>JARIHP010000101.1:0-150522 GCA_029282125.1 Mycena amicta | reverse complement strand
TGAACACGCGCTATTTTACTCGCAGCCGTACGGAGATTCCCGACGAGGTAAAGGTATCCTTCAGCGACCTGATCGATCCGAAGGGTGTGTTGGCGAGCTTGCGGACCGAAAATCTCGACCATTGCTTCGATAACGCAGTGCAATATTTGCAATACGCCGACAACCAGTGCGTATGTGGTCATGTGATTTATCGTGCTCACGCTTAGACAGATTTGCAACCGCTAATCCAGGCACATTCAAGCCTTACGACCTGGTTCAAGCCAGTTTTGCGATTAACGTTTTTCGTACGTACACGGACGGAGCTCCGAAGTTTGCCGTGAAGCTTGTCCTTCGTGCGGTGAGCCTGCTGGACTCCACGTTCTCGAAGGTAAGCGATGCGAAGCTACATACAGTCTGCTCACGGACATAAAGGAACGTCAGCTTGATATGTACAAAAGCTCCCTAAAAAGGCAAAACAATTTGGACGGCACTGCGAGCGAGCGCAAATGGAAACATATCAGATTGAACGCAAACCCTCTAGCCGGTCGAGTATTTGAGACCAGGGTTCAGCCTCGCAAGCAGGCCAAAGCAAAGGCGGTCGCCAAGCCCTCGTCAGCCACGAATGGCACAGCGTCCAGTGCAGCCAAAGTAGGGTCTGGCACCGGAAACGCTGCGCAGAAGAAGAAGGCACCCTCGGCGAGCATGGACGTGGATGGCAAGAGCTGAAGAGCGGAAGTAACCAATGTACATGAAGTGTTCATCAGATCCGTTAGGTATCCGACACGTTATGTGCGCGTATAGTAAATGAAGTGCTTCACCTTTATATCTCAACGGAGGAACTGCCAAGCATCGCAGAAGGCGCATAAAGCGGTTGTCCTTTGTAAACATAACGGAAAAGGACCTTACGTGGTCATGTGAATAATCGCATCCGTTAGGAAGCTTGCTGCTGGTACACATCGCAAGTAGAGTGTTCTTTAGATCGTTGGCATTCGTGCTCCCAAAAATAAATAAAAAAGGGACTCAGATCCGTTCCTAGCGATAAAAATGCAAGCAAACGAACAAACGATTTCCCCTTCTTAGCACGGCTGGGGAAATGCCATGTAGCGCCGTACATCATATAGTCGGTATACAATCATGTTCATTAGATCATTGGCCTTTATACTCTAAATAAAAGAAAGTACTCATCAGATCCGTTCCTAGCCGTCAAAATACAAGCAAGCAATGCAAACAAGCAATTTCCCCTTCCTAGCACAGCGGAGGAAAGATCACCAAGCGCCGTAGATCGTACGGTTGGCGATAAATGAACGCGATGTTAGCAGGAAAGACGCGTCCGGATGTAAGAGTTGTGCCTTGGTGTGCCAAAAATGAATACATAAAATAAAAAACGGATAACAACGAGGCGTTGTGTAAAAAGCTGCTTATCTGATAGCATCGGGATACATATATTTATTCTCGACTACTACATTCATGCCTGCGACTACTACATTCATGTTTACACGGACTACGGCCCCTATCTCCTCAACGATCTGGACTAAGAACCTCGCCTAAGATCATGTAAGTGCAGCAGGGGCGTGTAAATGAAATATAATGCGCTCTTCCAAGGCTGTTGGCCGACAATACGAACCAGCGAGAAGTTAGCATAGCGAAATACAAATGTAGTCGGTTAGCATCAAGGGTCGTCGGTGCTGCAACGCGTTGGATCACATAAAAACAAAACCGAAACTGGCACATACCGCATTACATCCCATCCCAGCTGACCCAAATAATCTTCCACCACCCGAATCACCTCGTTACGACCTCCACACAATCCGGCGCCGAATTTTTCTCTATGCTTGACGCGACAGTGGCGACAGCGCGAGGGACGCAGCCAAGCACCGTGGTATTTGAAATGGGCGTGCACAAGGGCTTCTGTCGAGCAACGTAAACGGCGAACGACGACAAAGCAGCACGCACCGAACTTCTTGGCGTATGGTACGCGCCAGTGGAACATCCATTGCTGGGCCGCCGGCTTGCACTGCCGCGCCCATTCCTCCTTCCGCCTCGGCGGGCAATTCGTGCGACCGATTTTGAAGACTTGGCCCGAATCCTCCGAGAAAACGTATAACGACCCTCGCTTGTCGGAAGGAGACGGTGGGACGAGCAAAGAGGGAGGTGGGAAGCGGCGACGCATCGAGCGGTGGATGGCGATGGTGGAGCGGTTTCAAAGACACGGCGCGCAGCACGCGCCTGGGAAGATATCTCCTAAATCGGCATTTCACCAATACCGAGCGCCTCACCGTGCTCGTATCTTCAGTGTATAACTAGGCAAGCACAATTGAAGTGTACTGTACGCGGTCACGTGAATAGATAATCCTCTCGAATACAGCCCTTGACAATCGTGCGAGATAACCGCACATTGCCGGCCCGACGATCATACGCGGACAATTTGACAAACGGTTGGCGAGAGGGAATGACAGAAACGGCGGCCGTTTACGCGTCTGTGCTTACGAAACAGCACTGCCCCTAACGCCAATACAAAATTTGTTACCCATTTGAAAAAAGACTTCAAAACAGATGTAACGAAATTCGCTAATTTCATTACAATCTAGAAAGATGAAGGGTGGCGAGAACGATGCGAAAACCCCTTGTCAGGTGTGTCATAAACGATTACTAAAGTACTCGTAATCTCTGACCACGACGTCGACCACTTCCGGCCGCAAACAACGTCCATCGACACCGGCGGTCAGCAGCGGCCAACCTCGGGCGACTCGCGAAGTCGAGCCATGACGTATGTGTGGGGCCGTCACTTGGGTGGGGCCAGTGTGAAAGGCGACTCACCATATAAAGCGCCGCTGCGTTCTCACACAGCGTCGTCTCTTCCCTTCGACTCCCATGTTGCCATTGCCCAGCTCTTCCTTCTCTTCGCTCGTGCTTGGGACGGCCTCGCATGTTTCCCCGTGTCCACCCTCGCTCAGTTCAGCTTCTTCCGATGCAAGGTCTACGCTGCCGTCAACTCCCTGTCTCAAATCCTTCAAACTTCGCACCAGCTCTGAGCCTCAATGAGCAAGACAGCTACAAAGCTCAACTCGCATCGTCCCTCAAGACCCAGTCAATGGCCTTGTACCTTAGGACCATTCGACTTCAATATAGCTTCAATGCTCGTTACTGTCAGCGCCACAACCGCATGTTACTTGGCTCTCCTCCCCGTCAATGCTCATCGTCCACAACAACCTTCCGCCCACGAATGCCAACCCCTCGTCCGTTCGTCTTAAACGCGTACGGCTGTTGCTTGCTCCATTCCCTCCTTCAACGACGACACGTTCGAGTCGCTGTATACTGTATGATAGTGTAGATTCAATAAAATTCTTTTTTAAAAAAAACCTGGTCCGGCCTACGTAGCTGCAACGGCGTGCAAGCCATTCCAATCCCGCAATCCCATTGATATTGAGCAGGACTGAGATGGCTTGCGAGCCTCCCAGGGTATCACGAGCCACCGCAACCCTATACCTGGTATGTCTCAAGCCACTTAAGTATTGTGGGCTTGCTAGGGCTTGCAATGGTTTTCGACACCCCGCAATCAAATTAGGTTTTTTCCGACACCATTCCCGTAGCACCTCCGCCCACACCGTCTTCACAGCCCCGACAGCATACGCCTGCTCCGCCGCGCCAAGGATGTGATACGCGACGAACGACGACGGGTGCTGCATCTCCCTTCTCATCTACTCGACATGCGCAATTTGCGCCTGCTCTCCCGCCAGCCAAACCTCGAGTGAGCCTGGGATGACGATCTGCGCGCGCCAGACGAGGCCGAGGTACGTCGACGCGACGTCCGCGGGGGTGAATGGGGTGTACGAGAACACCGCGCCGATGAACGCGAGGCTGGGATTGGGAGCATACTAGAGAATGTGCTGGTAGAGCGCGGGGATTCGTTGCGGGGACGTTGTCGATGAGGTAAGAGGGGTGAGAACACCGTCTAGGAGGATACGGACGAACGGCGCTGCGGCGGCTTTGCACCCCGTCCCCGGTGATGTCGATGACGATGAGAAGCTTCCCGTCGCTGAGCTCGAGGTTGAGGTTTCCGTTGGATGTGAGCTTGTAGCGAGTGACGGAGGCGACGTCGACGACGCGAGGGTCGCGGAGGAATGCGAATCGACGGAGACCTTGGCAGCATGGAGCGGTATACAGGTGCGCGAGCCACAGATTTGAGCTGTGGGCATGCGTTGACGGGGAGGAGAGGTTACATTGAGAGATGGGGACGCTGCGTACGTGCGTGCGACAGGCCTGAGGCGAGGTGGTACTGCTCGAAGGGTGGGAGCCATGGCGTGCGAGAGAGGGTGGATATACGCCGGCAGAGAAATGCGTGTGCGTGGAAGAAGCAATCGGAAGGTTCTGATACATTCTCTGCTAGTGCGGGACGCAGACGTCGGTATCCGCGAGACCATGCGAGGCGATGACGTGGCACCTTCTCGGTCGTTCGCTGGCCGTCGTAGCCGGTCGGGAGGACATACTGAGCCCAGAGAGTGCGAGAGTGCGAGGCACACAGGGCGGGAGCTTTGGCGCGATGGAGAAGGGCAAGACGAAGGGTGTCCGGATAGGCGAAGCTTTCATGGCGTCGCGGGCGCTGCAGGATATGAGCGAATCGTGGAGGAGCGACATGTAGCAGGTGTACCAGACGAAGACGGTCTCTGTCCCTCGTCGACATCGGCACTCCTGCCCTCGCAATCCAAAGTCGTCTGAGAAGCGGCTACAAGGATTGAGTCAGGCTTTAACGACGGTGCCGGTGCGGAAATGCACGGTACGATAGGCTCGAATGAGGCAGAGCGTGGAACGACGACACATTGGAGCCGGCCGGAGTACTGAGAAGCCTGCGAAGGACCATCTGGAGGGCGCGGTGACGAGAGGGATTCGAAGGGGAAGAAAAAGACGCACTCAGTCTTGAAGATGAAGCACTGGAGGGTCCGAATCAAGACCTAGGTCTCCCTCTCGGATTCAGGAACGGCCGAAGCACTGCGAGAGAGTTAGAACCAAGTCGTTCGACTCGGAGATCCAGCGCACGCACCCCGTAGCCACCGTCAATGCAGTCATGCCATCCGTTCCATCGGTCCGCTCGCTGGCAATTGGCATTCGAGAGGTGTGAGTGGTCGTATGAGACGGTCTGGTCGTTGTTTTCTGGGGCAATACAGATGGTGGTCGTGGTGGTCGAGAGCAAGAGTCATCATGATCACGCGAGCATCATATCACCGTGACGTCATCACGCTTGCTCTTACTTTCCGCCGCATTCTTGCTCACCAACCAACGACTATCTTCACTCCCAACAACTACAACACCCATGGCCACCGTCGCAGTTGCTCAGACTCAAATCCGTCCCTCCCGCGGCCCTGGAAAGCAAGGAAAGGCAATCATCGTGGTGGAGGTCGCGGCGCTGCTCGTCCAGCACCGGGAGCTCAGCCCAAGACCCACCAAGAGGCTGCGAACACCCAGGACCACGAAGACATGGCTATCCGCTGGATCTGCGCGACTCCGCCGTCTCGGAATGTAACCACCGGACGTGCAATGTCTGCTCGCTGCGTCTGCGCTCGCTCTACAAGAAGCAGAACGAGTGTACGTTCTGCAAGGTGCGTCCCTGCCTACCATCGTTGCCCGTTGCCAGTGTATTTACACCTCTGTGCCAGGAACCCCAGACCGCCACGGTCGTAACTTCTCTCGGCTCGTCGCAGCCTTCCGCCGCTGCTGCCTTCGATACGGCTAGCACTGGCATGCCGATGGTCTTCAAGATGCTGGGGATGATGGAAGAGACTCTCCTCCTCTCTTCCGCCACCAACCCCGACTCGCTCACTCCTTCGCCGTGGCTCACCGCCCTCCACATTCCTTTCCCCTTTGCATCCAAACCCCAATGCTAGGCCATGCCCCGCGCTGGCACTTTCGCCCGAGGAAACCGCTACCTGCGGCTGTAGTCGAGACGACCTAGAGTGCGTTGGCTCTAGCTCTAGCTGCCCATGGACGCTAACGCTGCATAGCTCGTAGAGGCTGTGGTGCCTGTGAAGACGAGTGCAAAGGTCATCGTGCCAGTGAAGACGACGGCAGTGGTCGTTAAACCCACGGTGCCAGTGAAGACCACGGCGAAGGGTCATTTTACAGATGAGTCTCAGTCTACCAGTCGTTTCTCCTGTGTTGCCCACGACTTCGCTGCCTTTGGTGAGTGCTGGCACTGCGTCCTCTCGCATACTGTAACTGACGACTCCCTAGTCTCCCTCGAGTCCTATGCTTCCGTCTAGCTCTTTTCGTTCTTCGTTACCTGTGTTGATAGATTCTGCCTAGACCTTACCCACGACAAGCTCCGCCTTGCCCTCCTCTTCGACAACCTCCCTTCCCGCCGCGACAAAGGCCCCAGCCGTCAAATCCGCACCAAAGCCCTCTTCTTCCCCTTCCCCTTCCCCCAGCACCACACCCTCCAGCGCTGCGAGCGCCAGCACTATCGCCGCCGCCATCGTCAGCGGCATCGTCGGGCTCGCCATCGTCGAGCTCCTCGTCGCATTCGTGCTCAGACAGTGGAATCGTCAACGCCGCGCTCGGGCTCGCGAGTCCATCGTCAATTTCGACGCCAAGACTTTCCGACGCTCCGCACACCTCCTCGACGACCCATCCTCCCCACTGCCTCCACCGAATACACGCTTCGGCGGCAACAGCTCCCGTGCGAGCTTGCATTCGGTGTACAGCAGCCAGAGCGCACATACCACTGTGGCGGCGTACAACCCGTACCTGTATGGCACAGGTCTCAACGCGAGTGTGATGCCGGCAGTCGCAGTCGCGTCGCCTGTCACACGGGGGGCATTTACGGTCATGGCAACCCGGGCTGCCATGACCGTACCGGCAACCGTGCGTTACCTCATGCCCACCATGAGGCACACGGCCATCATCGGAACGAGAGTTCCATGGCATCCATGAAAAATGTCACGTGATCTATAGGACCGATGCCGAGCTCTCGGCATTTGCTTCTCGTGATGCCACATGTTTGGCGCATGGTCAGCATTGGGCTGCCGGGACGATCATGGCAACCTGGCTGCCATGATGGTGAATGCCCCCCCGTGTCATGTATACCCACGATACCCACCCCAGCTTCGCCCAACCCCCGCCAGCTGAGTACTATGGCTATAGCAGTGCTACACCCGTCCCGTCGTCTGGACCTGGTTACGCTCCTCCGATGCAGATGCAGATGAGCCAGGGCTACGCCGTGCCCGGCTACATGCCTTCTGTGCATTCGATACATTCAATGCATTCCGTCTAATCCCAGCCTCAGCCCTATGGCGGCTACCCTCCTGAGATGCATCGTCAGCCGCAGAACATCAATCGGTTTTCCCCGCCGTCCCAGATGGTCCAGATGCAGCAGCCCCTGGGCTACGACCAGCAGCAGCATTATAGTATGGATGATGTGTATGGCGGGATGTAGCAGCGCTAAATAGTCGAGCTGTTTTTTCGGGTTGCATTTACATAGAACTTGAATTATTGAATTGACTTGTCATGCTTTCTTTCGGTGGGCTGGCTGAGAGGGTTTCGTCAGGCGGTGTCCTGAGGTGCAAGAAATACAACTCTGGGATTGAAGACACGACTAGGACTCGAACATTCCCGGGTACAGGTTGGCGCACGCAGAACAGCGACTCAGACAAGTGATAGCACTCTCGTACGCGATGAATGCACAATGATTCCTGATGTTCTATGGTATTTTCAGTTCACCTGAAAAGGGAGCTGAAACTAGTATTTCAGTGAGGCTTTCAGGGAATCTTTCAAGGGCATCCGAAAATTTTAGTTTCACCACATCCTGGAACTGGTTCTGAAATACCTTTTTGGGGCAACTTTTTAGGATAGCTGGAAATTTATTTTCGGTCACATTTGAATTCTCATTCTAAACTAGGCTGAAACGTACAATGAATTCATTTTTACAATGTAGGTCAAATCCGGACCCTGCAAGAGAAGTGAGATGTACAGCCTTGGTCAACAGAGTACTGCAGTAATCTGACGGCAAGTTCAGTGATTCTTGATTTTTTTGTGCCCGAAGAGCCCGAAGATTTTGCTTTTGATTTTGGGCAACATTTTCTGGGATCTTTCTTCCGTGTGTAACGCAGAACTCGAACTTGCAGTCGGAGTACTACCATAACAATGAACCCAATTTTGGCCATGGGGGATGGCTTCAGGGTCTAAATGGGTCACACCTTGTTGGGAGATTTGAAGTAGACAAGGTGGAAACACAAGAGTTGTGTGTAGTTCAGGTGGATACCAGAAGACAGGAACAGGGGAGATATGAGGAATGGAGAGCCACCCAGGTGCACTCCATTGGTCCTGTCGCACAGGTTTCAGCTGCACAGTGGCTGCATCCCAGATGCGCACAGTGTTGTCGCTAGAGCCAGACACAATGCGGGACCCATCAGGTGAGAAGGCTATAGACCAGACCCCATCACTGTGCCCATCCAGGCGCTGCTGCTCCTTGCCTGTGGCTGCATCCCAGATGCGCACAGTATTGTCGTCGGAGCCAGACACAATGCAGGCCCCATCAGGTGAGAAGGCTACAGACAAGACCGGGTCGCTGTGCCCCTCCAGGCGCTGCTGCTCCTTGCCTGTGGCTGCATCCCAGATGCGCACAGTTTTGTCGTCGGAGCCAGACACAATGCGGGCCCCATCAGGCGAGAAGGCTACAGACCAGACCCAGGAGCTGTGCCCATCCAGGCGCTGCTGCTCCTTGCCTGTGGATGCATCCCAGATGCACACAGTTCCGTCAGAGGAGCCAGACACAATGCGGGCCCCATCAGGCGAGAAGGCTACAGACCGGACCGTGTTGCTGTGCCCATCCAGGCGCTGCTGCTCCTTGCCTGTGGCTGCATCCCAGATGCGCACAGTTCCATCAGAGGAGCCAGACACAATGCGGGCCCCATCAGGCGAGAAGGCTACAGAGTTGACCCCATCACTGTGCCCATCCAGGCGCTGCTGCTCCTTGCCTGTGGCTGCATCCCAGATGCGCACAGTGTTGTTGTCGGAGCCAGACACAATGCGGGCCCCATCAGGTGAGAAGGCTATAGAGTTGACCCCATCACTGTGCCCATCCAGGCGCTGCTGCTCCTTGCCTGTGGCTGCATCCCAGATGCGCACAGTTCCGTCAAAGGAGCCAGACACAATGCGGGACCCATCAGACGAGAAGGCTACAGACCAGACCGCATTGCTGTGCCCATCCAGGCGCTGCTGCTCCTTGCCTGTGGCTGCATCCCAGATGCGCACAGTTCCGCCAGAGGAGCCAGACACAATGCGGGACCCATCAGACGAGAAGGCTACAGACCAGACCGTGCTGCTGTGCCCATCCAGGTGCTGCTGCTCCTTGCCTGTGGCTGCATCCCAGATGCGCACAGTTCTGTCGTCGGAGCCAGACACAATGCGGGCCCCATCAGGTGAGAAGGCTATAGAGTTGACCCCATCACTGTGCCCATCCAGGCGCTGCTGCTCCTTGCCTGTGGCTGCATCCCAGATGCGCACAGTTCCGTCAGAGGAGCCAGACACAATGCGGGCCCCATCAGGTGAGAAGGCTACAGACCGGACCGTGTTGCTGTGCCCATCCAGGCGCTGCTGCTCCTTGCCTGTGCCTGCATCCCAGATGCGCACAGTTCCGTCAGAGGAGCCAGACACAATGCGGGACCCATCAGACGAGAAGGCTACAGACCAGACCGTGTTGCTGTGCCCATCCAGGCGCTGCTGCTCCTTGCCTGTGGCTGCATCCCAGATGCGCACAGTTCCGTCGTCGGAGCCAGACACAATGCGGGCCCCATCAGGTGAGAAGGCTACAGACCAGACCGTGTTGCTGTGCCCATCCAGGCGCTGCTGCTCCTTGCCTGTGGCTGCATCCCAGATGCGCACAGTTCTGTCGTCGGAGCCAGACACAATGCGGGCCCCATCAGGCGAGAAGGCTATAGAGTTGACCCCATCACTGTGCCCATGCAGGCGCTGCTGCTCCTTGCCTGTGGCTGCATCCCAAATGCGCCCAGTGTGGTCATCTGAGCCTGACACAATGCAGGCCCTATCAGGTGAGAAGGCTACAGACCGGACCGTGCTGCTGTGCCCATCCATCTGCACCAGTGGAATACTGTATATTAGGGAATCACACCTCACGAACCCTAGGCCACTAAAGTTATGCCTCCATGCCTCCAGATTCTCAGAATTGCTGATTTCTGCTGCCAGGCAGCTCAGGTAGAGATGTGGTGTGCAAGCTGATGCTGCACCAGATATGAACACTGCCCAGAGTTGCTGCACTGCTATGGTGTATTCATTCAGTACTTTGGAGTCTGGAATCTGGTGTTTGTTTTAGAAAACAAATGTTGCCACATTACTGATGCTACATACCTGGAGACCCCAGCCACGAGCTTGTTGTATTGCAGAACGGCAGTCAACCTTCCAGAGGTTCATTATCTCCATCCAGAATAGCACCTTGAGCTTACAAAACCTCAATAGCAATGCAGTGACCTCTTCAACAGCTTTATCACTGTGTCGCACTGCATCAAGATGGCTAGCCCAATGTTGAGAGGCATATTTAATATCAGGCCCAATTGCTGCAACTCGCTCAGCCAGCCCTTCCACTTCATCGTCTGGTAAATATGAGGTGACAAGGTTGCAGATGTTTAACTTGAGTGATTTGTCCAAGATATCAAAGCACTCTCGTGTGCGGTCTACAAAATATGATGCAGCCTGCTTTGCCAGCGTTGAGCGGTTGATGATAAAATCATCAAAGGACTTGTGATATACATAAATCTTGTGGTCTCGCTCAGAGACATAGAGCACAGCATGGAGACTACCCAAGCTGTTTTTGACAGCAAGAAGATTGTCAGCCACAGCTGCCTTACTAGGTTCTTCTGATGCATCAACCACAAGTGGGGCAAGTGCCTGCACTGTTAGGGGCTGTCGTGCTGTCACAGCTGCGTATAGAACACGCTCACAGATCTTTGCTGTAAAACCATTTTGGAGCACCTCCTCAATGACACGGGCATAAAGAGCATCCACAAGTTGATCTTTGCCTTTTATCACCTGTCCAAGTCCCTTTTCCAGAATGTGGTCCAGCTGCTTGGCTTGTTGGCCTGCAGTTGGTGGGACACTCTTTGGAGAGAGGTACCGCACAATGGTTGCAGCATATATGAAGACCCCAGCAGAATCTTTTACAATGGCTTCAATTTTATCTCCGAGATTCGGCAGTTCTACTTGCAAGAAGCAGCGAATATCAGCCTCAGCATCACTTTTCTCAATATCTTCCAACCGAAAGTGTGCTTTCACTGCATGGCAAGATTCCACAATTTTGGGATGGGGACGACTGGTGAGGAGGAATTTGAGCCCATGCAATGGTGTGGCAGCAAATGCAATGATCAGTTCCTTGATGAACTGGGCACCAGAGTCGTTTTCCAGCTCATCCAGGGCATCAATGACAATTACCAGCGGTGGTGGATCAAAACCACACCTCCTCATTGCAGCCCATGGTTCAACAAGGAGCTTGTCAATATCCCCTTTCCAGATATCATTGAACCTCTCCAGGTTGATCCCTTGAAGGCTAGCCACCAGGGGCTTGTATTCAGACAGGAGCTGGCGCACAATAGTTGAAACAAGAGACTTGTGGGACCTGGTGTCTTCCTCATTTCGAGAGCAGAAGAAAGATGCACCAAGTCGTCCTTGTTTTTGCAGCCACTCACAGAGAGTGTATGCAATAGTGGATTTGCCGGTACCAGCCATGCCACTAAGCCAAAAAATGGAGTCAGATGCATCTGAAGATACATCTAGAGCCCAGGTTTGAAGACGAGAGAGGATGTTCACCCTGGTGTGTAGTGTACACCCTCGTCGGGTGAGCTTGTCCACTCCATTAAAACGTGCTTTGGCAACATAGGTCAACTGCTGTGACTAAAAGACCACTGTTGAGCAAAGTATTGGAAAGTTAAAGTACAGTACAGACCAATGTGTTCCCCAGTATTTGGTATATACTTGCAGTTACTGATTGACACAACGCATGCTAAAACAAATTGTGGGGTGTCAATGCGGGAAAATAAACACATTTCTTAAACACCCACCTTATGAATCTGCAGAGCTGCCTTCAATTGATTACCAAATTTTTGGATTCCCTCTTTGACCCCGGGTTGTAGCCCAGTGTTCAGGATTTGAACATGCAGATTGTGAACTTCAAAAGCTCCATCAACTAGCAGTCTGCAAAATTGAGCTTGTATAGTAATAATAACCACAAGACCTACTTTGTCAACTTCTCACTACTCTCAGTGACCTGGTTGCTGTAGTATTCTCTTGCCAGAAGCACAGTGTTGGCTCGTATCAGGGAGGATGCAAGGTTGTCCATCAGAGTTTGCAAGTCCTTCTCATTGTTTATGTACATCTGGGCAGATTCAATATCAAGCACAGATGGGGCCGAAGCCATACCTCGGCAATGTCTGAAAACCTATCAAGTAGCTGGAAGATAGAACTAGGGACTGCAAATTGGACCTCTTGCAGGTCATGCCAGACAAGCTTAGCCCCGGCACATATTTTTTGTGCTCTTGTAAGGCAGCCCTTGCTATCAGCGAACTGAGCAATGAAGTCTCCAGGATTCAGCTTGAATTTCTCAAAGGCAGGACTGAGCATGTATTCCAGATTGCCCCCGGTGTCCTTATGGGAGATGGCTTGAAGGAGGGACAAGATGAGTTTGTGATCTCTTGGGTGACAATCCAGCTCCAGGAACAGTCCTCTTGTTTTGAGCAGTGGGCTGCCTTGGAAGATCAGATCATTCTTGACATCTCCACTCAGTGCACCATCATTGATGAGGCACTGAAGGATGTCGTCGATAACCAGTGCAAAGGCGGCCTCGATGTCAGATCGGGTGAAGGTAGTGGTGTTAAAGGTTGCTCCGAACCAGGAGTAATAGCTGGGAAACCCAAGGATGAGCCCAGATCCCTGGATCAAGTTTACAGGCACGCACCGCTGCGGACTAGTCTCCGCTGACACTCCACCTTTGTCTGGCATGTCATTGCTGTTTCCCACGGTTCCAGGCATTCTTGGTGCTTCGGTGGGCCAGGTCGAGTAGTGGGATGAAGGGCAGAGGAGAGTTCGGTCGCGGCGTGTGATCCTCGAGGTCGCGGCGTGTAATCCTCAAGGCCACTGACAGCTTGACAGCAGCCTGGCAGCATGAATGCATAATAATAGCTGCGAGTCAGTGCGACGTACGTTGCTTATCGAATCGCTCCAATGCTGCTTTAGATTGGCGCCAATGGACATAGCAACATGTAGTGCTGCCCTATAGCGGCGCGGGATCTGTCCTGTCGTCGCACCCAAGGGCCAAGGATGCGCACCGGCGATGACGCCAATCGCCGGTGCACTGACAGCATGGTGACATCCTGATTCGGCCTAGCTTCCTCCGCTCCACCACATCCGTGACTCCTGCCGCACCAGCTCCCGCTCTTCCCTTGCTGCATGCGTCACTCCCCGCCGCGTTCACCCACCACCATGAGAAATCACCGCAGCCAGCTCAGCCGCACCAGGGATAACCTCTTCAGCGTGGACGACGCTGCTCGGCGCCGGATGCACATCCCACGGTATCGGGAAGACCTGGAAGAATCGTCTTCGCGCAAGTCTTCGCGAGCTCCCATTGAGATGGTGTCTCCGCATATCCCCCACACCCCAACCCATCGACGACGACCACCGCTACGATGTACTCCTTCGCGCTGGTGTATCACCGTCCGGCTGCAATACTTACCCTACCGTCGGCACGATCCGAAGAGGACGACCCCGCTTCGTATATAGTACGTATTGCGAGGGCGACACCTGGATGAACGAAAGTCAAGAGCGCGGGATGTATTGGTCTTGGCTGGGAACAGGCGACGTTGCCACGTTGTTTGGCTGGCTAGGTGAGTTGTTCTCTCTTGCGAAGGACTCGGCTGACGAGTTTCCACAGGTGTAGACTATCTCCGTCCTCTTCGCCGTCATCCTCGACCATGACCTACTAGTACCATCATCGATACCACCAGCTGCCATCGCCATCCTCGACGCACACCACGCTACTCGTCTCTGCCATCCGTCGCTTCGCCGTGACCTCCCACCCACACCTCGACCTCTCGTCTAGTCCCAGTCATACCCGCTCGCGGCCTCTTCATAACCGGTATGAGCACTGGCGCCTCATCCGTCGACTCGCTCGGCGTCTTCCGCATCTCTCCCTCTCCCTCCTCGCAGTCGCAGACATTCCCCTTTACCACACCCCGCGCGACATGGGCACCCTCGTCCTCTTCTTCGTCGCTAACTGGCTTGTTAACGGCCAGACGGTATTGATTGACGGTGGAGTGAGTTCTTCCTCGTCCTCGTCCTCTCTTTTCCTACGTCTCACCAGCTCGCAGACCTTGCTCAGCACCCGTCCGACGTCGTGGTAGTCGCCGTCACACGTTCTTTGTACACCACCCACTGGACAATCAATACAAATCTTGACCAAATTCATTCCATGGCCTTCCAGTGGCCTTCTACCTGGCCATATGACTACATTGAATAGCGAGTAACGGAAGAGAATCCAAAGCCCGTACGCGGCCCACACACGCACACACGCGGTCGTCTAGTAAGACGCAGCCAACTGTACGACTCCCTACAAACGAAGAAGGAAGAAGGTATACAGTAGCTCATAGCGTAGGCAGAACGTATGGTACTGTGAACTTATAGCGACCGGTGAGTAAGTAGGTAAATGTATCGCAGTATCCGCGAATCATCGAGCCCGTTCTGCAAGATCGTCTTCGTGACCCGTCTCCTGAATGACCGAGCCGCCGACGCAAGCATTGCACTGCCTGCAATACCCTACGCCGGTGTGCAAGCTTTCTGAGGCTGCCACGGAAGATCGACCTCGCGAGGAGCAATGAGCGGCGCGGCGGTCGAGGCCAGTCGGTGAATGGAAGCAGAGGAGACGGTGGGATAACCCGGGTGGACTGCGTCAAGGACACGGGCGAGGTAGGAACGTGGGTGGCTGCCGCTGAGGGTGAGCCCGCGCGCGTAAAGACGGGCGTTGGTGACAGATTCAGCTGCATCGACAGCCTCCTGCAGCTCACAAAGGGGGGAGGATAATGTCTGCCGTCGCGCGCAGGCCCTTCCACGAGGAAGGACGAGGACACGCGATTCCGGGTCCGGAAGACGAGCCGCGATAGTCGGTGCGGCTCGTCGCGGCTCCTCCGCACAAGCCCGTCGTTCCAGCTTGACCACCACTGGCGCCATGGCTCATCCCTCTACCCATGTGCCGAGGGGAAAGACCGTGCGACGGAGGATGGAGACAGTCGCGATACCCCAGTATCCGCGTGACAAGGGACGGTATCCTCCAACGGATAGTCCTCCCGTAATACCCTAGCGTCTACTTGACATGGAACGGGGGGCAGTCGAGGTGTAACCGCGGGGAAGGAGGTCGGGGGATGAGAGCTGGGGATTGGGAAGGTTTGCTGGGGGTGCGGAATGGTGGGCGCGCTGGCAGCGGCGAGGTGGGTGCTGGTGAATGCCGTTCCGTCGTCCCGGAGAAATCGCGTCCGTTCTCAGCGCAGATTGTGTCGCACTCACTGCGGGAACCCATCCACCGCGTCCAAAGGCTCGGAGAGGTGATCCAGCGCCAGTCGATATGATGACGTGGCATCTCTCCTCGCATCGTCCACTGGCCAGTCGAGCCGAGCTAGGTCCACCCAGCATCCGGGAGTACGTCGGACGCGAAGAGACAAAGCTGCGTTCACGATGGACGGCGGGGGAGGATTGAGAGAGGAGTCGAAGGCGTCGGAGGGGTCGAAAGCGAGTTTTGCAGGCGGGTCTGAGAGGAGAATGGCACCACTACCCGCACGGGTCGCTTGAGAGGGTGAGAAGATCGTCCACAGCGACATGTGGTGGACGTACCGTACCCGCGTAGAATGTTTGCCCATTCCCTCGCAGACTCTCCCGCCGTCGTCATCCCAACTGCCGGAGAACCCGCATCGTCGTGTCGAAAGGAAGATCCTGAGGTGCTGGACCGGGAATGGTACAGGAAATGCAGGTGAACGGCGTTTCTGGCGTCGGGGAAGGGGTGTCTGAGAACGGAATCAGCCATTGACGAGGACGCGAGTAGCAGAAAACGGACATCGCATGGTGCAGCCCGCCGGCCCAGTTTATCGCGATGTCGGTCCCGCCGCCGGTGAGCCGCTGGGCTGCTGTGATAGACCCACCCGAGGGCCGTTCAAGTTGGCTATATAAAAGCGTCAGCGCGAGTCGGGCATACGAGCAGAAAGATTGAGGATGGGGCGGAAGGGGAAGGAAGAGCGGTAAGGGAGTGATAGCGAGCGTCGATGTCGGGGTCATCGTTGGCGCGTAGATGGAGATTCGGAGGAGTAGGGCAGCTACTGTAATGCCTGTGCCGCAAACATGAGCATGGCCGACGCTAAGAGAAAAAAGGAAGCCCTCACCGAAAGATACGAGTACACGTTATGGGTCTCAACTCTCCGCAACAAGGGCTAGGTCTCCGCAATCTAGTGCCCCATGGAAGCGTCGTCCGTCGGGGCCGAGTTTAGCGCAATTGTCGAGGATCGTGGCAAGAGAGTCACGAGTCACACCGTTACCCGCTCTTCCCCGACTTCCACTCGCGCAGGTTTCAACTTTCGGCCGTGTTACGGGCAGCACCAGATCGTATAACAACCGCGCGCAATATCGCCCTTCTGTTAAGGCAGGCAGTGATACTCAGCTCTTCCTCAGCTCTGAGTCTCCGTAGGACGAAACTTGAGGACGGCGACGGACGCCTGCCGTTGAAGTATTGCAAGTGTAAGGCTATGGAGCAGGAGGAGAGCTGAGAAACCAAATGTGCGTCTTCTTTTCTGTCGTTTTTTTTCTCTAATTTTTCGTTCTTTCTTTCTTCGCGTTCTTCACAGAACCCCGCCATTCACAAGTCCTTGGGCTACTTACTAGTTATCCTTCGTTAAGGCACGGCTTCGTCGTCTTCAACCCGACTCACTAGCTTGTCTCTGGCTCGCCGCACATACACAGTGTGACATACTGTACCCTCCTAGCCCTACATCCTCGATCTCGGGATTTTTCAATTTATGCATTTGCGAGCTTGCTCGGCTTCTAACTGCTGCTCGCATTCTCGTTCGAGTGAATCATGGAGCCAGCATTTTTTGGATCTTACATCCATCGTACAGGAGCCACGGCACCCGAATTCGAATCTCAAGAGCTACGCGCGAAAGAAGAAGCCAAGCCCGACACTCCCCCTATTCTTGTGAACGATTCGGGGATTCGCGCCTACTTGTATTCTGGTTGGTGTTGCCGTCCGTATGGATTGTGAGTGCACACTCACAGAGCGCTCCGAGTCGTCGGGATTAGTAATACGCCAGCACGGCCCACTGGAAATCGACCAAGAAGCTGTTCTTGTGCGTGCAAGAGGCCTTTAATCGGACCGTGAAAACAAACAACTCGTCTCGTAGCCGCGCGAAACGCCTCTCGCTGGCAGGATCTTCGGGCGTCGGCGCCTTGGTGCGCATCATTCCCCATTCTCTCCAAGTCCCTCACAGAATTTCGACACCAACCTCATACGCACATCTCGATAATCGTACTACCTGGAGCCTATCGGAGCCTGAAGATTGCAAATCCAACGCGAATGGGCTCGAATGTGCGGGCAAATGAGACGTCCGGGTGTTTATTAATATACGCAGCTCGATACCGTGAGGAATGTGTTTTCACCCTTGTCGGGGTTCTACGGCGAGCTGCTCTATCCGCGCTACTTATTCCCTGGTGCTGAAGCAGACCCAGCGCATACGGACCTACTTGGTGGTCCATTGGTTCCTATCGCTCAGGTAGTTTTCATCTTTCTTTCGTTATTCTCATTCAAGCCGCTGCGGGCTCGCTGAACAAAAACAACCCACCGGGCCAACGCGCTAGAGAGCCCACCTAGGCTGGTCGTGCTCGTGTCCACTGGCAAGTACGCTCTTCTTCTCCTCTCTCGCTTCTCTAGTTTGACCGTCGTTTTTGCTCCCTAGCCCAGCGAAGTCGCAGTTTCGCGATGATTTCGCAATATTAGTGGATCGTGTGGCAGTGAAATTACTCTAGCGCTCTTGTTCTACGACTCGGATTCCGCCTTGACCTCGCTCTGCCATGATTCCACCAACCTCCGACTCTCAGTTCCCTTCCGACACCGAGCGGGGACGCGTGGACATTGCTCTCAGAGAAATGAATTGCTTCAGCATACCCTTGGGCTCCACGACCGTCGAGGAGTTCTGTCGCTGGATCCGCGACAAGGCTGCCGCGACAGTGGTGGCCTCTCCTATCACGGACATCTCGTGGTGGGAGGCCCAAGCGGGACTGAAGGACCAGGTAATACTGTTGCGCTTCGAGCATGTGCGGGAGGGCAGCCATGTCTGCCAATACTATATCGAGCTGGAACGAGTTGGGCGCACTACCTGCAATCAGCGCACAATCGACAAGGCGACATTCTCACGGCAGGTTGAAACATTGCGTATTCCCGAGGGGCACAGGCTCTTTATCGCTCTCGTTCGCAAGGAAGTTTCAGAGTTTCTGCGCGGAATCAACGGTAAGTTCTGGTATATTGATCCTCTTTAGCCAGCCACTGAGTGCCAATACCGCAGCTCGGGTTATGCCCGCGTTCCAAGAGTTTTCTGATCACAAATGGCATGGTCCGCCACCGACCTTGAAAGACCTCGCCGACTATCTCCGGGTTATCGTTGCCCGGCAGCCCAACTACACGCTTTGGTCCTCCAACTGCTTCTGGTTCTCGCGCCACATCATGCACCTCATTATCCTCCGCCATTACACTTTCCCGTTCGTCGCATTCACAACGGACACCACAAAGTTCTGTATTCCTCGAACCCTTACAACGGTAAATGCGGACGCAAGCGGGATCAAGGAGGACGAATGGAGAGCCTATGACCCATCGTCCATCGGGCTGCTATTCCGCTTTCTTCATTATGAAGAATGGCGCAACGGAATCCTCATATTTCGCCGGCTCGTGATCATCATCTTCTTCCTACTCTCGTGCGGCATGGCTGCTGTTCAAGGCTACGCAGCTTACGTTTTCCTCCGGGACCAGACAGATCCGGATACTCGCTTTCAATCTTTCGCCGTCGTCAAACGAAGTGGTCGTGGCGAGCCAGCCGCGGCTTCGCTGACAAAGGCTCTCAACGTAGGCCTTGCATCCCTCTTCGTCATCCTTTTTGTGCTCCCCCTTTACTATATGGCAACCCGTCCCTTGATTTGCTGGGGCATCTGGTTTCTTACGCGTCTCGGTATTCGACGGTCAACGGCACTTCTTGTTCGTCTTCTCGGTACGTATCACGCATCTTGGCCGGCCAGCAATTTTTTTGGACGAAACAAACAAACAACTGTAGAACGCGACGACAACAATCCAGCCGCTGCTCGTGGGGATTTCATTCCTCCCGAAATCCCCCTCTATGTAGTCTTGTTCCCTTCGTTTCGCCCTGGCTCTCACAGAAGACAAGGAATCCAAAAGCAGACACTGGTATTGTTTGGGTGAGAAGCTGCTCAAAGAGCCTCTGGGCGCAGTGCCGATAGGGTTACTGAGGAAGAACCCCCTACCGGCACTACTACAGTGTCTACTAGTTTAAGGCTAGAAATTTGAATCGAATCAGTGCCAGTGTGTTCAACCTACGAGAGATCAGTGAGTCAAAGGGAGAGGAGGGTGGGTGCGAAAGGCTTCGAGTCTCATCTGAAGGCGAGAGAAGTCGAGCGGTGAGGTCGTCCGACGTCATGGCGGTGCGGAAGAAGACAGCGCACCGCCCCTCTCCACTCGTCACAAGATCACAGACTGATCTCGCACGCTCGCTCATTCTTTCACTCTTGTTCCCTTCGTTTCGCCCTGGCTCTCACAGAAGACAAGGAATCCAAAAGCAGACACTGGTATTGTTTGGGTGAGAAGCTGCTCAAAGAGCCTCTGGGCGCAGTGCCGATAGGGTTGCTGAGGAAGAACCCAAAGAAAGGCTGCCCAGACGAAGCAACGAGAGAGGCTAACCCAAACAGAGGCAGGCTTCAACTCTTCCCACACCAGTTCCGCTGCGCTGCAAAGTCCACAGGAAATTGGGACACGGTGAATGCTACCGCAGCCGCGGTAGCCGGAGGAGCATAATCGCACATGGTTGAAGGTTAGACTGAAAGTTCGATGACTTGAATGCAGTATGCCAAAAGCGGCGGGTGGAGAGCAATGCTCGTGTAGTCCGAAGAGTGCAGGCACACAATGAGTATCAAGCGGCGGCTGCCACACAGGTTTGCATGTCTCAGGGAAGGACATTTGGACAGAGAGGAGTGGATCACGGACTGACATAGCAGACGGATCTAGACTGGGCTGGCTGTTGAGTGCCTTCACAAATGTCGCTGTGGATGCAAAATTGAAGGGCGGATTAAATAGGAAGCCGTCGAATCGACGCGGTACGCCGGCAGTATCATTGCCAGGTAGAAAAAGTAGCCACTGGTGGACACGTCGAGGTTCAACGAAGGTGGATTCAGGAAAAATGCCTGGGCTTGCGACTCGCGTGAGAAGCGGACTCGGAGAAGCATAGCAGTTACAGAGTTGCGAGAGTCGGAAGTTTCACGAAATACAAGTGAGGATAAGACGTCCAGATTCCGTTGAACTTGGAGCTAGAGTTGGAAAGGTTCGCGGTTGACGAACATGAAAGCGTCGGAGGTATTTAACCCGAGCAGATGCGGGTGAACGAAAAATGAGAGAGGGATCCCGAAACTGATGCAGTTCTTAGGTAAAGTTGTGTTGGGAAGCATGACTCGTGGGAGTCTGCGACAGATCCGAGCGGATCTCGAGGCTGCTGTAACAGTCGATCCGGAGAGGGAGTTCTAGTACAGACGCAGGGCAATGAGAGGGGAAGCACGCCAAGTCTGACGTTTGAATGAGAGGAACTATCGAGTTCTTGGTGCGACTCGGAAGAATTGACTATTCAATGAACAAACTTGAAGGTGCACGCCATACTAATGCGTGTACCACCGCAGGGTCGCGCGTTAAGCGACAATGACGGTACTTATTGAGATAGATGGGATCGAGGGCAATGAGCGGCGAGACGCTTCGGGAGCCTGAGTCGGGAGTCCCAGGGATTGTATGTAGCGCAATTATGACGCGCGGGATAAAGTTGAATAGAATGTTGGAAGGATACCCGACGGCCGCATGTATGCCGATTGACGGGAAACCGTAAACGGTGGTGGGATAAAGGTTGCATGTTTTTGCAGAGGTAGGTCAACCGTGTTGGGGAATCATTATTGGCGTCGAACACGCTTGAGATCGCATTGAGTGAGCGGCAATCGAAGGTAGGTGATGGGAGTTGGAACAGGCCGACTCCGAGTAACAGCCGTAAGGAGCAGCAGAGAACGGAACGAGTTGTTCAACCATTATAAACAAGGCAGCGAGGATTTGGCGGGGATCCGCAACAGTGGATTAATTCTTGAATAGGGATGGGAGAGTCGTATTTGAACACAGCGGCGGCAGTAAGAAAATGGGATGGATGGCATCGAATGTTCGACGCAGCCTGAGTAATGAGACCAATGAATGGAGATGGAAGCTCGGGAATGACGGGTTCACGGAGCAACCGGGATACACTTGCATTGTGGGTCGGAGAGACAGCGGAGGTTCGCATGTCTAGCCGTTCAAGGGGAAACGGTGTTAGGTTCCATATTAGCTTGTAGAATAGGTTCCCGTGAGACAGGCCGACTAGCAGCGCAGCAATTCTGCACAGCTGCAGCAGCGCAGATTGAATTTACGAGGAGTTGGATGGGATCAGAAACCGCTGAAACTAAAAAAAAAATAACGCGTGTGTTATCGAACAGCCATTTCGAATAGTTGCTGCTTGAGGCACGAAGATCGGATTGGTGGAATAGGTGAGAGCGATATCGAGTGATTGAAAAGAATGCTACAGCGAGCAATTTGAAGTCGGTATTCGAATTGAGATGATTCAAGGAGAGGTAGAGCAGGGTAAATAACCAGGTCCACGTTTCATTAAAGGAACGAGGGGAGGATGAATGGCCGCTGCCTGAAGGAGCGGGGTTATGCACAGCAAGGTCCTCCATGCACACGAGGGCCAGGTAAGCCGAGTTGAAGGATGCATACAGCGTGTGTTCACCACGGAGCACAGAAAGAGCCTCGGTGTTTGCAAGTCAAGCCAGCAACACAGCGGATAAGTCGGAGCAGTTCACGAAGGTAATCAGGGTGCGAAACGAGCACTGTATGGTGAAGGAGATTTCGATGCAGCAGGTTTTGATACAATCCTTTAAGTAAGACCGGAGAGTGTTGAGGGATTTGCAAAGGTATGCGGCGCTGAGCAGCGCAGGCGTGGAGCAGGTTGAAGACCGCGAATACAATTCTCGTGGAATGGACGCCACGGAATAACTCGAGCGGAAGCAGAGCAAGGGAAGCATAAAAGAAGTGAGCGGAATGCATTATACAGAAGCCCGAGCCTGGGTATGGGAACAGGCTCCGTAGGGAAACGGAGAGTAAAAGCTGGCAGGGGAATAACAACCAACGATGAGTGCCCTGACGGATGCACTTGTCTCTGGCGGAAACAGACGCTGGAACCGAAGGTACTTGAGCGGGAGAAGAAACAGCCAAGTCAAATCAAATCGGAGATGTGAAGAGCTGCTTTCAAAGAAGCGATGGTATCGATATGACGGGTTCCTTGACGTAGTAGAGTAAATGGCCAAATCTGCAGCAACGAGGGATCGGAGATCCTCTGCATTGAATAGTGCGATTTGAATGAACGAGCGCACATGAGCGCGATTTGGAGGAACGAGGGGAAGGACGTCCTTGACCTGAATCCAACAGCAGGAGTTTAATGGGCGAGGGAATGAACATCCTCGACCTGTGTCAAAGGCAGGATTTTACAGGAGCGAGGGAAAGGACATCCTCGACCTGCGTCAAAGGCAGGATTTTAAACGAGCGAGGGAACGGACATCCTGGACGCACACAAGTGCGATTTGAATGAACGAGGGAAAGGACATCCTCGACCTGCATCAAAGGCAGGATTTCATAAACGAGGGAACGGACATCCTCGACCTGCGTCAGAGGCAGGATTTAAACGAGCGAGGGAACGGACATCCTCGACGCACACAAGTGCGATTTTAATGAACGAGGGAAAGGACATCCTCGACCTGCATCAAAGGCAGGATTTCATAAACAAGGGAACGGACATCCTCGACCTGCGTCAAAGGCAGGATTTAAACGAGCGAGGGAACAGACATCCTCGACCTGCATCAAAGGCAGGATTTCATAAACAAGGGAACGGACATCCTCGACCTGCATCAAAGGCAGGATTTTGCAGAACGAGGTTCATGCGCCGTGAATAACGCAGAGGAACAGCTCATGCGTATTGAATACGCAGAGGAGCAAAATCGAGGCTCATATGTCATGAGTGACACAGCGGAGCAGCTCATATGCCATGAAAGGCACAGAGGAGCGGTAGGAGGTATGCCGAAGCCGCGGATTATGCAGAGTAACAGCTCGTGCACCGGGAGAAGCGCAGAGAAGCGAATACGAGGTTCGTAGATAGTGCAGTGGAGCAGTACGCCGTGAATAATGGAGCAGAGCAGATACAGTGAGTGACCAGATAAGAGGAAGGCGAGAGACAGGGGATGTGGACGGTTATTCGGGGTCTTGTGGCAGCGAATCGAGTCGTAGATGGTTGGAGGGCTATCCGTGCGTCCGTTGGAAGCCGTCTAACGCATGACGTGCGATGGTGTTTGGTCGTTGAGAGGGGTGGAGAAGCGAATACGTGTCGTCGGGATGCAGGAATGATTTGGCGTCGGGAGGTGTTACATTGTTGCACCTTGATGGTCGGAAGGACAATGCGAAAGGCTTCGAGTCTCATCTGAAGGCGAGAGAAGTCGAGCGGTGAGGTCGTCCGACGTCATGGCGGTGCGGAAGAAGACAGCGCACCGCCCCTCTCCACTCGTCACAAGATCACAGACTGATCTCGCACGCTCGCTCATTCTTTCACATTTTATCTTTTCATACGCAGGTTTTTTCTGGACAGGCCACCTCGGGGTGATCAAGGTGCCAGTGCTTCGCTGGGAACGGGCATTTCCAACGCCCTGGGAGCGGGTCAGTCTCTTCACCCTCATGAATGTTGAAGCCGACGGTGAAGAATAGGAAGCCCAAATATACGCCCAGGCCAGCAGTGAATACCACGAGGCACTCAAGGAACTGAGGAGATCTTCCCTCAGGCTTCACAGAGCCCTAGATCCGATCGCCCTCAGCTACTAGTACTTGTCAGTCGAATCGCAGCCGAGATGGAGGCAGCGACCTCAAACCCTTTTCTGTCTCGTGTTACCCATCTT
This sequence comes from Mycena amicta, assembly GCA_029282125.1. Taxonomy (NCBI): domain Eukaryota; kingdom Fungi; phylum Basidiomycota; class Agaricomycetes; order Agaricales; family Mycenaceae; genus Mycena; species Mycena amicta. The sequence continues at coordinate 126,243 of JARIHP010000101.1, read as the reverse complement.
ATCAACTCTAGATTTATCTACGACCTTGAATATGGCGAGTTAGAGTCTAGATTCCACGAGCTCCTCTGCTTCCCTGTCGTTCTCCAAACTAACCCACTTCCACTCGTACATACATCGTCTCCCTCCCCTTCCACCATTCCGGGAGCTTCCTCGCCAACTCAAGCTTCACACCCCCTCACAGCATCTTTGAGACGTCTGCTCCGCCCCGCCAAGGACGGGAAATACGACGAACCAGGGTCCTGCATCGATATATCCTGGCTCACGCGCAAAACATGGGCGATTCCTACCGGCTCTCCGACGAGTCTTGCTTCCGAGTCCAGGGTGCTGGGATGGCGATCTGCTTTCGCCAGACGACTCGGAGGTAGAGGTACTATGTCGATGATACGTCCGCGAGCGTGAATGGGGGGGAGGGTGTAATGAAGACACCGCGCCGATGGACGCGACGCTGGGGTTGGGCGCATCGAGGATGTGTTGGTAGAGCCCCGGGATGCGTTGTGGATCGATAGAGGTGAGTGCCTTGAGTACGTATAGGCCGTCAATGAGAACCGGACGAACGGCGCTGCAGCGGCTTTGTACCCCGTCCCCGTCAATGTCGATGACGATGACGATGAGAAGCTTTCCGTCGCTGAGCTCGAGGTCGAGTGTTCCGTGGGATGTGACCTTGTAGCGAGCGATGGAGGCGACGTCGACCACGCGAGGGTCGGGGAGGAAAGCGAATTGACGGAGACCTTGGCGGCGGATGGAGCGGTATACAGGTGCGCGAGCCTGAGCTGGGGGCATGCATCGACGGGGAGGAGAGGATACGTTGAGAGACGGGCGCTGCGTACGACAGGCGAGGTGGTACTAGGGACGTGAGGCCATCGCGATACGGCTGAGCGTGCGAGGGAGGGCGAGTGGATATACGCCGGCAGAGGAATGCGTGTGTGTGGAAGATGCAATCGGAAGGGTTCGGCGGCGCTCGATACATTCTCCGCTAGTGCAGAACGCAGACGTCGGTATCCGCGAGCCATGCGACGCGATGACGTGGCACCTTCTCGGTCGTTCGCTGGCCGTGGTAGCCGGACGGGTGGACATAGTAGTACATAGTAGTAGTTCCGACATACTGAGCCGAGGGAGGGTGCGAGGCACACAGGCTGGGAGCTTTGGCGCGATGGAGAAGGGCAAGACGATCGCGAAGGGTGTCCGGATAGGTGATCATGATGCGAAAGCTTTCATGGCGTCGCGGACGCTGCAGAATATGAGTAAATCATGGAGGAGCAACACTTAGCAGGCGTACCAGACGAAGACAGTCCTGTGTACCTCGTCGATATCAGCACTCCTGCCCTCGCAAATCCAAATGCGGCTGCAAGAATCGAGTCAGGCTTTAACGACGGTGCCGGTGCCAGGAGAGCCTCTTGATCTGTGACCACCACCACGTAAGGCTCCAACCATTTAGTTTTCGTTTACAACTTCGGGTAAAATAAACGGAAACGGTTCGTAAACCGTTTATAAACGTTTAAAACAGTTTTTACATGGTTTGGGTAGAACAGAAAAAGTACCAGTTCTTACAGCATTACCAGGTGTTATTATGAGCTTCCAATTAGGTATGTTATCTTGTCAATGGCTCAAAGAGGGTTGGTTTGATGCCAGGTAGTGTGCAGAGAGGGTATTGGACACTTCGGTACACGTCCGGGCCATGGCGGAGCCAAGTGGGCCGGCCGGCCCGGCGCTGATGCGTCAAACAGCAACATTCACCCTTTGCGGACGCGCTCTGTCTCTCTAGCTGATCTGGCAGATGGGAGAAAGCAAGGCGGACTTTGCGTCGTCACAGACGGCAAAGAACCGGCTTCCCGGCGCAATGTGAGGTGGGGATTCTACGTGAGGACCCGTGTGAGTAGGAGTAGACGACGCATTCACGGGGAATCCCCACAAAACTAGGAGGAAGACTCACAACGAACTGGAGGCATGGAAATTCGCACAAATTGGGTGTGCACTGCAGGATTGGCTTGTAGGTATGGAGCGAGGATTTGAGCGTGTTTGCGAAGGTAGAGGAGGAAGGCGTCGCTCTTCCAACGACCCATCGTTTTTACCACGTCGAATGGAACCCCACGTAGGAGGTAGAACAGCGTTGATCCTATTCGAATGCCGTGGCCTTGGAGAGGAAGAAGCTTTGCGGCGCAGAAAGCTTTGTGGATGCGAGCGATGAAAGCAGGTTTGGTGAGTGGACGAAATTCATTCCCGTGTTTGTAGGCGAATAGATGTGCGGAGGATGGAGCATTGTTGATTTGGGTGTGTAGTTGGAGGGCGGCGCATGGGTTTGAAGGGCCGGGTTGAGCTGCAAAGGAGATGTCTTCTCCACACCGGGCTGCTTTCGTGACAGGTATATGGATTACCGTAACACGATAGCCGTTGGCATCTGTTTCTTCACGAACGTCTGCGCGTTTAACGTGTTCGGACGGATTGAAGCCGCTGATTGTTTGGACTGTGAGCTCGCCTAAGCGCGCGCAGGAATAAAAGGCGACGAGCAGACATGCGATGACTGCCACGTCAAACGGGTCGGTTGGGTTGAGGTGGGGAAGAATGGACATGATGACATGGAGTGTATATGGCTGGCGCTTTTTACGCAAGGAAGATTGTGGCTGAAGCGCGGTTGCTGCCCGGACGAGCGCTTCGCACTCGGTTTTGTTTCGTTGCCATTTTACGCGATGCAGGATATGCCAAGCTCGCACGCCCGCGATATAGGCGCTGAGCGTTTTTTCCGGCGTAGTGTCCTGCAGCGGTTGCGAGGAATGCTGCAACGACGTCGTCCGTTGCTGGAGCTCTTTCTTCTTCGGGAATGTGCCTCGAATCACAGAAGCAATGGAACACCAGCAAACCTGAGCCGTAGGTTTCGAGCGTGTCTTCCGCCCACGCATGCGAAAGCGTGTTGACAATGTTTTGAGCGTCCATTGCTGAGAGCGATTTTCCAGCGTTCGAACGAAGTGGTTTCCAGCGATAGAGTCGTTCGCTGGCAAAGCATGATGGTCGGAGAGGGGAAGGTATGAGGTGGGCTGGCAGTGGCTTTGGACGAGACCTATTCGGCATCAGAGGTAGAGTATAGGTGCATTGGCTGGAGACACACGTTCCGTTGCGTCTTCGCATATTTGGGTTAATCAATTTGGAGGAGCTCATCCATTCAGATCTGCTTTGAGTTAGAGATTGAATGGATGTGTTGAATGGACACGCACTCGGCGCTACAGTTTGGCTCAGTCGTACTGGAGGAACTCAGCCATCCAGTCGACGTTTTCTGGTTCGTCTGCCTGCTTGGCTGGAGGTTTTGGGAGTGGTTCTGACGGACGGTTGCCGCGAGGGTCGTCAAAATTGACGACGAACGGCTGGAGTTCGATGGGGATGTCGATTGGAGGAAGGAGGAGGCGGACGGGAGGGTAGATTCCGCGGGAGGGGTTGTCAGCTGGGTTCTCGCGCATCCCAACGTAGCGTGTATGAAAGATGATGGAAGAGGAGGAAGAGAGACGGTGTATGCGACGGAAGCAGTCATTGATCTCTGCATTTCTGCTTCTCCCATTCCACCACCCTTTGACACACCTATGGTGCACCCATATCCCTTCTAGTAAGAAGGGTAGAGTACCCTATTCTACCCTTCTTACTACTGTACTATTTCATTCAAGTGGCCGGGTTACGCGTTACGCGGACACCCGGCCAGGACACCAGGCGGACTGGTTACGCATTCGGGGGCCATTTTGGGGCGTAATTGCGCTTAAAAAGGCAATTTTGCGGGTCCGGCATAGCCGGACTTACCATATATAGTAACCCGGACACATACCCTGGCGGACATGTCGAGTAATATGCGCGGACCGCCGAAGGACACCGCTGTACGCCGGAGGATGTCGGGTTGCAACGGATCTCAGTGATGTCCGGTGACTCGCATCACACTTTAGATTAGATCGTCGATCACGGTGGAATCCGACGGATGTGGGGTGCAATCCGCTGAATTTCGTCGGACTACAAGTTCAGCCATCATAAAGCTCAAGTCACCGGACTGCTCGCGTTCGCCGAATTCCGTTGGATTCAGGATGGAATCCGTTGGATGGCGCGACTGATGGTTCACTGAAATCCAGTGAATCTCGCTGAACCTCAGCTCGAGTTCAGCGGAATCCAACAGAGATTTGAAATTTTTGAAACTCCATCAAAGTGCACATGTGGGCTGATATCCGTTGTTTTCCGGCGAAAACCTCTTGCTTTTGTCCCCCTACCATGGCGCCGAGAGTCGATCTCAAGAACCTCCCCGCTGTCGAGAAAATTAAATCGGCCGTCGGCAGCATGCACAAGGCAGAGCTTGTGGCTGTGGCCGTCTATTCGAAGCTCCACACCGCTGAAGATGCCAGCCATTTGACGAAGGACGAGTTGTGCAAGCAGCTCAAAGTGATTGTCACCAACTCCGAAGACCCCATTCTGGCTGCGTTTGGCACTTACCGCACGCGAACCACTGCAAATGCCGAGGCTCCCAAGGGCCGCAAGATACAACGAAGCGACGAGAGAGACAAGGAGGACCTGAAGCAGGACGAATTGTTGCTTCCTCCAACTGGGTAAGATGTCTAGTCACCTCTCAACTGTTAATCGCGCTAACAAGTAAAGCAGAGCCAATAAGAAGCTCATAAAGGACAAAACCAAGACCGATCCGCCGCCTCAGTTTGCACGCTTGGGTATGGACGGCGTCAAGGTTGCTCGAACAAAGAGTGATCATGATGATGAAGGTACGCGACACCGTTTGTTCATGATTAGCTGTCAGTGCTGAGAGTTCGGTAGAGGATGGGTCCTCGCCGCTGAGCTCGCCCCTTCCTAATCTCAAAGAGCATAGCCCTTCCGACTCGGACGTCGAGGTCAGCACAAATATTCAGATGACGCCTAACTTGAACGGAGTTCCCGTTGCCCACGATCATATGTTTCAACTCTTACAATCAGCGCTGCTTATACTCAACTTTCTCAGTCAAGGTTCTGGTGTCCGGCCTGGTCTCGGGACTTGTCCCCCAGACCTTCTATATTCTTCCCCAGCAACGCAAGCACGTCGTCGTTGTTGAGCTCCCAGGGGCAATTTTCATGACGACGTGGAAGGAGATTCTCCCAGCACTCTTCCGTAGCATTTCGAGCCCAATTAAAGGTACATGACCCACACCTCACGATGTTGTTATTGAGCTGAATTTAGGAGATTTTATCAACGTCAAAGGGGTCGGATTCGGCCAGTCTTTCGGTACCGTCAACGAGATCCTGCGGGGACAGTTCGGAGACGTCTTTCAGCTTGAGCGCATCAACGAATGTCCTCTTGAACTTCAAGGCGATGGCACGCTCGCGTGTCAGGTTCTTTGCCAGCACACAACGGCCAATGTACGGACCGCGTATCAGAGCTTCATGGATGCTTACGCTTCACCAGCACTTTGCACATTCTCCTATATTATCGACATGGCTCGATCTTAATTAAATCTTGGGCGCCTAACGCGCTTCTTCTGTCAAACTTCACATCAATATCACGGTTCTCTCTCACGCTCAAACTTCGACGTCTCGCCAGCAGCATGCTCTCCTCGCCTCCACATGCAGCCTGTGAAGCTCTTCCATGCTGGCCAACCACCATCTCAAATGGTCAAGCCGTTCTTCCGAACTCCTGCCCGCAAGACAAGACTCGGACCCAATTTGTCCCGAAATGAAAGTCAAATGGAAGGTCTCTGATGGAAGGTACGCCTCGAGGCTGGATTCTCAGCGGGCCTGCGACGAAACGCCTATAACGAGCGTCGAGCCTCTCTCCTTCCGCCGCCCTCACCCCGCGCTTGCTCTCAGCCCACCGACGTTGATTCAACCTGCAGCGGATTGTATGCCCTCTGCGTTGCACCTAATATCCAATACTCACTCTTTTCGTAGCACCTCACCGCCATCATATAACAAGCTGACTAGCTAGCCTGGCTCCGCTGCCCTTCGCTTCCACAAGCATCCGCCGGCGTGCACCGATTCAAGCTCAGACGTCCGAAGCGGTGAGGGATGGGGAGGCTTGAGACTCTTGATGGAACAGGGAGCAGAACAGAACAGGCAGCTTTACAGGTGCGTTGTTTGCCTCTGTTCGTTGCGACGACTCATTCAGCTCATTGCAGTTTATATTCATGTATTTGTGTTACCCTAACATTGTAATCCTTCGAAATCTCACGGGCTTCTTGCTCTCTGGCCTTGCCTTGACAGTCCTATTGCTGGCGTCGGCCTATCGCTGGCGTCGGACCTATCACACAGACTTCAACAGCTCGGAGATCCATCGACCACAAGATCTCAGCATCGCAAACATGGACGTGCCAATGGTTCACTCGCTAATCTTAGGTAACTTGAGGACACGGGGGGAGGCAGGGTTGAGGAAGAAGGACGAAGGACGAGCAGGTGGGCAAGAGCAGCGCGAACGAGCAATGTGCGTGATTCGTCTCAACTGGGCCCCTGCTAATGAACCTACCAGCAACAAATGCGCTGGATAGCTGCTCGGAACGAACGCACCCGACGCACAACGAAATGAACACAACACACGACGAAACGAACGCGGAAACAGACCACACGCGCTCCGCGACAAACAGGTCATGCGGGGGACGCGGCCCATCACATCGAGCATGAGCCCGAGCGGAGGGGAGACTCGGATGGGGAATGCGACTCTACGGTGCGTGGTTCCGCGTCAATTGAACTCAATTCAGCCGGTACTAATGCTGCATGCCGTGAGCATATTATCCCGAGCTGTGTGGAGCTTCACACAGGAACACACGAGGAAACAGCGAGTGCAAACCGGACGAACACCGAACGACCAACGACGAACGCGATGCCAGTGTCCTCTGTCGCCGAACTCAAGTTGCCATTCGAATCGCTGGACGTTCCGACAAGCGCGGCCATGGTCTGGAGATGGGAGGAGAAGTTGAGGCGATACACCTACGTACATGTATCAACTACATAAGATGAACACAGAGTGGATATGTTTGAGATACACAAACAAAGTGTTGAGGTTATGTTGAGGTTAGTCTAGATGGAGTATTTAGAAAATCCAACCTCCGAATCTAAGCATTGTTATCTTCAGCTGAAGCAAATGTGCCCGAACCCAGTCTTCAAGTTCTGCGCCAAGTATACGCGCCGATATGATCTGGAAGAATGCAAAAATTAAAAAATGAGTTGCGAAAGACAACAGCATCAGATTCTGGATCCTAGGGCGGAGCGGAGCGCAGCCCTCCCTTGTCTCATGAACGCAGGCGCTGATAGCGACAACGAGGGGCCACCTCAGGCTTCCAGCTCCGCGTTTAGCAGCGGCATCGCGCCCTTTACTCTTGCCCAAAGCCGGCCGACACGTTCCCTGAAGAAGGCGGAAAGGACACCCAAACAGGTGTTGCTCGGCCAATTTTTCAAGGCCAAGACATATCCACCGGCGATGCGGAGGATCGAGCAGATGCTTGGACGATGGAATGATAGCCAGCGAGTACTGGAGGAGGCCAAAGCCTACCTCAAGTCGAAGGGAGGGAATGCCGATGCGTCCAGCGGAAGCGGCTCATATGCTATGCCCGGCGGTGAGTGATTCTTCATCTTGTTACACACAGGCAAAGCTGAAGTACAATATAGACTGGGCCAATGATCCTGATCTCGTTAAACAAGGACTCGCTCACTACACCTTTGACCAAAAAGAGCTTCTAGCGGCGGTTAACATCGGCAACACCTCCCATAACAATGACGCGAAGCTTTTTCTCGAAAAGCATGCAACCGGTCTCAAATACGACTCCGAGGCTGTCAGGTTCATCAACGGGGACGAAACGCTGGAGCCGGTGGTCCGCTCGCTCTTGAATGACTTCACCAAGGCTGAATGGGAGGCGCGCTTGGCAAAGAAGAAGGAGAAGGAGAAGAAGAGGAGGGCGGAGGAAAAAAAGAAGGGAAAGAAGGCTGCTGCCGATGCGGAGGATTCACCTGATGATGACGATGAACCGCCGCGCAAGCGCTCTAAGAAGGGGAAGAAAAAGGCAAAGGCAACTCATTCAAGCTCTGAACTAGACAGTGATTAGTGTACTGTGCAGTACAAATTCTGTAGCCTGAAAGACTCGATGGGTCCGGGCTCAATCTTCTCAATATCTTGCAACGATTTCATTCAGTGCCGGGCCTGACAAATCTATGGAAGGAAACACTAACACGAAGGGTTAGCAAACACGGAATAAACTCGCATGATATACGGACCTGGAGCAAACCATCAAAGGCCGACGTCGAGCGCGACGATGGCGATGGCGACAGTGGGCGCGTTGGCACAAGAGGTCAGAGGACCTTTGGAGGAAGGAGGAGGAGGCAGCGCTTGAGATCTGAGAGCTCGGATGAGTATTGAGTGAGCAGTAAGAAAACTTGCAGGGGGTACTGACCTTGAGTGAATGCGGCAAAGAACAACGTCGAACTCAACGACGGCGCAGGCGGCGAGCACACGGGTTGGAGCAGGAGTTAGAGAAGCCGTTGGTGGAGAGGAAGAGCCTGAGACGAAAGGATTCTGATGGATATTGAGTGAACATTGAAAAAAGTCGCAGATGTACTGACCTTGATCTTGCCCATCTAAGAACGACATTAAACACGGTGTTGACGCTGGTTATGAGCATGCAGGTTGACACAGGAGGTTATAGATGCCATTGGGGAAGAGGGAGAGCTTGAGATGGAAGAATTTGACCAAGTATTGAGCGAGCAACGAGGAAACTTGCTGGGTGCACATTCTGTTGTTGTCGAAGCAAGTGTGGGGTCATGAAATGATTGAGATGGTTGTCGATACTGGAAGCATTGAGGTGGCTGGTCCTACCAGGTGAACAAATTGAATACAGGTAGACAAAGGCAACGCACTTGTTTGTCCGTTGGTCCATTTCTCCATTTCTCCATCTATCAAGTTTCTCCTCTTCTCTCAATCTCCTCTCTCTCTGTGTGTCAAGTGGGTGGGTTGCTGTGGAAGAGACATGGATGTGAGGGACTGGGACGTGTAGAGCTTGACGAGCGGCTCAAGTCACTTTGATCATTATGGTCACTGACGTGACAGTTTTTGATCGCCGTGTCGCGCTCTCTTCCTTGACCACGCGTTCACGCGTTCAGTTTGTTTGTTGACTTGAGAGGAAATTCAGCACAGCCTCTGGGGCCCGTATATAAAGGCCACCCCAGGTGCACAGTCCCTTGCTCCTGCCGCCCGCTACTGCGCTTGGTACAGGGCAAGGGATGCAAACGTGTGGACGTTGTCACCTCTCTTCCTCTCGCTCATCACCATCTCCAGTGGCAACTCCCAGCACCCCCCACTGTCTTTGCCATCAACGGCCTCGACGTCGAGGCCGTTGATGGCCCTCAACAACGCCAAGACTCTCACTGCCATTCCTGTTCGTCTTCACCTTCCCGGTCAATCCTGCCTGACCTCTTTCCAGCACCGTGGCCATCTTGAGGCGATCCTCGACAACAACAACAACCTTGAGAGTTGAGCGGGTGCCACGTCGTTCTGCGAGAGGAGAGCATGTCCCAGGTGCGTCCGCTGCCCTTTTTCTTTCCCATTGCTTTGCCCCTAATTCTCAACCTTTGCCTCCCTCCCTCCTCTGTCATTATTCTCGACATGCACTCTCTCAATCGCGCCCAACCCGCGCTCAACACTGCTTGACATCTCTCACCTCAACACTCTCAACTCGTACTCCGATGGCCTCCGATGCGGTATTCGTTCCGCAACGGGAACTCAGTAGGAAAGATATCGAGTGTGTGGTGTATGTAGTAGATGAATACGACCCATTAAACCCGTGTGCGTGCATATGGTTGATTAGATAGACCCTTTTATCCTTGCACAATACCATGATGGTCCCGAAACTGGGCACATTTGTTGCATTCCTCAATTTATACCTGGACAAGGACTACTCTGTCCAGCGGGCTCTTTATATTCTCTCCGTCCTCATTGCACTCTACCCACTTTATCGCCTTCATCAAAATCAACGGCTGGCGGCTCGCCAACCTCCGGAAACCGGCTGGCTCCGCAGCTTTAAAGCTATTCTGACGGATTCCTTCGACGTCCTCCTTTCTCTAAAGCATTACTGCCGATCTAAATGAAATCTAACAGCTTTTAGCGCTGCGCGTGCTGCGCGATCTAGAAGATTACAGCACTTTGACTCATTCTGGCTAAAGTCGCACAGCCAAACGCAGTCCTCTTTATGTAAGACTCCGCCATACTCTCGATCTGATCCATTCTGAGGCCAATACGTTGCGGCAGCGAGCTTGAAGGTGAACGATGGACATTCTGATCCCATCAGCCTCTCTTGACTCTCGCCCCCATCATCTTTTGGCCCGGCACTCATTTCCCTCAACAATGCTGACCAGCCTCAAACCTATCGAGCCTCAAACCTATTCGAGTCAAGTCTTGCATGCTCCTCAAGCATGAGTCACCAACCCAGCACGGAAAACTCTAGCCAGGCGGATGCACTTCTCGCGAGCAACCTCCAACCCATCGATACATCCTCAACGAAATCCGCCCATTCAATCCCTCGCCAATCGCGCGCTTAACGGACACGAGAAGATCATCAAACAGTCAAAAGCAGGCCACATCCAGCACAACACGAGGGACGACGGCCGGGGGCAGCGCGGATGAGCGGTGATGGAGCACAGTGGGTGGGGCTGAAACAGAGAGAATGCCGATGCAGGCTGTCTATCAGTGTGTCATCCCCGTTTTCGTTCTGACGCTTGACGCTTATTCGTCGTTTGCAGATATCTTCGCCGACTCGGACGTCACCCCCTGCTCCCTGAGTCGAGAGATGCACACACCACCATAACCCCGCGTCTTCCCAGGGCCTCCGTGCAGTGCTACACCCTTCCACCCCCCCGATTCCCGAACACGCATCGGAAGAGGATTAGCCAAGGAGAAGACGACGATGGACGGACGTGGACGGAGAGCCGAGCGGTGGTCGGCAGTTCGGATGGGAATGAAGTGCTCAAGTTGAGGTATGTACTTATTCCATCTCCCGTTATCCTTTCAAACGATGCTCTGACATTCGCGTTAACAGCAATGCCTCATTTCCGAGCAACGACAAACAGATCCCAGTACGTCATCGTATACTCACTTTCCTCCCATTCGGCTCACCAGCCAGACCTCAGATATGCCCGCTATTCTCTCTTCCGCCGCGGACTCCCTGCTCATCATGAACAATCGCACTCACAATGCCCCAGCCGCTCAATCGCGCTGATGCCTCCGCTCGACCTTGCTTGAAGGTCAGTGTCTATCAGTGCAACAGCTTCAGTCTCCGACATCCAGACTTAGGTCGAAGAACAACGGTTAGCATGCCTCTATCACGCGACACGGTGGGCCGACGCTCACGCTCATTCACAGATCATCCAAGTCTGCACACTCGACACATTCAGCCTGTGATTCAGGACCCGCCAACCGGGCACGGCAGCCGGCAGCATCGACACCGGGGGATCTCATTCGCGCGATCAAGGTGCTTGCGAACAATCTATGTGTTCAGTCTTTTTATTTTTATTTCTCTTTCTCCAACGTTGTAATTGGCGACTGCCATGTTCCGTGTAATCAGAGCTCGACCGCGGTCATTGGCGGAGCGGAGCGACGCCGTGCCTTGTTAAACATGAACATCCTAACCTCCGACTTTTCGAGGGAGATCCGGATCTGGACGCCTATACAACGGGTCAAATTTCCACTCACCTTCAACGGCTCTGCGAGGAATTGCCCCAAATCTATTCGGTGCTGGGAATGGCGGATGGGTCCGATTCTCCACTCCGTTTCCCCCCCGCTCCCATTCTGATGTGCACTCCACGAACAATGTGCATGTTTTGTGTCGATCCGCTCTATCCTTCGCGTCTTTACCGCGAGGAGGCTAAGAGTGTCCCGCTCTTGGCCTACGACTTTCACTGGGTCCAAGCAACTCTTGCAGTGGCCAAATGCGGCAAATGCAACGCAAAGTATTATCCGGACAAGGTGACCTACACCCACGGAGTTGGACGTTCCCGAGTACAGCGGCTCGAATGCGACGCGGAATTTTTACGTGTCTCAAAACATGGTGTCTGGATTGATCGTCGAGTTGCTCGCGCTCAAGAAAATGCGGTCGTTAAATTCCATTGTGGCTGGACCAGCTTCACCGAGTGGCTGAATGACACAATCGAATCCGACACGCATACCAAGATCACCATCCGACAAGCCAACGCCTCTATCTTGAGCACTTTTCGCGGAGACTTGCAAGGGCCCATGGTGTCGAAGATCGGCTTATTACGCCTGCAGACTGTGGCTCCCAAGTTTTATCCGCAAGTGTGCGGGACTTGGTCGGCCGCGACGGTGGGCTTGCGCCCAAATCCATGGAGCACGGCTGCACTGAGTGCACTCATATCAAGCAGTACGCCGAGGAGCTTCGTGCTACCGGCGTGGCACTTGATTCTGCGGAAAATGCTGTCGTTGGGTCAGATGTAGCTCCTCAGCCGGTACGATTCAAGTTCTCTGTTGCACTGCACCAATTGATTGAAAAATGTGAATACAGATTCAAGAAGATAATTCGGATGATGCCAGTGCCGATGCTGGACTTGTCCCGACCAACCCCTCTCAACATGAAAGGGTCGCGGGAACTGAACGTGGATACGTGAGAATGGCAGTAATGGATGGGAAGACCATAACACATCGGGTGAGTTCCGATCTGTTTAACATCCAATTGCATGCGGCTGAATCTCCTGCCTAAGATCTGTGCCGTCGACCGCTGCGAAAACGCGCTCGTAAATTACAAGAACGGACGGTTTTGTCTTCTGCACATCGACGAACGGCTAATCTGCGGAATCACGGGCTGTGGTCGCCCCGTCGATACTATGCAGACCGCCGCGGTCACTTGTGATTCTGTGGCGCACAAGGATTGGCACAAGAAGTGGAAGAGTCGGTTTGGCCGTCTAACCTTTCCCGGAGTTCGCCGCGTTATCCGGCGCCTCAACGAGCAGTCAGAGTCATCAAATCCGGCCGCTAGTACAAACCCTGCCATCCCCGGCACTGAGCTTCCAGAGCTTGAGGGTGTGCCTGGTGCCGATATCAAGCATACCTTTCGCGCTCGAACAACATACTGTCTCCAAACTGTGCAATGGGCTTGTGGCTGTCCCATTGGATGGGGGAAATGCTATGTTACCGAGAGTCCTTCCCGAGCGCTCCGCATCATCAACCGGCTTTGGGCATCTCATCCCGAGTCTCGACCAAGTTTCATGGTGTACGACGAGGCGTGTAACCTGCTTCGCCACATAGTCACTCAGAACCAGCAAAATCCTTGGTTGAAGAGCACCAAGTTCATCGTCGATGTTTGGCACTACATCGGACATTGCACAACCGATGTTCTATGTCGTTCTTGGTGCAATCCGGCTCCTTCCAATGGCTCACAGCCCGACCTCATTCGAATCACGACTGACAGTAACGGGAACTCGCACAAAACTCGGGCTTTCAATACAGAGACGGCTGAGCAATTCAATTCGTGGCTCAGTGGCTATGAAGCGCAACTACGACAAATGTCGGACGTCAATTATGACTTCACAATTCATGTCCTCATGTTACTTTACAAGGAGCAGGTTGAGAAGAGGAATTTGAAGCATGAAATGGAGCTCTCGGATGAGTTTTGGAACAAGGTACATAGCACAGAGTAGATATATTTCTGGGCTGGGATGGTTGAAATCCAATGAATTTTCCCGCAAAGTTCAGTGAAATCCAATGAATCTCACTTCAAAATACGTTGAGTTTCGGTGTATCGCACTTCGAAACATCCGACGAAATCCATCGTACTTCCAGCGGAGTCCATCGGATTGCATTGAACTTTACGTTGTGATCATGGAGCCATTTACAACGCGGACGGACACGTTCAGCGAAATCCGTTGAATTCCATGCACATATTTTACACAATTTAGGTCCATCGACATCCAGCGAAGTTCGTCGGATGTCCACCGGAATTCGTTGAACGCGGTGTGACAGGTCACTCCGCGCTTTTTACTGGACATGTCCGGGTTACACGTTACACCCCCCGGCCACTTGTCCGAAATAGTACAGTAGAGGGACTTGAGGTGGGTTCCCATACCCCCGCTAGCTGAGGATCGCCGTTGGGGCCTTTGGGCCATTTAAGGCATCTACCGTCACCATCACCATCCATCACACCACCCTGCCCATCACCCGTCACTGTCCAACACTTGAGCTCATCGTTGTTGACGACGTCGACGGCGGTGAGCTCAATTTTCATGCAATTAATACGAAATAAATTGTAGAATATGTAGAAAAAAAAGGCGCATCACTGGGGCGGGCCGCCCCGACGTCACATCGTGTGACATTCATCCAAAAAGGGAAATAGCTTGGAAAACATGAAAAATGATCAGCGCGCCTCCTCCCGCCCCCTCCCGCCCCGCCCCGATGTCACACATGTCACTGCTGCCATCAAAAATGGAAAAGTTGCAGAACATCTTGTAAATACACCCTGTACAACCGACATTGCAGTAGGTGCAGTATTCATCGAGATAATTGATTAAATGACTTTAACTCAACCTAAAAAAAATAAAAGGTAGCCAAACACTTACAAATACTGCTGGTAAAGGACGCACATCAATATCTGCAGTATTGGCAGAGATATGAATAAGTGTCTCTAACTCAACCACCGAAGTAGATGTCACGCAAGTCATTAAGTGTCTTTAACTCAATCTGATTCAAAAGGATACCACCAGTACATAGAGCTACAGCTACTCATTCATAGAAGAATTGCCCAGTCTGTCTCCCGACCCTGCCCTTAGCATGACTTGTGCCAATGCCGTATGTTTCAGATAAATGGCTTTAACTCAACTGATCCTGGTTATAACTATATAGAGCTCGAACCAATGCTCGCGTCTGGCTAGAAATGAGCACCAGGGGTCTAAGTGATCCTTCAAACATTCTAAGCAGACATGGGAATCACAACTAGTAGGGATGCAAGGTAAAATCATTAAAGAGCTTTAACTCAATGAGCTCACCCATATTGTACCAACGGTTGCTGCCTTCACCTTGATATTTGGTAGAAATGGAGTGCAATGTCTTATAAACTATCCAAGTAATTTCCTTCTCTGTCCCTTGCTTCTAAGACAACATATGGCTGCACCTTTACCCCAGATGTACTGCTGCTGAGAGCCTCATCCAGGGGCTCTACCACTCAGTAAATCTGCGAAAGAGGACATAATACCTGGTGCTTGATTCCCACCAATACTCAAAGGCCTACACTATGAAACCAATGATCCCTGAGGAACTTAGATTCAGGGGCATCATACAGTATTGTAGCATCCGTCTAGCCGATAAGCCAGATCTACGTCAGATTTAGTAGAGGACTGAGCCATCCACTGTTCTGTATAGTATTAGATCCTGAGGAATTTTTGCCAGGACGATATAGACACCTGAAAACTCAGT
This sequence comes from Mycena amicta, assembly GCA_029282125.1. NCBI lineage: Eukaryota > Fungi > Basidiomycota > Agaricomycetes > Agaricales > Mycenaceae > Mycena > Mycena amicta. The sequence continues at coordinate 110,849 of JARIHP010000101.1, read as the reverse complement.
CTTACAGCAGTCATATCACCAGCTGTGTTGTAGGTAGAGATTAGCTTATGAGATTTCCTAGAAGATGTAAATACCCTCTCATTATCCCCCAGAGGATCTGACTTGAATGTGCATAAATCTGAAAGGGGAAATAGATCTATGTTTGCATAGATAACACTGATTAGGGCTTTCCAAGAGATCCATTGAGGCTAGGAGGCTGATTTAAACACTCATAAGTATCCGCTATACATACTTACAGACTCATCCTGTTGTTGTGTGGCATCGGTAAGATAAAGTTCTGACCATGGTTCTAGCTGAGACATGAATATTTCACTGTAACACCAAACAGTGTCTTTGGTTTATCACACTACTCACCAAAGGCTCTTGCCAAAAACAGTGGTTTGTAAAGGTTATGGAGATTGGTTTTGACATTTCCAAGCAGCCTGGAGACCTACAGTGTTAATAAACAGGACACTAGGCATTCTGCTGTTTGTTTGTTGAGTTAAAGACACTTAATCAAACTCAATCTCCGGTGCATGGGATCTCTGAGACAAGGAACTTATATGGGATTGGAGGAATCCTCAGATATTCCCTTCTAGCCCTTGAATCAACCTCCTAGCTATTACGGATCTTGCAGAAAATGCCAATCAGTGTTATCTATGAAAACATAGATCTTACCACCAGCTGCCAGCTACTCAGAGTGAACTCTGATCCTTGGGTCTGTTGGGAGTGGGGAATAACCCAATCCCGGAATAACAGAGCTTAGACTCATAGGTGTACTACAGCCTACGATATAGACACCATATTATTAAGTATCTCTCTAGCCACAGCACCCTGTAGTAGTGTGCTATACATTCACAATTGAAGAGAAGGACAGAGGATTAGAACCTCTGCACACTGACATGTAAATCGCCTTTATCCACTGAGTGAATAAGACATTATTGGGTGTCCTTTCACACTCTGATGAGCTGTGCACTGGGCCAGAGAGAAGGTCTGTTGAGCCAGGGTTACCTAGGATAGTCGGGTGCTAGCAGAGGGCCTCTTCTGCAAAATCTCAAGGGCAACGGCTGACTGGTCGGGGTACAATGCACAATGTTCACCGATTGAGTTAAAGCTGTTATTTATTTGGTTTTCGAGCTACAGTTTGCAGCCATCCACATACACCACAGGTTTAATTCTCTCCCAGAAGGTTGGGAGCATACAGGCCTCTCTTACGACCAAATTACAGGCTAAACAAAGCAGTGGTTGTGGTATAGATTGTGGTATAATAGTAATGTTGAGTTAAAGCCATTTATTGACAACACACAGCATTGGCACAAGTCAAGCTAAGGGCAGGGTCGGGAGATAGACTGGGCAATTCTTCTATGAATGAGTAGCTGTAGCTCTATGTACTGGTGGTATCCTTTTGAATCAGATTGAGTTAAAGACACTTAATGACTTGCGTGACATCTACTTCGGTGGTTGAGTTAGAGACACTTATTCATATCTCTGCCAATACTGCAGATATTGATGTGCGTCCTTTACCAGCAGTATTTGTAAGTGTTTGGCTACCTTTTATTTTTTTTTAGGTTGAGTTAAAGTCATTTAATCAATTATCTCGATGAATACTGCACCTACTGCAATGTCGGTTGTACAGGGTGTATTTACAAGATGTTCTGCAACTTTTCCATTTTTGATGGCAGCAGTGACATGTGTGACATCGGGGCGGGAGGGGGCGGGAGGAGGTGCGCTGATCATTTTTCATGTTTTCCAAGCTATTTCCCTTTTTGGATGAATGTCACACGATGTGACGTCGGGGCGGCCCGCCCCAGTGATGCGCCTTTTTTTTCTACATATTCTACAATTTATTTCGTATTAATTGCATGAAAATTGAGCTCACCGCCGTCGACGTCGTCAACAACGATGAGCTCAAGTGTTGGACAGTGACGGATGATGGGCGGGGTGGTGTGATGGATGGTGATGGTGACGGTAGATGCCTTAAATGGCCCAAAGGCCCCAACGGCGATCCTCAGCTAGCGGGGGTATGGGAACCCACCTCAAGTCCCTCTAGTAAGAAGGGTAGAATAGGGTACTCTACCCTTCTTACTAGAAGGGATATGGGTGCACCATAGGTGCTTTGACAACTCCTTCGTTGTCGCCGTATACAAAGACATGCCCCGCAGGAAATTCGAGCTGGATGAGAGTTCTGACCAGGAACTCAAAACCAACTGCCTCAGCCCATCCGATTCCTCGACCGTCCTGCTGCCATCCTGCCGTGAAACGCCACGCTCTCCATCTTGCCCCAACGATAATGCCAATCCCGACACCGGAGCTTGCGTCTGAGAAAGCCGCGGAGTCAAAGACTTGACAGGGACCGGGAATGGGTCGCGAAAGATGGGGAGAAGCCAATCGCGTTCTCCACCAGTCGAGATCGCGACTTGTTGCTTTGGGGGAGGTTCTCGGCATGAAAGGACGATCACCGAAGAGGCCCAGCGTGGCCTCCAGGTTGGTGAGGTACGCTCGTCCCTCTGGAATAACCAGGCAAGCGTGGAGAAGTTTCCCGTAGAGACTTTGGACTTCTTCGAGGTCGTGTGCACGTTTGGACTCCCATATGACGATTGCGCGCAAATATTTAGCTTTCTTTGCGTCCGCCAGGGCGACTGTCCTTTTTTCCAAGTCCCACACAAGTCCTGTAAACGCAGCCGACGATGCGAACGGGACATCCTTGCTGAGTTTCCAGGGCATTCCGAGGGGCGTGGACACCACGTCGACATCACTGAAGTTATAGCAGTATTTGGCGTCGTCGCGGGTTCGTTCAGACTGCTCAGAGAGGTCGCGGAGACCAAACGCGAAGTCCTCGTCGAACTCTTCGACTCGACCCTCTGGCAGTGATGCTCCCGCCCACCAAAGTCGACCACCCTTCTGTTGGCGATCTCCCAGGCGCAAAGCCACACTCCTCCGAAATTCATTATGCTCTGCAAGAAACTCGCGTAGAATGCGTAAGAAGCATGAGTCGTCAACCCATTTTGATATCGGGCCAATGCCTCCCGCACGAAGTATGTCAGCGAATGCATCGCCAACCAGTCCATACGCGCCGGCACCCGATGCCTCACCGAAACACACATTTGTGTCGATTGCGAAGACATCCTCTGCCAAATTTTGCAAATCTGGGCGGGTGGAGAGGTCGAAGATAGACCCAGGGATGCGGAGCGTTGTTCCGGGCCACTGAGAGGGATGAGTCGGAATGTTTCGATAGGCCTCAGAGATATCTCGAATGCCAATTTGAGAACCCGGTGGAAGCATCGATATCTTGAGGCACATGCACGTAAAAGTTCCCCAAGTGCAGGGAAAGTCATCAGAATTAATGAAAAGATTAATGGATATGTGGCCGTCGCGCGGGGTGCGTGGAAACGAATAATTCTGCACCAGACGCATTTTTTTGACCTCGTGTGCTTTGGGCACCATGGACATCGGGGAAGTTTGGAAAGGGCCAATTTCTCTCTCCAACTGCATCTGAGAGAACGGGCCAACATAGCGACCCGCGGAAAATTCTGCATGTATGATGTTGCAGAATGAAGTGGAGTGTAGCGACAGCGATTTGCTGTTTTGCGGGCTATAAGTAGAGGTAATTGGGGGGATGGAGATGATGAAGCCGTTACGAATGCCGTTGACGATAGAAGGATACCGATGGATGAGATCTGCTTTTTCGAGGGCAGAATCCCATGCGTCCGCATCAACGAAAACCTGCGAGCGCAAACCGGGAGAGGCGAGAGCTGGGACGTCGCAGAGGACAAGATAGACTTGCCTCTTTCAGCGACGTCTCTTGTCCGCAAACCCTGCTTTCTGTTTCACTCGTGCCTCGATCAACGGAAAGCGTCAATATCCTGGGGAAATGATTGATCACACACGCTAATTAGAGCAGTACCGTGATCATACATCCCCGGTAATTAGAGGTGTGTTTTAATGCATCATCCATGCTAGCGTAGCCTTGAGGCCATCTCCCAAGCATGTAGATCTCCGGCAGCGATCAAACGTCTGCAACGATGATGAAGCACCTCTCAACGCTGCCGCCGCCGACGAGGACGAAAGTTTGAGCAACGAAGCCGCAATTTGGAGGGTAAATAGCTACATAAGTGTACATTAAACCATGGCTGGAAAAACACGGAAGTAGTGTAAGCAGCTCGCCACAGAAGCGCCGCAATCGCGCATGCAACAACCTGCCGCCTGTCCGCCTCGCGGCTCAAATGGTGCCTATGACGTAGATGTACCGTGGCCCCGCGTACTTCTTCGCTTGATTGGCGGCCAGCTCGGTGGGTGGAAGCGAGGGAGGGAATGAGAGGATGGTGGGGTGGATGGGCCAGTGCGACGGTCGCGGCAGACGAATGAGCTTGCGGTGGGGTTGAGCAGCGCATACGAGGGTAGTCTAAGCGGAGTGAAGCATGTTCTGGCGACGATGGGACATGAATGACTGGAGAGGAAGAGATACCGGGCAATATCATATAATTGAATATCCACCACCACCCGCTCACCCGCTCACCCGTATCCGTTCCGCATTCACGACGCCGGCTATCTCTCTCCAGTTCCATCAGCGAGAGTCGAATCCTGCGTCATGAGCATGAGCGAGGGCATGGCGATGCTGGGACGTGGTGTAGTAGGCGGCAGCAGCATGAAGAAGCGGTGGAAGTGTTGCGGCGACGCGTGTTCTCGTGTCAGGTCAGAACCCGGCATGAAAGATGGCAGCGGTAGGTGAGGCGCACGCACCGGCCTTGTACCCCTCCGGGCTTGGCTAGGGCAGCACCCAGCGCCGTGAATCGTCCGAAACCAGCTAGGAGGAAGCCCGGTCAGTTCTCGTTATGGGTTGGCTGAACAATGCCTCACCTGGGTCCCCAGAACATCGTACCGGAGACAGGCACCGCTGGTACAGCATCTGGCATCTCTCGAGGTCGTTGGACAGGAGCTACAAGAGAAGCACTCGTCAGTTTTCCGACACACTGATGGTGCTTGAGTACGCACTTAATCGAGGGCCGTTGAGATCCTTAGAGATGGGCCATCGGAGTAAAAGTGGTTCGGATGGGTGGCGCGGCCGAGGACATCGAGACTGGGTGAGTCGTCGTGGTGGGAGGAAGAGAGTCGTGGTGGTGGGAAAGCCCGAGATCGTCGGACGTCACGGAATTACCAGATTGGGCCACATACCCGGGACGAGCGCAGAGCGTCCCTAGCGGCAGGTATGTAGTTTTTGGACAAAATAAAAACATCAAGGGTCTTGATTCATTCATACCTCTCGATATAAAGGTCCATTTCCTCCATAACTTCAACTTCACATTTGAGAACACACGCCTTTTGCGCTCTGGGGGGCGGGAAAGAGGATGAATCCTTCAAATTGCCGCATATTCGGGTAGAGGGATTCGAGGCGTTTCCGAAAATGCCAAAATTTACACCTGTCTCTGAAGTGGAACCGGAGATACATATTTTAGGTGCTCTGATTTGAAGCATGGTTACAATTCCGTAGATGGGAAGAAGTCGAGGGTTAGCGAAAGAGCGAGAACATTTTGAGGCACTTCAAGTGTTTCTATTTTGGATAGAATTAGATGCTCTAGACGACCTCTGACAACCCTGAAGCTTAAACTGACAAGCAGAATGCACAGAAAATGAAGCAATCTCTTCCTCTGGCTCGTTTTGATCCACAATAAAGTGAGCTCTAATCGGATTCTGATACCTCCAATCTTGTTTAAAGTGATTTAGTAGATGATGAGATGAAATTTCGGAAGGATATATGCAACCAAGGGACGACCTGGACCCGGATTTGGCAAGGAACATCGGCAGCAAACAGCGGGGAGATCTCATGCCCAAGGAACTTTTGTGGGAAGGTGGGACCTTGATCAGAGGCTGTATTCCACCCATAGCCACCCTGAATGCTCAGAAGTCCTGTAAAAAATACGGGTGCAGCGCAAAATTGCAAGTATTGATTCGAAGCTAACCGGCAGTAGCGCCGAAAGTCCGAAATCAAAGTCCGACGAGCGATCATCGGATAATCTCCGGCTACGTTTCTCCGGGTATCGGCGCGCTAGCGCGGGCGCCAGCTGGCAGGAAACGAGCTCGGCAGGAGGCTGCAGGCTGCCTACTAGGGACATGCGGCTGCGGCTGCTGGCGCCATGGCGGCGGGGTAATACCACGGCTGACGCGCTGACGAGTCCTTGCTGGCGGCGTCCAGTGTGTATGCGCGGTACCAGCCGTGTGATGCGCGGTACCAGCCAAACGAGGTGTGGAGCGAAGCGGCGGTGAAGCGGAGGGGCGGGGGAAGCCAGTTGCCAGCGGGTAGCGGTAGCGAAGGGCCGGCGGCATCCGGGATTAACACATGCTTGATGCACCGACAGGGCGGGCGAATTGATTGCGGCGGGCGAAAGGCGCAGCGCGCACGCGGGGCTAGCGGACCCTAGCACCAGCGTTAGAGACGAGTGATGCATCAAGAACCATCTCTTACTACCGAGGATGTATGATCACGCCACATCTCTCACTCACCACAAATGATCCTTCGTTTCCCCAGGTACACCTGGAGCCGTAGCTGTAGTTATTTTGAAAACAATCCTGGCTGTACCCAGGCGATTGGATTACAAATGACACGGCTACTGCCAGGCGCCTGGGAGCACCCAGGATGTGAGGATATACCACGCTGGCAGCCTGTTCAACCTCGGCACCGGCGGCAGTCTGATGGAGCGACAGCATCAGGCTCGCTTGGGGTCATACCCTTCTGGGATCAATGATGCTCGAGGAGGAGATGATTGTTTATTTCTGTTTACTGTAGTATTTAGACCAAGTGTTCGGCGGGTGTCACGCGTCACCGCAAGGGTTCGTTTGGGTAGGTGTTCAAATTACCATATATGGCAATTTGATGGTGGCTGAGCCGAAAATTTGATCATATTCTGCCATTTTAGGACAGAAAATGGCCCAAATTCTCGACCATCACCGTCACTAGCACCAGAAGTGTTCAGTTCAAGGGCCACCGTCACCCGTCACCCGAACACTTGGTCTAAACACTACAGTATTTGTGTCTGGGGACGCTGACAAAGACTTCTTGTGAGCTAAGGCGCGACGAGCCTGCGAGTAAGCCTAAGTGGGAGGCAAGGAAGCAATGGACGACGCAAGATGCTCATTCTGATGTGATTAGACCTTATCTAATCGCATCAGTGTCACTCGTGACATCCGCGGCTTGCGTCCCGCTCTCGTCTCCTTCCTCGACCCTCAATCTCCTCCTCGACCAGCTTTTTGGCCATGAAATGCCCGGAAGCCATCTTTCCTTTGCTTTTCCGTTGTTTTCCATCTGTTTTCCACTGATCTTGCCATTTTCCTAGCTGCCTCGTGCCTCGCGCGCACACATGCAAAACACGATGCTGGCCCGGTCCAGCTCAACAACTTCTTGACAAGACATCGTCGACGACTCAACCGACAGTCCGACCGGCTTCCCACCAGCCAGCTGGTTCCGCATCGTCCTCCTTTGTGCCTCCCGCCCGCACACATGGCCTGGAAACACAATCGCTAGTGTTCTGCTCTGCCACGTTTGGCGCCCAGACGGCGTCCTCCATGTGTCTTCGTCCCGCCATGCCGTCGCCGTCTCCCTCCGTCCACCATCCGGCAATCCTCCCTTGCTGACGGCGCACGGAAGCACCCACAACACCCATCGGTAGAACAACAGCCTTGGGCTGTCCCGCTAGACTTGCAGCAGAATTGGCAGCACCCGACACTGGTAAGGCTTCGTTTTGCCTTTTCATCCGTCTCTGAGCTAGCTCCCAGCTTGCGTACATCATATCCACGCTGCACGATCTCAAGGACAAGGACGGCAATGTCTCCGTGACTCCTCCTTCTCCCCCGCCGCCACGACGACGTCGAGAATGCTTGTGACGACTACCGAATCCCCGACTGCGCCACCACCGTCATCTCTGCCCACCACCACTACGACTACCACAAGCAGCACAACCCGGCAGCCCTCACAGCCCTCCTCCCTAACCCTCGTGACGTCGAGTCGATGCGGGACGAGCTCGTCGTGACATAGCGACGGGCAGTGTCAGCGCATCGATAGCGACAATGGCAACGACTTCCCCGTCCGTGCCTGCCCCGACGGGACAAATGCCGGCGACCAATGTCACCTAGCACCCCAAATCGGGCTCAGGATAAGCCCGTCGTCGCAGACACGGCCCCTACGTCCGTCGTATTCCCAACTAAGGCGCACCGATCCTGACCGGGCACGCCACTGCCTCCATGCTAGCGCGAGGCCTAGGATGACGACGCAGGGCGGCTCGTCGTTGTCATCGTCGCGCGCCACGCTGGCACCGGTTCCGGGCGTAGCCAATGCCCGTTCCCCGACAGGCGATCCGGCAATGTCAATAGCACGGCTACGCTGGACTGTCGTACACACGCGCCCCAACGTCTAACGACGAGGTCGAGAAACACCTTCGAGCTGACTGCCACAACGCCGTACCACGCCGTCGACACCATCTCGAAATGCACCTGCTCCGTTCGTCTCTCCACTGCGGGGCCTGTTCATTGCGAGTGCCGTATTAAGAGTCTCGACATGCTATGTAGCTCTCGTTATTCAATGCATTTTTTGTGGCTATTTTTTGTGTTATGCTCTTGTGAACAAGCGCTCGCTATGCAGACTCTGAGCAGTCTGCTCAATCTTCGTGGTCTCAGAGGATGGGAGAAGTCTCTTAGCTCGATATTTGCCGCTCTCCGAAGGTTATGACCTCGATCAAATTTGCAGTTTTTGAGTCTCTGTGCGACGTAGAGGAAGCGAAAGGGTATCTGGTAGGTCATGAGGGTCGGTATGGGTCTTATGGACAGTTTTTGTCCATTGTTTGGGTGTTCTATGAAAAAGATACCACAACGAAGTGGTCGGCACATGTAGAAAGTTGAGTTTATTCGGCCATTTGTGTTGTTGGCATGTATCGTCCTTCAATAATGTCTATAAAATCAGAGGAAACTCTGGTGGCTTGTAAAAGGTTCATTCATTCGATATATCCGCTTTCCTTCTGTGATAAGGCGGCAGTAGATATAATGTAGCATGTTCTGAGTGGTTGATCAGTGAGGCGAGTGCGTCATAAATTTGAGGCGAGTTCGACATATGCGCAATCAAGCACACAGCAACGACACTCTCTGCAAACAGCAGTGCTGGTCTCACTCTGTAACTGTATTTAAGGCCCGAGGGACACGAGCGGATGAAAGGACACATTCATGCAAAATAGCTTTTATTGTCATCGTTACAATGTCCCTTCCACTACCCTCCAGCGGCACCCCATCTCCTGCCGATTGAGCTGCTGGCAGCTCACGCATTGACCCCGATGCAGAGATCATGTTCAAGCATCCGAGGATGTTGAGACAGACGACAAAGCGTTCACGCGTGCCGGCAGGTTGGAGGTCAAGCGTCGCGACGAGGTCATCAGGCATGCCAGCAAGGTCGTACCAACGACGTTTGACAATGAACGACGGCGACGGCGACGGTGACGGCGAGCACCGGTTATGGTCGATGCTCAGTCTCGCCGAAGCACCAGTGGCGGCGTGGGGTCACGGCGGGTGTCGGGAGCATCCTGCTCCTCGCCATTCCACGACACGATTGCACAGAGAGGTGGGTGGCGATGTTGTATATTGGTTTACGGCGAAGACGATGTTGCTGCAGGTGCCGAGGAATAATAAACCAAGAAAATACTGTGTTAGTGGGAGAGCGGACGGATATGGACGGCGCCAGCACACTGATGTGCGAAAGACATGCGCATGTAGCGCAGACACCATTGATTATGTCAGGGGAGAGGAAGAGGTCATGCGCATGCCGTCTCGCGGCAGTGGCGGATGCGGGGGAAGGTGCCACCGTCGGGCGGCATACATAGTGAGGCCGTATTCAGTGGGTAGTTTGAGTATTTCGTAGGCTGGGGTGTTGTTTTGAGGACATCAGAGGTCGGAAATGAGGCCAGAGGTACACTGGAGGCTCAGAGTGGCGAGATCCTGCAGTGGGGTCAGGAAAGTCAAAGGAGGCTGAATTATGACACACTAGGGACTAGAGAACCATTTGAAGACAGTAGAACATGCTCTGTGGGCTCTTCCGAGAGGGTCAAAGCCTTGGTTGCGGGTGTAGAGCATGTCAAGGAGGCGGAAGAGCAGGGAGGGTGCCGGGATGGTCCTTGCTGCTGGCGGCCTCTCAGAGGGTTGGACGCGAGGGAAGGGCGCTAGAATGAGCGCATAGTATCTCAAACAGATGCTGCATAAGCACCAGAGGTGCTGCTGGGAATGGGACAATGTAGCGCAAGGCGGGGTGGTCGAGGCAGCGTGTGACACATGTCACCACATATGCCGGGCCATTTCCGGTCCGGTTTCTTTCCGTTGCCGCACCGACGTCTGTGAGCCCCCAGCGTTGGGCGCGTTGAGCTGTCCTGTTACAGTGATGCGAGAAGACGGCTGACGACGGCTGACGCTGGCTGACGACGGTCAGGCGGTAGTGGCTGCCAGTGCTGACGGGGCAGGGTAGAAGCTCTTGGACAGTCTAGCATGCGGGCAGAAGGAAGAGCCATCAGGCCCGCAGCAGCATGGGGGGAAGCAGGCGCATCAGACAGCGGGGCGGGGCGGGGCGGGCCCGGTGGACAGCGCGGCCAGGTAGGGATACAACGGTGGGTGCAGCCCACTACAACCTGGGGACTTGATGCATCAACGCTGGTAACAAGAGACAAGCAATGATGCATCAGGATGCAAGCGCTACGGTCGCGTTTCCGATGCATCACTTACCTCTGACTGCTGGCTGGCCGTGTGGCGGCGCTTCCTTGCTCCGTCATTGATGGGGATCGTGATCGTCGTCTCAAACGATGCCCACGATCGGCCGCCATTGTCGCGCACGATGATGGGAAAAGCGCCGGAATTCTAGCTCAAAAAATCCATAGAAAATCCTCGAGCTGCATGTAGGGGGTCGCAAAGGCGCTGCCATGGACGCGAGAGGGGTGGACATTCTCCCAGACACCAAAAAGGTCAGGTCGTGAATTTACCCGGAAAGCTGTAGCTCAATCATCTTACCGAGGCACGGCCCGTGTTCCCACACTGGCATGCTGTTCTGTTGATTCTGTGGTACATTTCGTCTGTTACGCCTCTGTAGAGACAGGCGGGATCCCGCAGCAACTTGAATCCATATCCGCCGACCACAGGCATTGGGAGCGCACGCCTACAATTCGGTTTTAAGGATGAGCCATAGTACAACATTAAAAGCCGACGATGGGTGCATCAGGAGACGAGCCAGCCACCAGTGGTGAGCACGACAGGGCCTGCCGAATCGACGTACCGGGAAAACACGAGACCCCGGCGCCTCCTCAACCATGTTCGTGGTCTGACGGTGGTCTGACGGTTACCCACCCCTCTCGTCCTGTTCACGGCTCTTGGGCCCTCAGCGTTGGGCGGACGTCGCTTCGACGGCGTCAACGGTCAAGGTGAGAGGCAGGCGCGATGGCAGGTGACAGCGCAGATCACGGCATTTCCGAATTTGGATGTATGTCCGAGCGCGCCGATGTCGACGTCTAGACTAGTTGGGAGGCATTTGGAGAAAATGTGGCCACGTAGTGAGTCTCGCGTTGACCTCATAATTTGATTCGTACAGCTTTTTTGCACACATTTGCACTTTGGCCAATCAGACCGGCCGTAAATACGGCCGCAAAGAGTCGCTGTATTTAAATATCGCGTCTGTGAGCTTTAATTCGTACTCATGAGCTTCGAGCGATCAGGATAATGCAAAAAATCAAGCAAAACCGTGGGGTATTCGTCCAGATACACATTCTGTAGCGTGTAGAATGTGCCAAGTTGAACTAAGGTTCACCCTGAGCGTAGACCTTCTTGCCGCCTAAAAGGTTAGTGTCATACGTGCATGAAGAGACTCTGTGGTACTCATAGAGTCTACCAGGACCTACCTAAGCATGAATAGCTCTTTCTCAGTCCGATTTTGGCTCGGATTTCACCTCAGATTTGTGGAAATGCCAATGTGCGCTCGTTTTGATGGCAGGTTTACAGGGTTTCTGACGGCGTATAAGGCCATGACTGCACTTATTAGTGGCTCATGCATGCCCCAAGCGTTCGAATATGTGGTTTCTGCATGCACTGAGCCCAAAGGCAGCCCGAAATGCGGTCAAGAGCTTTGAATGCATTTGGCTGCTATCTGCGCTGGAGACGGGGTTATGGCATTTGAACGAGGATAAACGTGGTGCTGTTGACCTCCCAGAGCTCACCATTCCATTTGATAGCTTCGGGAAAATCTGTATGCACGCCGGCAGCTGCCGACACTGGGATTCAATGTGTTCGATTAAATCCTGCTAGGCGCGAAATATCGGAGATGAGGTTGGCAAACCATCATGAAACAGATCAATATAAACGATACCACCAATTTTATTGGAAGGTACGGCGCCATTCATCGCCAGTAGCCGGTGCGCTCGTTTTGATGGCAAATACACTGACGCAGCTTCGGGGGTTGTGGGAGCAGATTCAAGACAGAAGATACTCGACAGAGATAGTAAGAGGTCATGTACACAGTAAGGCGTGGGGGGAGCAACAGCAAAGTGTGCCGCGGCGGGCGGCGGCAAGGCATCCAGATCAGCTGAGTCAAGATCCGCAGGTAAGCCACGCTGGATCATGATGCGCGCACGCGCGGGCGGGCCGCTGGCGCGCGTTAGCCGAGGCGCAGAAGCGCACGGGAACCATTAGACACGAGTGATGCATCGGATGCACGTCTAGTGATCTTGCATGCTGATGCATCACACCTTGTCTATTGTTACGCAAGTTTGTTCAATCAAATCCCCAGGTACGCCTGTGCAGCCATGTCCTGGGTACAGCCAGGTGGATTGGAATCATCACCTCGCTTACGGATTTGGGGGCAAAGCCACGATTTGACGGAAATATACCTCATTCTGGCTACTATGTCGCCATTCTGTAAGCACGGCAACGTTGCAGTTACCAGATTGATGATGTATGATCCATGTTGCCGGCCGTGATGGACGTGCTGATCTGATCCAGACGGTCGGATGGTGAGGGTTTCGTCTCCGTGTGGGTACTCCCAGGGGCCTGGGAGTAGACGTGTGATTTGACATTCAATCGCCTGGGTGCACCCAGGCGCTGTTCGAAACCTTTACAGATACGGGTGACACCTGCAACATGCTGGTCGATGTGGTATCCAGATTTTGATTGCCTGATAGTTTTTAAGGCCCACAGACATGCACTGGAAGGTCCAAAGCAGTTCACTGCGAGACAATCGTTTAAACTGTTTATTTGCAACCATTTATCGTTTACAGGCCTGGCTAAATTAAACGGAAATTTAAACGGTTAATACCGTTTATAAACATTTACAAACGGAAACAGTTGGAGCCTTACCACCACGATGAGTCACCTGGGCTTGCCCGGCGAGATTCACTCGCAGTGGTCAACCCAGCAAGAAACGGCGACGTCGGCTACTTGCACAGGGCACTGGCAAGACCTTCCCCCTCTGGCCGGCTCACCGCCCGTCGCTCACCTGCGAGGGCTCCCCAGCGACGCAGTCGATGTCCGGGGATCACTCACCGAGAGCCGATGGCGTCTTATGGCGTAATCGGTGATCGGGTCCGGGCTGGCGGTACCGAAACCCGATGACAGCTGCCTCGCGTCCGAAATGACCGAAAAATACTTGCGATGCGTCCCTGCTGTCTAGCTCCGCACAGGTGTTTGACCTTCCTCTCTAGACGACGCTCTGCATGCTATCCAGGAGGGACTTCGTCATTGCTCTTCCTTGATGCTTGTCCCACACTGGTCTTCTGCTCAAACTTTGCGCTGCTCTCTGAGCTGAACTCTGGGCGAGCCTAGGCAACGGCACGGGTAAACCCGCGGGTGCCGTCGGGCCTACCCGTACCCGTACCCGCGGTGGCTGTGTACCCGTACCCGCGTTTACCCGCGGGTTGGCTGCCTATCAAGGCTCGGATCCTAGCGGAATCAGCTCTCTGATGCACTTTTTAGGGTAAATATACGTGATTTGAGCGAAATTTACCCAATCAAGGGCCGGACGATGCGAAAAAACCGCCGTCGACGGTGGTTTGATGGCAACCCGCGGGTTACGGGTACCGGCCACGGCAACCCGTACCCGTACCCGCACAGGTAAAACCCGTGTACCCGCGCGGGTATCGGCTACCCGTGCCGATGCCTAGGCAAGCCACGTCCTGTCTGACGTTAACTGACCGGGAGATCCCGTCGGTACCGCTGGCCCGCGTGCCATGTCCCGAGTAGGACAATAAACTGCTCGTTGCCTCAATTGGCCCCCGGGGATTGGTTAACTCACCACCGTTCTTGTGGGGGGCCTCCCAGCGATGGGTCTCCTTGGTTAATTCATTACCGTGGAGAATAGGGGATTATAAAAGGGGGAATTGTTTAAATAACCAGCCAACGGAGAGATCCGACAGGCCACCCTCTGCCTCTGGTTTTGCCAGCGGTGGTTAGTCCGTGCCTGTGGATAGGATGGGCAAGACAGGTACTGTCACATCTTGCAGATCCGCGCCTATGGCATATGCGAAGCAGATGTGATGGAACGGGAAGGGTTGTGCTGAACCGTAGTCAGCTGGGATAGTTCCCCAGTTGGGCTCGAGAGGACAAAATCGCCTGTCGGTGGGCTGTGTATTAAACGACGTGGTCTGCTTATGTTGTTTCCACGTGACGCTCACGCTTCGCCAAGGGAGGGAAGGGTAGGAAAATGGCAAAATAAGCGTGGGTGGTGGGCCTGGCAACAGCGCCCTTCGTGCGGGCTCAATACTTAACAAGAACACAGGGAATGCCAGATGAAATTGAAGAGGCTCTACAATGAATGATTCATGCCTTTGTTTGGCATGATGAGAGAGCCAGAGTTGGACATGATACAATGAGACTGCCCACTACGTTGGGAGGATGAGAAATCTTGGACGTTAAAACCCGGAATGAGGCGATTGACCTCTGGAACTTGAAATCATACATGACAGAACATAGTGAACGACCGATATGGTGCTACTTTGTTGATGAATTAATTCGAAATGTATGGGAGAACAGCTACTTGAAGAAGAGCCCTGGAATGATCTCCAACATCTTTCTACAAACAATTGACTTACCAATATCCTCGAAAACAAAACTGCCACATGAAGTAAAAAGAATGATAAAAACAGCAAAGAAACATGGCTTTGCATTTACAGGCTTAGCAATTGACGAGGAGTCTAAGTTAGATATGCCTGTCTGGCATCACATCAGTGTTTCAGCAGACACATACAAGTCAGCCTGTGCAAGGCACTCAGCCAGATGCCTGAGAAATAACCACAATATAAGAACTGTTCGAGATACACTTAAAATAGCAAATCAAACAACAAATGACAAACGACATCCACACTCCGTGAATCCTTCAGGAATAGGAAGAAAGAATTGTGGATGCAAGGAATGCCATTATGACCGGACATATCTGGATTGCAAAAATCCGGGAGAATGTATTGAGACAGCCCGAATGTTAATCATGAGCATAAATGAAAAGTGGAGTCCGCTAAAGGATATCCCTGACCTCCTGGAGAACCTGGCACTGACTGATGAGGAGAAACTTGAGAACAGCACCCCCATTTTGGGTGACAGTGTCAAGATATTTGATCCCAATTACAGAGTTAACGGTATAGAAAATGGCTGCAGAATATTCACAGATGGAGAGATGAAATTATTGGAGATCCAATAATTGTGTTCCTGGATGCAAGAGTTCAAAAAATGGGCAATATGACCCAACAATTCAAGTAGCAAACCGTATGGGCAAGGAGGGAGCTCCTGGACCAAATGAACGTTACCTTCAGTGATTCCACAATCCCCAAAAACTTCAAAACAGCATGGCTCGGAGCTCTTCTCATGATACTCCAGAAGACTGAATTTGACTCCCCTCTTACCATATGCACACACACCCCGCTGTTAGCACAACTACTGGTCACAAACATAATCCAAGCGGAGAATGACATGACCAACCCTGCTTTCACATTGCTGAATGCCACAATTTCCCATTTGAACGAAAGAACACAAAGGGTCCAGCTTAAAAAGATACTGAACAATTTAGCATCACTATCCACTGACAGCCCTTGGTATGAATTTGAAGTCGATAGTTCTCCAGACATCATGTTCTACAATCCTGGAATACTACTTAGAACAGGTTCACAACGAGTATTTTCAAAAATCCTCAAGATGAAATATTCTTTACCCCATCGACAATCTTCCTTTGTCAACGTAGAGAGAGTCCGTGACACAATCACCGATATGGCTAATTATGACCCATCCAATGCAACAATCTGGAGATCTATCCGCTCCGGAACTTTTTCTGTCAAAATTCGAGAGCTTTTATGGAATACCTTCCATAACAAGTTCAGAGTTGGGAATTTCTGGGAACACATCCCAACATTGGGGATACTCGGGGAGTGCCCAATTTGCAAAGTACCTGAGACACTGGAACATATCATGTTAGAATGCAGAGCCCCAGAGAGGGAATTAATTTGGCAACTTACAGAGCAACTCTGGAAAATGAAATTTGAAGACTGGTCAAGGATTACATGGGGAATGGTCCTTGGCTGCAACCTCACACAATTCCGCACTCACAGAGGCAAACCTATGCCTCAAAAGGATAGATTATTTAGTATCCTCACCTCAACAGCCTGGTATATGATTTGGAATATGCGAGTCGAACGACGAATACGTACTCCAGGCAAACACTTCGAGAGAACTGAAATTCACAATAAATGGCTAAAGTCCATCAATGCAACATTACAAAGAGAGCGTATCTTGACAGATAAGTTTAAATTTGGCCCACTGGCTATTGATAGACAAGTCGTGCTAAATACTTGGAGTGGGCTACTGCTGGATGAAGATTCCATGCCGGATGACTGGACTAAAGAGAGAGGGGTTTTAGTGGGTATACTGCCCTTGAAATTAGGTGTCGGATAAACGACACAGCAGGAGTCCCACACTGGTATAAACGTGCATACAGGCATTTCCTCTCGAGCTGATTTAATTTTCCCGGCATATACTGGTTATTTTCCCAGTTGCATTACACCAAACGCTCCAAAAAAAAAAGAGAAAAGAAAAAGAAAAGAAAAAAGGAGCCGAAATGCACGGTATGCTGGGCTTGAATGAGGTAGAGCCTAGAACGATGACATTGGAGCCAAGCGGAGTACTGAGAAGCCTGTGAAGGACCATCTGGAGGGCGAGGTGAGGAGAGGGATTCGAGAGGAAGAAAAGAACGCACCCCGTCATTTGAAAGTGAAGCACTGGAGGGTCCGAAACAGGCCCTAGATTTCCCTCTCAGATTCAGGAACGACCCTAGCACTGCGAGAGGGTCAGAACCCAAGTCGTTCGGCGAGCTCCAGCGCACACACCGTGTAGCCTCCATTAATGCAGTCGGGCAAGTCGTTCCATCGTTCCGCACACTGGCAATTGGTATTCAATTTCGAGAGGGTGTGAGTGGACGTCTGAGACGGGCTGGTCATTGTGTTCTGGGGCAATACAGATGGTGGTCGTGGTGGTCTAGAGCAAAAGTCATCACGAGCACGCGAGCATGATCACCGTGACGTCATCACGCTTGCTCTTGCTTTCCGCCGTAGGCCATGTCCCGCCCTGGCACTTTCGCCCAAGGAAACCGCTGCAGCGGCTGTAGTCGAGACGACCAAGAGTGAGTTGGCTCTAGCTGCCCACTGCATCAGGAAAATCGTATTGTTCTGGAAGGCCTGGCGCCAGGTCACCCAGGTCACCCAGGTCCGCCAGATCTCCAGAATCGGATCTGCCAGCATAATCGCCGTCATTGACCAGACCCCGCCAGACCGGGATTCCGGCGCCAGAACCTGTTTTGGAGCCAGAACTGATTCTGCTCGCTGTTATTGACCTGAGCGCAGACTAAATTTGAATCAATGAAAGAGCATATATTCGCGTTGCTCGTAGTGTACAGTAGCAAATGAAATATAGACATGTTTTGGGGACAGGAGACAGCCTTCTCGAGCTTGGAGGACAGTAGAATCAGCAGGAAATCGAAATGTCGGGAACAGAGACGCACCGTGAGCGCTACGCCTCATCGTCAGACACCTCAATGGTGGCGTGGGGGTCCCCTCACTCGGCTCCGTTCCCCCTCTCCCATCGCTGCCATCGCTGTCCGTCTCCGCCGCCTCGCCGGCGCTTGCCGTCGCCAACTCGAGGATCTTGGCCTGTTTGTCGGTACTAAGAAGGTCCGAGGAGGCGCCGAGGTAGTAGCTTGCAGGTCTTGGTCATCCATAGCTTCGCGCTGAAGTACTTCTGGCCGGTCTCCGAGGGAGTAACGAGTTCTCCCGTCTTGAAGAAGCGCAAGGCGCGTTGAACCTGTAACACGAGTGCCAGTGAATCACTTGAAGTAGAGTGTGGTGGTACATACCGCTACGGCGCAAAGGGCTATCGCCATCCGTATAACTCGCAATGGCCGCCTTTGCGCAGGTTTTCGGCAATCATGGCTAGCATGAGGGAAGACCGGTAGACGCCGCTCTGCCAGTGCGGTGGATTAGCGCGGGACAGTGAATGAATCATCACATATGCGGCGGCTGTTCCCGTTCTCCCAGCTCTCATAGAGAAAGTTGTCGTTCTTGCGGAGGCTGCGCGCAAGCGAAGCCATCTCGTCCTTCGTCCGACCCGTGCCCGGCAGCTTCTTGCCATTCTCGTCCTTGTTCCCCTCCAGCAGGATCTGCACCACGACCAGCGCATATTTGCCAAGGCCGCTACGCCAGCAATCGATAGCGTTACCGGCCTCGATGTGTCGTCAGCGGGGTCAATGGCGGTCTGCAGACTGACGTACCACCAGATAGACCTTGTCGGTAATCGCAGGCGTGCCGATGTATTTGTCATAATGTGTGGTGACGACCGTTTCGAAGTCCGGATGAGCAGCAGCGGTCCACGGCTGCTCGAGTGCGCCGGCCCATGAAATGACACGACGCATGACCTGCTCATCCCAGAGCTTCAAGGTCCAGCGATCGTGGAAGGGGAGGTCGAGCTTGGTGGCCTGGGGCTTGCGCTTGCGCTTCGTTTTTGGCGTTTCGGGAGTGAGTGGCTTTTCGCGAAGATTGATGCCCATCTTGTAACGTCACAATCGGCTTCCGCTTCTCTCAATACACCGTCCACGTACCTGGGCCGTTTTCGCCTTGGCCTTGGCCTTCTGCATCGACTCAATAGTCGGCGGCACCGCCTCATCCAGATCCTCACGCTGTACAAGCAGCTCTTCTTCACTGGCGATGCCTGCCGCCGAAGACATCAACGACGTCGACATGCGGTTGACGTTGCGCTTCCACGACTCGGTAGACTTTGCGGGAGGTTTCTGCACACCAGCAACCTGCCGCCAGTTCGTCTCCAGCCCACCTGCCGCTGCCTTGGGCTTCTTTGCGCTAAACGGGCATCAAAACCAGCGCACTCGATGAGAAACACAAACCTCGGTGCCCCACTACCCTCCTGACCCGAATGTTTGCGTTTGGGAGCCGCGGTACCGGATGCAGCTTGAATCTCGAGGCGTAACGGAGCCTTGGGCGGTAAGATTTCGTTGTAGTGGTTAAATGAGCGCTCACCTTGACCTTGGGCTTGGCTGCGGCCTTGCCTTTCTTCTTGGCATTGCCCTCCTTCGCCTTCCGCGTCGTCTTCGCCTTGAGTTTCTGCTGGGCTTCTTCAATCTGCGCACGCAGCGCACCCTCATCGTCATCACCACTCTCATCAGCGCTATCCGAGCCGTCAACATAGTCGTCGTCGCCATTGCCGCTGGCGTCGCTTTCGCCGCCATTCAAGTCCTCTTGTGCGTCAGGGGCTGGGTAGTCGTCGTCGTCGTCGTCGAACGTCTGGGAATGGGTTAAACTGGTATCAGCTTGTGTCTAGGGCTCACCAGAATATCGTCGTCGCGCGACTGGGACCGCGAGAGCTGCGCCTTGTACTTCTCGGCTGTAACAAGGTCAGGACGACTTGAAGACGCATTGAGGAGCTCATCGGAGGCGCGGAGCTTGTCCTCGGCTGCCCCTGCATCCCGAAGCTGCTTCGCTTTCCTCTCCCCCGCCTGTTTCGCTCTTTCGGCCTTCTCCGCCACCGCCTTCTGCTTGTCGTCCTCAACCTCGGCGGCAGTTCGACGCGGCTGGGTGTTGTCCAGAACGACCTGCCCAGGCCGAGCATCGCTGAGCTTTCCGCGGCGGCCCCGTTCGTTCATGGTGGGTAGTGGGGGGTAAGGGGCAAGTGGATGTCTCAGATAACCAAGGTTGATGTGCCACACATGAGGTCTCCTCTTGTTTCATCGTCATCCATCTTTGAAATTCGTATTAATCACATCTCGTCTTCGCTCCACAATGCACCGAGGGAACGCTCGTCGCGGGCGCAGTGGTCGCGGTGCTCGCAAGACCATCGCCGATGTCCAATGCATGTACGCAAACTGCAGACGTCTCTTCCGAACGCCGGGCGCCCTTACCAACCACGTTAATACGTATCATCGCAGCCCGACGCTCCTTGGCGACGCTGGAGCTTCACGACGCCGTAGTCCAGAGTCCAGTCCGGAGCGGGGGGGGCAGGGGGAGCGGGGAGATGATGAGGATTCCGATCCGGACGGCTTTGCTGAGGGCTTCGATAATCCTCCCGCGAGCCCTACGCCAGAGCCGGACCCTGTTGGAAGCGAGCGTCAACTGCCGAAAGGTTGGCAGCGCAAATACCACCCGCTCTTGAATGGTGAGTTTGTGAATGTACAACTTCAATACATGTTGCTAAACGCTTCCAGGGCGTCCCTGCGATGAAGACGGCAATGATCTTCCAATCGGAAGTGAACCTCCGCAGCGCCGTCCAGTCTCTCTGGGCGATTGGGCTCCCTACGAGGAAGAGGTGCAGTTTCGAGCTGCCCATTTTGTCTTCCGAAAGGACCAAATGTCGGCCTCCAACATCACCGAACTCCTCGAGATTTGGGCGCTCGATAAGCTCAAGCACAATGATCTTGCGCCGTTTGCCAACGCCGACCACTTGTACGAGACCATCGACTCGACAGAGCTTGGCGATGCTCCATGGAAGTGCCTGGTCACGGAACCGCTCGCAACGGGGGCGGATGCTCCGGAATGGGCAAGGAAGTTGTACGAGATTTGGTATCGCGATCCCGAGGTGGTGGCCAAGAACATGCTCGATAATCCCGAGTTCGACGGCCTCTTCGATACCACGCCCTACATAGAAATCGATGACAAGGACAAGCGCCGGTGGTCTGACTTCATGTCGGCTAATTTTTCATGGAGACATGCGGTATGGATTCCAGTTACTCTGAGTTCTAGTCTCATCGCGTCCAGGACATGATCTACGAAGAAGACGCGGCGAACGAAGGTGCCATGCTTTGTCCGCTGATTTTCGGCGCCGACAAAACGACCGTTTCTGTCGCAACAGGAAATGTTGAATATCATCCCGGATACATGTCGCTGAGCAATTTTCATGGGAGTCTGCGCCGTGCACACCGAGGCGGTGTTGTACCGTTTCTCTTTCTCGCGATTCCCAAGAGTATGTTTCCCTTATCCACATTGCTTTTGACTCAATCTTTTCATAGGTGACCGTCGATACGACAACGATCCCGCCTTTCGGACCTTTAAACGCCAGCTCTATCACGCTTCATGGGCCGCCGTTCTGTCGTCTCTCAAGCCGGCAATGACAAAGCCAGTCGTCCGTCGATGTCCCGATGGCCACTTTCGCCGCATAATTTACGATTTCGGGAGCTTCATCATCAGGAAAACGACAAGTCGCGCTTTTCGACCTTTTACTCCTTTTTTAAGTAGAAAAAGCGATTTAAGCACGAAAAGTCCCCAAGTACTTTTATACTTAAATAATCCAAGTGCCTTTTCTTTTTCAAGCACAAAAAGCAGAAAAAGCACGCTAAGTTGTGCAATAAGCACGGTGTAAGTTAGCGCTCAAGCAATAACAAAAGCACTTTTTCGAGCCCTTTCGCACTTTTCCGGATGATAATCAGAGCATATAATGGCATAATTTCATTCGCATAGACATGGGTTGTATATATTCTGTATCTACTCAGCATTCAACACTGGCACCGCTAGAATATGATTAGTAAACAGCGGAAAATAGAGAGCAAGCACTCACCATCCCAGCTCAGGCTCAACGGTGGCAGGCCTAGATATGATTAGAGAGTGAGAACGGAAGAAATAAGATGGTGCTTACCCGTTCGCCACCGATTCATCGTCCGACTCCGTGTACGAGTCATAATCTGCAATGTCAAAGTCCTCATCGGTCGTCGCCGCCATCATCGCGTCGACGTCAAAGACAACTGGCGCCTTCTCCTCTGGTTTACTGGCGGCCTCCCGAGCCGCGGAGATGAGCTTGCGCCACTGTTCGGGCCGTTGGGTGCCTTCGCGGAGCAGTCGGACGATGTTGGAGGTGCCAAAGAGTGGGACGTTGACGCCGTCGACGACGTTGAAAGGCCGATCGCCGTAATTGGTCTTGGAGAAGGCGCCGGCCGAGGTAGTGATGACGATGGGCTCGCCCGTGCTATAGCAATTCAACGCGCGTTTAATCTGCCAAGTGTGAGATCAGAACAGGATCAAGCAACGACATACTGCTTGCATGGCCAGAGTAACGTAGCCAACGGGCCACGTTCCGCTGTCCTTGTAATTGAAGCCGATGGGGCCGGGTCCGTCGTCCGATGAGGTCTTCGAGATGAGATATGCGACGACGCGCACAATCAGAGGGCCCGAGAGGAAACCCTAAAGAGATTTCAGCAGAGTTCACAGTGAGCAGGTCAAGGGGCGCACCTGCGGCTTGTCCTCGTCCCAGACACGCCAGTAGTAGCGGCGATTGGTGTCCTTCCCGCTCCCCGGCCCGTTCTTCCCGCCAAGCTGCTCCTGCACGAATTGCACAATCTCCTCTTTCGTCTTTTTCGCGACAAGGCTGTCCACAGCCTTGAGGGCAACAGAGGAGATTTCGTGGGTGTATGCTGAGAGAGCTTTCTTCGACTGCAACATGTTAGCCGGAGTCAATATGTGGAAGCGGGCACGCACCAGCTTAACGAGGACACGACCAGCGTCCGAGTCATGAGCAACTTGATGCTCCTCCGGAACCACGCTGTTGTAAAGCGCGGTGAAGGTGCTGTCGTCCGGAGTGCTCCAGGCATGCTCTTGAGCCACGAAGGTGAGTATGGTCGGCGCGTATTCGTTGTCGAAGAAGTGCCGCTGCGCTGGTGTAAGGTCCTTCTTGAGAGCGGGAGGGGCCTTGACTTTGGCCTTGGTGGATGCGGCGGCAGTGGCCTTGGGCTCGACGTAGGTAGGTTCAGCTGTGGCGACGATGCCAGCGAGGAGAGGCAGCTAGAAACGTGGACGCCGTGACGGACTCGGATCAGCATGTCACCCAATGACAGAACCTGTCGCATACCTTCGCAATGGCTTGCTTCGCTTTGCCGGCGTGCTTGGCGGCCGCCTCGCGCTCTCCCCCATCGTCCTCGTCTTCCGAAAGCGGCCCACCGAAGTTGTCGCGGTCGTCGTCGTCATCGCCGAAGGTCACGTCAGCGCCAAAACCAAGTCCAACAGCCGTACTCGAAGAACGGTCAGCCCAGCCCCGACGGAGGCCATGCGGCTGCGTAGCGCGAGGCTTCTTGCTTTGCTTGTGAGGGAATCTGGGCTAGGTGAGTGCTTGCGGATGTCTGATAAAAAAAACTTACTCGACGGCAGGCGCCTTGCGCTTCACGCTGGTCTTGGGAGCTGGAAGCTGCGCTCGAGCAACCTCCACGGACTGACGCAGGCTGCCTTTCCCCTTCTTCGCCGGTGCACGCTTGGCTGGTTCCGGCTCCGACTCGTCGGCCATGTCGTCCTCAGACTCGATGTCGATGTCGTTGTCTTGATACTCGTCGCTGCTGCCATGACCGTCGTCGGAGAAGTCAACGTAGCGATCGCCTGGGTGCCGAGAAGGGTGAAATCGAAGTGAGTAGCGTCATCACGAGAAGGGAGGATGAAACTTACGAGCATCATCCAGCTCCATCGAAGGCTCTCGCGCAGGCTGCTCGGGACGACGGCGAAGCTGCTTCTGCATCTTGGCTGTGGGTGGGTGGGCTGCAGTCTTTGAGCTCTCCCGCTGCTTCTCCAAGGTACGAGCCTCGATTTGCGCGAGCTTCTCGACACCTGACGTATACTTTGCCGCTGCAGAGGCCTTTTGATCGGCAACGACCTGCTTCTGCTGAGCGACCTCGTCGCTGGTACGTTTTGCATGAGGCATGTCGGGCCCGCCGGGGTTCTTCGCACGCTTACGACGCATCTCCATCGACCCAACCTGTCATCGAGTCAATGGAGGGACGAGCGGACGGTAACCTAAACGTAGACTCGCCGTAATCTGCGGGGGGAGCTCGTCTTCGCTTTCAAGCTCGGCTGATGCTGCTGGGGTCTGCAGGGAGTTAATGCGAGGCTATGGGAGGGATAATAACATGCCGGGACGGCCTTCGAGGTCGAAGTCGCGGTAGTCCTCGCCTTAGGTGCGGTTTTTTTTTGACTTTGAGAATTTCGCTAAGGGAGAAGTTAGGACACCCGGATATCAATCCATACAGGACACACTTACCTCGACGACGGTTTGCGGGAGCGCATTGGCGGCGCGTTTGTTGCTGCTGAGACGGGCCATCGGTAGGTGCGATTTTTTTCGGGCATGAGAAAAGACTCACCGCTATTTAAGCCGCAACTGCATGTTCCTGGCTGCACCCTGCAGAGACCCTGGAGAGCAATAGCCGTCGCCTATGGCCACATACCCGTACGGTCGCTGCAAAACGTGTCGCCGCCGCGAAATCGCATCTGATGCCAAACCGCGCCCCATCATGCACATTGGATGTTGGTGGTGATTGTCCGGTAACGTCGGCGTATACGTGGCGCGTTGACGGTGGGTTTTTCGGCGAGTTTGGGGAAGGGACATGGAGGGCAAAGGCAACCCTAGGCAACCACAATCACGCCATTGCCGTGATTGTCGGTAGATGTGTAAAAGGATTGGCGGTAAATGCGTAAGCTATTCACTTCCGGCTCTGTTCCGAGGTCTAGCTGACGTGTTTTTCACCAACGCAGCGGCGCGGAGTGCGACGGAGAACGGAAACCGAGCCGTTAGTTAACGTTTTGTCTCTTACGTGTGGAATTCAGCAATTCGACTCCAAGTCCACCGCGAGCTAGCAATCCTCTCCCTCCTCTCTTTCTCTCTCTCCTCTCTCTCTGCTTCCTGATGCCTCCGCGGCGTGCATTCAGTACCGTGCGCTTCCTCTGCGACATCTGCGGCAAAGGATGCCTTTCGACCGGAGGTCTCCAGAAACATCGAAACAGCCATCCGACGCTTCCCAAGGCACCCACCGCTGCTGCTGCCGTATCACCCACACCGCCCCCGCCTTCTCGGTCGCCATCGCCCCATGGTGGATTCGAAGAATTCTTGTCATCTGCTCGTCCATCCCTTTCGCCTTCGCCCGACCCGCACCAATTTCGTCCCGAGAGACAGACAACGCCGGAAGCAAGACGTGCCGTTCGCACGGAACACCATCCCATTCTTGACGGTGTGTCATGCCCACAGGAACGGTCTCACGAGTATATTCAAATCTGAGCAGGTACACCATGCGACGCCGATGGCTACAACCTTCCTCCTGGTGCACTCCCACCGCCATTGGATGAACGGGCAGCCGACGACTTTGGCGCCTTTGACGACCGCGCTCAGTTCGAGTTTGCGGAGTTCCTCTACAAACGCCAGGAGATGTCCGGGGACTCCATTGACGAGCTTGCACAGCTATTGGCGGCGCTGTACCAAGACGACCCCTTCTTCAACAACCACCGTGACCTTTACACGATGATCGACAGCATCCAGCAGGGCGACATACCGTGGCAGTCGTTCGCCGTCGAGTACACCGGCCCGCGTCCCGAGACTGGCGAGATACCTTCCTGGATGACGGAGAAGTACGAGGTGTGGTTCCGTTGTCCTCTGGCCATCTTCGAGCGGCAGCTCGCGAATCCTGACTTCAAGGATGAGCTTGACTGGGCGCCGAAACGGGTCTACAAGGACGGCAAGCGACAATTCACCGATCTCTTCTCTGGGAATTGGGTTTGGGAGCAGGCGGTATGTTTACACTTGTCAAACATTGGCTCGACTCTGATCCTCGCGCAGGATATCATCGCCGAGGAGGAGACAAACCATGGTGCCCTTCTCGTCCCGTTTGTCCTCGGCAGTGACAAGACTCCCGTCGGTCGCTACTGGGGACACGGAATTCTGGCCCCTCTACGGCGGCATCGGCAACACGTACAATGCGACTCGACGTGCGCATCGCGATGGCATCGCTCTGCTGGCATTCCTTGCCATTCCCAAAAGTACGCTCTTTGATTCATGCATATCCAGAGTCTAATCTTCTCAAGCCACGCGACAGTATGCAAAGCGTGATGACTTCCGCAAATTCCGCCGCCAGCTGTTTCATTCGTCAATACGACAAATCCTCGATTCAGTCAAGCCTCACATGTCGACTCCGCGTGTTACTCGCTGTGCTGACGGTCACTTTCGCCGTGCCATCTACGAACTTGGGCCAGACATTGCGGACTACCCAGAGCAGGCACTCATTACCTGCATCGTGCAGGGTTACTGTCCGATGTACGTATCCAGGCCTTCCTTCCTCTAGCTTGTGCTTAACCACAATAGATGTCTTTCACCGCCAGACGACCTCGACTGCAAGAGTCCACCACGCACCTGCGAGCATCGAGAGTCGCTGTTGGAGGTGTTTATGCTGAAGCAAGCATGGGATGACTATAGTGTTGTCGGTGATATTACCGTGTGTATTCTTGTTGTGTCATTAGCCATATCTCATTTGTCCATAGCCTTTCACGAGCGACCTTCCGCGTGCGGATATTCACAAACTCATTGCCGTCGACCTTCTCCACCAAATCATCAAAGGCGCATTTAAAGACCATATTGTCGATTGGGTGGAAGCGTACATCAAGGAGATACATGAGCCAGCTGAGGCGGATCGTATACTTGCTGATATCGATCGACGGTAAGACATGGTCTCAACCCTCTAGTCACTCCTTACACTGTTCTCTAGGATTGCTGTTGCTGCTCCCTTCCCTGGCCTTCGTCGCTTCCCTGTTGGGCGGGGCTTTAAACAGTGGACGGGGAATGACTCAAAAGGATTAATGAAGGTATGCTTGTATGAGTTACATATCTGTCGGAGCTGATTCTGGTTTCAGGTCTACATTCCGGCAATCGTCGGCCACGTACCAAACGAGATAGTCCAGGCTGTTTCAGCTTTGGTCGAGTTCTGCTAAGGTATGGGCCATGCACGTGCGGTAAGGTCACCGCATCCTTCCATATAAGGAAGGTTTGCGCCTTTTGGCGTCGTTTCTGGGCATTTGGGACTTCTGAAGGTCTCCATGCATTCTAGTGTATTCTTAGATACTAGACACATGTTTTGGAAGTGCACCAGAATATTTCAACTGAACTTGGGTGCATGTCGGCGAGGTCGCAGATGTGACCACAAAATATATTCTTTCATGCTCAAATTGGTTCATTTGTGCTCAAAATGCCCAGCTAACCTCCTTAGGAGAAGTAAAGTACCAATGTCAGACCTATTCCCGCCCAAATGCGCCGAAACGACGCCAAAAGGCGCAAACCTTCCTTATATGGAAGGATGCGGTGACCTTACCGCACGTGCATGGCCCATACCTTATCTTGTTCGGCGCTCAGTCATTGACGAGGATACCCTCCAAGCAATTGATGAGGCTGTCGAGCGGTTCCACCGGTACCGCAAGGCGTTTCGTCTCATCCGTCCTGAGGGGTTCTCTCTCCCCTGTCAACATGCTATGGTCCACTACCGTGCACGCATCGAGGCTTTCGGTGTTCCTAACGGCCTCTGTACCTCCATCACCGAGTCGAAGCATATTAAAGCTATCAAGAAACCGTATCGCCGCTCAAATCGCAACAAGCCCCTCGGGCAAATGCTCCTCACCAACCAACGTCTCGACAAACTTGCAGCTGCCCGTGCAGACTTCACGGCACACGGCATGATGGCTGGTACATTGTTTGCTCAACCCCTCATGCCTCCTGTGGGCGAGCAGCCTCCCGTACCTACTGACGATGGCAATGAGGACCACGACGATGATGGGGAGGTCCCGGGGCCGACCTGTCTTGGGGAGGTAACATTGGCAAAGAGTTGTGGTAAGTTGTTCTCATCTGAGTCCTTCCAGCTCACCGTTCCGCTGTAGTTCGCAAAATACCTCGCGACGTCCATCAACTTGCTCACCACGTTCATCAGCCCCGACTTCATGAACTCATCCGACGCTTCCTCTTCGAGCAGCTCAATCCTGACCATGCAGCGACGGACGACCAGATTCAACTGGCCGACTGCCCCAAATTTTCCGAGCGAGTTTACCTCTACAACTCTGCGCGTGCGGTTTTCTACGTGCCAAGTGATGTCTGTGGGATTGGCGGGATGCACCATGAGCGTATTCGGGCTACCAAGTCCTGGTATCGTGGTCCACCGCGGTATGACTGTGCGCTCATCGAACATGACACGGAGGCGCCTGGTTTTCGGGGGCTGCATGCGGTTCGAGTGCGGATGCTCATGAAGTTCACGTACCGCGGGATTCAGTACCCTTGCGCGCTCGTTCACTGGTTTTCGGCCCATGGCGATGGGCCGTGTCCGGACACAGGGATGTGGGTTGTGAAGCCGGATTGGGTTCGAGGGTCAGGGCGTACACAGCCAGTCCTTGCGGTTGTCCATCTCGATGCAATTCTCCGCTCAGTCCATCTGCTTGGTGTTGCGGGGAAGGATTTTTTGCCACCGGATGACAAGGACCTTAGTTTCTCAGATTCCCTTGACGCGTTGAAAGGTGTGCTAGTGAACTAGACTATAAAACTAAACTGAGCGAAGCAAACTAACACAACTAAACCTAGACTCTGAATAGCGGGATGCTTTAAAGAGCTAGACCGAATAGTGCTTTCTGCCCCTCTACAATCCAATCCTATATCTGAGAACACTCCAAGCGAGTTCAACCCTGGGTACAGGGCCGTTTGTGGTGGGTGCAGGGTAGGTAGTTCGAGAGTTTGTTGTATTGCGCACGATAGACGTACTATTCGACGAAAACCCTGTGAAGGTCGGCCAAATACGATGTCCTCGGATGTTATAGTCGCTGCCCGACTCAATGCCAAGTCCCAAATATCCTCCAAGTTCCTACTTAAGCTTCCAATCCAATCCCAAATCCTAATCGGTCCCACTGACTAGTCCAAACTCTTATTCGCACGCTCCGAAACCCAACCAAAATATAAAGTCAAAGCTTTGCTATTGCTCAGCCACAACCCCAGAACGCTGCTAAACTCTAGCGGGGCAATTCCGTGAGTCCTGGCGGTACAAACTTTCCTACTTATATACTGTGAGACTACATAATCCTGATAGTGTAAAACGAGTAGTCTTGATAATACTGTGCTTATGAATACGCTAATCCTGATCACCTGAGGCCTATTCCGCCTTAGTCCGTAGGGTACGAGTAGTAAATGCAGTGTAGATGTGATAATGGCTATGACCAGCCAGCTATTGAGTCCGATCGTCTGCACTGTTTTCGTAGGTCCGTCCCTCTCCTTGATCCAGGGCCGTAGTCGCCGTCCGTAGCTTCCTAGCCGTCTTTAGCTCGTCCCCAGGCTCCAAGTCCCTCCCAAGTTATGGCCTATTCTCTGCCAGGGTGCCGGGTCGCTCGATTGGTCCGGGTCGGTGATTAAGAAAATAGCCGTGATGTCGGTGCCAGGGATTGTTCCGGTAACTCCTGCAGCCTCGGGCGAAGTCGGTCTCGTAGGTCCGGCCAGTGCCGGCGTCACCGCCAATCCAAATGTTGTCCTCCAAACTGTTGACCTAGGCTGCCTAAGCCTATATTCGGTGCCGCTCCCTTTGAGTGTTTTATAGAGTGGATTGCTCTATAACGCAGGCTCTGCTAGTAGTAGTGTTCCCAATGAACCAGTAGTGCTCCGCGGGTCGTCAACCCCATCGCAACTCTTGTTCACCGTCGCAGATATCTCCCAACTAGCTATTCGGGACTCATACTAGTTCTATAGACGGGCGCACCGAATAAGCATGAAAAGTGACCTTTCCACACCTGTTCATAAGAGCGGCTTATCAGCGTTTGAGGCGTTTTATGTAAACAAGTATGCCGATTATCATGCACATGAAATTTCATTTTAGTTTACTCTTTAAAAAAAAAGTCGACCCTCAAGTTCACCAAAAAGTCAATCAAGTAAAAAACTGCCCAAGTCGCTCAAGCACCAAAGCAGGAAAGGTTAAAAAAGCTGCTCATCAAGTGGAAAAAGCTGCTGAAAAAGTCGAAAGTGAAAAAGTCATCACCCAAGCTGGCGGAAAAGGACTTGTCTTTTTCCTGATGATCGCTGACTATCCCGAGCAGGTGCTTTTGGCTGGAATTGTACAGGGCTGGTGTCCGAGGTATGTCCTCCGTTGAACAGCTTCTCTCCTGATCTTTGCAAAGATGTACTGCGCTCGCTCACGACCTCGACGGGCCTATTGGTACTCGACGGAGCCAAGAACTCGCAGAGCACCATATCAAGACTTTTGACGGAGACCCGAAAACTCTCTGGGATAACTACGGGATAAACACCGACGTGATAGTACGCAGTAATATGTGTTCCTTCCTGTACGGACGCTCATCATCGGCAGCCATTCACGAACGACTTCCCCCGCGCCGACATTCACGAGATGCTTTCGCCTGACCTCTTGCATCAGCTTATCAAAGGGACGTTCAAGGACCATCTGGTCGAATGGGTTTGCGAGTATCTCTATCTCAAGCACGAAAAGAAAGAGGCTGATGAGATCTTGGATGAGATCGACCGACGGTACGCTCATCCGACGTACTCCCGCCCCCACCTGATTTGA
Source organism: Mycena amicta (assembly GCA_029282125.1). Classification (NCBI taxonomy): domain Eukaryota; kingdom Fungi; phylum Basidiomycota; class Agaricomycetes; order Agaricales; family Mycenaceae; genus Mycena; species Mycena amicta. The sequence goes on along the minus strand of JARIHP010000101.1, from coordinate 80,011 downwards.
TGCTAGCATCGCCGCCGTTCCTTCATTCCCAGGTCTGCGGCATTTCAAACAGGGGAGACAATTTAGCCAGTGGACTGGCGATGATTTGAAAGCGCTCATGAAGGTGTGTACTCTCTTCAAAGTCAGATGCAGACTCATTTGGGGAATTAGGTGTACCTGCCCGCTCTGAAGGACCTCGTTCCACCGCAGATCGTGCAGGCACTGAGTAGCTTTCTCGACTTCTGCTATCTGGTTCGCCGCCATGATTTCAACCAGTCAACGCTCGACGCAATCAACACCGCTCTCGAGAAATACCACGAGCTTCGGGAGGTTTTCGGCAAGCTCGATGTGCGTCCTGATGGCTTCTCCCTCCCCCGCCAGCACTCCATGAAGCACTATGCGTCAGAAATCAAGCAATTCGGCGCTCCAAACGGGCTCTGTTCTTCGATCACCGAGTCGCGCCATATCACGGCGGTCAAGAAGCCCTGGCGTCGTTCGAACCGATTCGAGGCTCTCGGTCAGATGCTGTTGACCAACCAGCGTTTAGACAAGCTCGCCGCATCCCGAGCGGACTTTGAGGAGCGGGGCATGCTTCCGCGGCAGCACGTGGCTCTCCCTGACCAGGTTCTCCGCAGGGTGCTAGTAGATGTGGATGAGGAGGCGGTGGATGGTCCGCGGGTCGACGGCACCGTCGTTCTTGCTCGTACCCGAGGTACGGCTTACCTCACTCTGCGGGGCTTGCACTGACACTAATGCAGAGCGATCCTACCCTCGTTCCGCAACCATGCTTGGGAATCACATCAGTGTTCCCCAATTTTCCGATCTTCTTGTGGCGTACCTGGACGACCAGCCCACTGGCATCGACTCGGACGCAGACGACATGTCCGAACCAGACGACGTTGCTGATATCGAGCTCTCCGTTTTCCACTCCGCTATTGCAACCTTCTTTGCGCCGAGCGACCTGTCCGGTATCCGTGGCATGAAGCGGGAGTGGATTCACTGTACGCCATCCTGGCGCAAACACGGTCCCAGACGCGACTGCGCGTTCGTGGTTGAGAAGGAAGATGTTGATGGCTTCCGCGGCATGAGCGCTGTCCGCACGAAGCTGTTCTTCTCCTTCAGGTTCAACGGCGTCTATCACCCGTGCGCACTGGTAGAGTGGTTCAAGAAGGTGGGACAGCGCCCGGACCCAGAGACTGGGATGTGGATTGTGGAGAAGGAGATGGAGGGTCGGCGGCGGCTCACGACCATTGTGCCGCTTAACACTATGCTGCGTGGTGCCCACCTTATCCCTGTGTTTGGTGAGCAGCGCATTCCACGAGAGCTACGATACAATCACTCTTTGGACGCGTTTCGTGCTTTTCATGTCAATAAGTATGTAGATCACCATGCAAATGAAATTGTATTTTGAATACATTCTGGAGAGCTCTGGGGAGAATATGAATTCTGGAGGGTTCTGGGGAGAATATAGATTCTGGAGGGTTCTGGGCAAATTTGAGATTCTGGCGACAGGTTCTCCAGGGCCACCAGATGCTCCAGCACCTCCAGGCGCCGCCAGTACTCTCCAGTACGGTGGACTTTTCCTGATGCATGGACGCTAGCGCTGCATACACTCGTAGAGGCTGGGGGGGGGGGGTATTATATACTCACTGTGGTGCCTGTGAAGACGACTGCAAAGGTCATCGTGCCCGTGAAGACGACGGCCGTGGTCGTCAAACCCACGGTACCTGCAAAGACCACGGCGAAGGACATCCTACTGTCATCGCCGACGAGTCTCAGTGTGCCCGTCGTCCCCCCTGTGTTGCCCACGACTTCGCTGCCTTTGGTGAGTGCTGGCAAGACCTCCAGGCTGTAACTGACGACTTCCTAGTCTCCCTCGAGTCCTATCCTTCCGTCCAGTTCTTCGGTGCGTCGCCTTTTGTCCTTTGTTACCTGTATTGATACAATTCTGCCTAGACCTTACCCACGACAAGCTCCGTCTTGCCCTCCTCTTCGACAACCTCCCTTCCTGCCGCGACAAAGTCCCCAGCCGTCAAATCCGCACCGAAGTCCTCCTCCTCTCCGTCTCCCAGCACCAGACCCTCCAGCGCCGCGAGCGTGAGCAGTATCGCCGCTGCCATCGTCAGCAGCATCGCCGGACTCACCATCGCCGGGCTGCTCGTCGCATTCGTGCTCAGACGGTGGAATCGTCAACGCCAAGCTCAGGATCGCGAGTCCATCGTCGACTTTGACGCAAAGGCCTTCCGCCGCTCTGCACACCTCCTCGACGACCCATCCTCCCCCCTCCCCCTACCAAATCCACACTTCACCAGCACAGGCACCGGCGCAAGCATGCATTCGGTGTATAGCGGCCAGAGTGCACATACCACCGTGGCGGCGTACACCCCGTACCCGTATCATGATGGCGCAGGTCTCAACGCGAGTGTGACGCCGGCAGTCGCAGTCGCGTCTCCTGTTACTGTCATGCATACCCACAATACCCACCCCAGCTTCACCCAACCCCCGCCAGCCAAGTACTACGGCTATAGCAGTGGTACACCCGTCCCTTCGCCTGGATCTGGTTACGCTCCTGCTCCGATGCAGATGATGAGCCAGGGCTACGCCGCGCCCGGCTACGTGCCTTCCGTGCATTCGATGCATTCGATGCATTCGGTCCAGTCCCAGCCTCAGCCTTATGGCGGCTACCCACCCGAGATGCATCGTCAGCCCCAGCAGCCGCAGAATGTCAATCGGTTCTCCCCGCCGTCCCAGATGGTCCAGATGCAAAACACCCGGGCTACAACCAGCAACAGCATTATAGCACGGATGATGTGTATGGCGGGATGTAGGGCACTAGCTGCTAACGCTAATAGTCGAGCTGTTTTTTCGGGTTGCATTTACGTAGAACTTGAATTATTGAATTGACTGATCATGCTTTCTTTCGGACCTCGGGGGCTGGCTGATCATGCTCATGAGAGGGTTTCGTCGGGCAGTGCCCAGAATCCAGATGACGATAGCGCGACTCCGAGGTGCAAGAAATACAACTCTGGGGTTGAAGATGTGCCTAGAACTTGGATGTTTCGGGATACAGGTTCAGAACGGTGACTCGGACTTGTTGAAAAGTGATAGCATCACTGCCATCAGTATTCACGGGGGGCATTTACGGTCATGGCAACCCGGGCTGCCATGAGGGTACCGGCAACCACACGCTGCAGCATGCCCACCATGAGGCATACGGCCATCATCGGAACGATAGGTCCATGGCATGCATAGAAACTGTCATGTGATCTATAGAAGCGATGTGGAAACCAGGCGTACCTAAGCCCGGAAACACTAATCAAGCAGAGAACCAGCTAAGTGAAGACCCTTGTGCGGGGATGGATTGCCAGAGTACGCATACAGATGAAAGCAGAGATCAAGCAGTGATGATGCGCGACGTGACCAGTAAGTAAGAGTCCGTGTGATGTAAGTAAACATACGGGACCGGGTTTACACCCTCCCTGTCTTAGAAAATTGAATACCTCCACCAGTCTCGGCTGCGAGCCGTTCACATACCCTTCGGGCTAAGCCCTCGGGGGGTTCGGCGGCAGCACCAGAGACGACCTGTCCTACCACCCGAGGTTGTAATCGTCCGATCGGTACGTCCGGTGCATGTTGTTGGGAGTTATCGGTGGAAGGTGTTGAAGGAAGTGATGATGCCGAAGTCGAGGATGATGGGGCGGACGACTGTTGAGTCGGATCGAAGAATTTCACGGTGATTCCATCTTGAGAGAGACCTGCTAGCCAAGCCCCCAGGTGTTCTGATTCGTCTAATTCTGACTCGTCCAGCCACTCGGCCTCCTCAAGTCCGTAACCATGCCAAAGGACCTTGTACTGCTTGCGATTGCGGCGGACTCGTTCGTCGATGATTTTCTTGATTAAAAACTCTTCTTCGCCATCTTCCGTTATTATTGGTCCAGGTCGCATGAGTTCCCGGTCTGGAAAGAGGGCAGGATCGTTCTCAATCCAAGGTTCCACTTCGGCCATCTGGAACACTGGGTGAATCTGCGGCTGATTCTTCAGGTCCAATGTGACCGTGGAGCACTCCTTGTTGATATCCACAATTTCGAAGGGACCGTCATAGCGCACAATGAATTTAGCGACACGACCAGAACCGGTTGACACATAGTGTCTGCGATGCTTCTCTGTGTTCAATACCACACGGTCGCCAATCTTCAAGTCGTGATCTTCACGGCGTGTCTTATTGGCCTGATCTGCTTGTAGGGCTTTTACTGCAATCAAGTTATCCTGAGCCTCGGCAACATCCGTTTCGAGGTTTGCAATCAGGGCCTCAGCCGAAAAGGCTTCCGGAGAGTCATCCGGCCTTGGGATAGAGCTGACGGGAGGGATGACTCGTGGGGCCCTGCCCATATGCAGTTCAAAACCAGAGTAACCTGTCGACGCATTTACTGAGTTCATCATATTGAAACGGATTCGTGGCAATGCTCTGACCCAACCCCGCTGGTTTGCGGAGACATGGAAACGCAGGCACTGCACCAGAGTCTTGTTCGTGTGTTCGCTTGATCCATCTGTCTGAGGATGATATGCAGTTGACATTTTAAGTTTAACACCAGTCATCTTGTGAAGAGCTTTCCAAAATTTAGACATGAACAATTTGTCACGATCTGATACGATTTCCAGAGGTAGACCATTTTCACAATACCATTTGTCGGAGAAAATTGAAGCAAAGTCCTCCGCGGTCACATCCGTGCGTGTCGCGGCGAATTGGACATCGGCACCCAAGCGGTCCGTGATTGTTGCCACGCAATTCATTCCTTCGTCCTCTGGGAGGGGACCAATGAAGTCAATTGCCACTGAGTCGCCTCGGGCGTCTGGGACAGGCAAGGGGTGAAGCGGGCCGGCCTTCCGAGTAGTTGCCGACTTGTTCCGCTGGCAGTCTGGGCAAGCGGGGATATAAGACGTCTCAAGTTCCTTTCTCATGTTGGGCCAATAATATGCATTCCTCAAGGACTCATAAGATTTATCAAACCCAAAATGGCCCAAGGCATCGTGAGCCAGTTGGAACAGAGACTCGTGTAATTTTTTTCCCTGCGGAATCACCAGGCGGCCTTTCATGAACCACAGGCCATTGTCGAGCGTGAGGCCAGGGAGGGAATCCTTCAAGGATGGCAACTTGGCTGTCCACGGGTCGTGCTCGTAACCGCTCCGGATGCGTTCTAGCATGTCGTCGTCCGCAGTAACCTTCAAGACCGCACCCACTGGCTTGGACTCCTTGGGAGGTGCTGGCACGCGGGTATTTGACAAGCAGATCGTGGCAACTATTTGGGGAGGCAATGCTGAGGCCGCCATCGCAGGGATTGCATCGTCAAAGTCAGTCCGAGACAGCGCGTCGGCACCTTCGTTGTTTTCGCCTGGGACATAAATTATTTTCAATTCGAACTGCGACAGGATCTCCATCCAGCGGGCTTGCCGCCGCGACAAGTCTCGCTGTGAGTCGAAATTTTCAAGCGTCTTATGGTCCGTATAGACATAGACAGGGTGGCCCAGAAGGTCATTTCGCCATTTCTTGCATGCACGAATTATGGCGAGGAGCTCCTTTTCGTGGACTGGATAATTTAGTTCAGCACCTTTAAAGGTCATGGACTCAAAGGCAACTGGCCGGGCGGAGTCCCACGATGGGCCATAGGACAGGATCGCGCCAGAACGTGTATCACTAGCGTCCGTAGTAACAAAAATCTTGTTTGAACCCATGTTCTCATGGTCAATCGTGACAAGGGAATCGGCGCTGACCACCAGCTGTTTAATCGCATTGAAAGCAGACTGGTGATGTTCCTTCCATCCAGGCCATTCCAGTTCTGCCGATTTTACCGTGAGTTGAGTCAAAATTTCCGTATATTTTGCAAGATCTGGTAAGAAGTTGGCCACAAACCACACCAGTCCTAAGAATGCGTGGACATTGGTGGGGGACTTCGGGGTAGGCCAGTTCATAATGCACTCAATTTTTGATCTGTCGGCCTCAATGCCGCGTTGGGAGATATGGTGGCCCAGGAAATCGATCTCATAAGCGAACAGCTGCGTTTTTTTCTCATTGCAGTACAGATGAGCCTTCGCCAATGCAGCAAAGATTAGCTTGACGTGCTCAGCATGCTCTTCCTCGTTTTGCGACCAGATGATGACATCGTCCAAGTAGACATGGCAGATCTTCCCTATGTATTGACGCAGTGCGGCTGTTACCCGACGTTGTTGGATTGACGGGGCGTTGCGAAGGCCTTGTGGCATGACGAGCCACTCATATAGCCCCAACGGCGTAGACACAGCGGTGTACTTTACTGAGTCCGGGTGCATGCGTGTCTGAAAGAAAGCGTTGGTGAAGTCAATCTTTGACCAGATTTTGCCCTTTGCACAGTCGGCCAGAATGTCATCAACTTGTATCATTCTCGGAAATCATTTACCCAGTGAGGTAGCGCCAGCTTGTGCGACTTTGCTATCAGCATCGCCGGTGAGGCGTATGGAGAGTTTGAAGGCCGGATGCGCCCTGCGTCAAGGTGCTTCTGAATGAGTACACTCCAAGCCTCTTTGTATTTGCGAGGGCTTTGGTAACTTTGACGCGTGAGGGTATCCTTTGCCTCCTTGAGTTTTATCTCGCACGTCACCTCCGCAGGAAGGTCATCCACATGGGGCATCTCATCAAAAATCTTTCTGAAGTTGTTCTTGATACCGTCTCCACGAAGTTTGAGGCATTCCCATTCTGCGAGGACACATATCCGTTCTTGAACGGCGACCACAACGTCCACAGGTTTGACTTCTTCAAACACGATTTTCTTCTGCCGCTCCTCGCATACACCGCGCAACTCTTCAGCCAGCAGCCGACGTTGTTTCTGTACCTGGGCCATGCGCTTGCACAACTTGAGGGGAGCCACAGGCTTCGGCGGGATCGGTGGTGGGTTAAACAGGTCAAAATTATTTACTTTGTCAAGCGCAGACGAGCAGAATGGTCAATTACAATATTATTCTTCGCCAGGATTGGCATGCCCAGAAGGAGATCTACTGAAAGACCGTTTACTACTAGTGCACGTATCGTACGGGAAGTCCAACGATGATCTACAGACACGGGGTGCAATTTCACATACTCGAACACATTGGGAGACGAAGTGGAATCGGGAGATTGAACGGCGACGTTGAAGGAAATGGGTTTGTGCAAGGGACGACGGCAAAGACCGATTTTGTCGACGAGGTCGGCGTTTACTAGAACGTAATGAGACCCGTTGTCCAGCAGGGAGCGAATATGGAGCGGCAGGTTTGTCAGAGACCCCTCGATTAGGCAGTCCCAGAACAGGTGGGGAGTGGACAGGGACGACGATGTAGGAGTGAAATGACGGCGAGCTTTGCTCACCTTCTGCAAGACGGGAGGTCCACGAGGGACGGAGGCTTGGCCACGGGTAGAGAAGTCGTCGGAGCTTTCAGTTTCGTAATCGTCGGAGTCGTTCTCGTCGCGGACCTCGTTCAGCACAACGTTCACCGATGCGGCGCCCGTGAGCTTCGAGACATCACCGCCCTCTTTGATATAGCGTGCGCGTTGGTCGGCGGACATATTTCTGCGGGCGGCGTCCAGATCGCGTTGGGTCCGGGGTTTGTAGTTCGCGCCATCGGGGAAGTCACATACACCATCTGTCGAGCGATGGAACACGAAAAATTCGCGGCAGCGGACACATCCAAAGTTCCATTTGAAACGAAGCAACTTGTTCTCCTCGGCAGTCAGCTGCGGCGGGCGGACACGACCATCGCCATCGGGAGCGTTCGAGTTCGGTGGGTGGGAGGTAGACGCGGAGCCGGAGGCGGTGAACTTCTGGCCCTTGGCCGCACGATTGTCGGTGAGACCAGCCTGTGTCCCGGAGCGCTTCATCATTTGCTCTATGATAGCGTGCACGCGCTCGTCGACTTTCTTCTCGGCCTTGGTACGGGAGGTATTGAGCAGGACCATCTCGCGGTGCCACTCGTTGATGCCCTCGATTTCATTAATGCGTGCCGCGTTTTCTTCGTAAAGGTCGATGAGGTCGGGATGGGATTTAGAGAGGATATGGGCACGGAGCGTGAGTTCGTCCATGTAGAGCGGACGGCCTTCAAGCAGGGCATTACCCTCGCGGACTTTGCCGCAGAAGACGCCGAAAGCGTCCGAGCCTTGCGACAGCTGACGAATAGCGCGAGCATGGACATTGTCCCAGCCGGGACCAAGGAACTCGACACGGAGGGCGGTCATAAAAGCGGAGAATGGGGTAGCAGGGAGCGTAGCTTTAACGTTGCGGATGTAGGTGATAGCGATGGTGTCCTCAAACTGGTCCATCATGCGTTCAGTGAGGTCATCGTCGGCAATCTTCTCGTGTTTTCCCCAAGCGAATGCCAATTCCTCGAAACGGCGGAGAGTCTCAAGCGATGGGGTGCCTTTTTTCAGGGTCGGGGCAAACTTGGGGTTCGAATTTTCGATGGTAGCGGAGACGTTGGCCATAACGGCGTCGCAGGACGAAGGGCAGGGGAACGTGGGAGCGGAGCTGATGGGCACCGCACTGAGACGGCGATCAAGAACGGAGGCAGAATTGGGCGGGGGCTTTTTGCACGACAAGATGGTGGTGGGAGCCAAGAAAAGATGGGGTGGCGACGACGCATCACCCCAGGCTACCGCTTTGGGTAACCCTTGCCCTGATGGGCTGGGCTCGGCCTTTTGGGTTGGGTCGGGGATTCGTCCGAAGGCATCCCATTTGGGCATGGCCTCGGACGTCAGAGATGGGTTGATTAAATCTGATGGTGGAGATTCGCGGGGTGGATGCGGGGAACTCGATTGAGAGGCTTGGTGAGCGTCGTACGAGGCTGCAGGCACTTGTGTTTGGACGGGAGAAGATTGGGCTGGCATGGAATTCGTTAAGCAGGGAGCCGGTGAGGCCGGGATGTAGCACTTTGGCTCGGCGGGTACTCAGCGAGCTCAGCGAGCCTCGGCGAAGGTCGGAAGGGTTGACAGGCATGGGTTTTGGTACTCGGCGAGCCGTCGGAGAAGGTCGGGGGAGCGGGGATTAACGCGGAATGGGCGGGATGGATGCAGCAAGAAGTGGATCACTTAAAAAAAGTGGAAACCAGGTGTACCTAAGCCCGGAAACACTAATCAAGCAGAGAACCAGCTAAGTGAAGACCCTTGTGCGGGGATGGATTGCCAGAGATACGCGTACAGATGAAAGCAGAGATCAAGCAGTGATGATGCGTGACGTGACCAGTAAGTAAGAGTCCGTGTGATGTAAGTAAACATACGGGACCGGGTTTACACGATGCCGGGCTCTCGGCATTCGCTTCTCTTGATGCCATCACAGCCCTCGGCCGAGATCACCGAGTCTCGATGAACTCGGTCCTGCTTCGTTATTCTCGATGGTTCTATATGACTAGCTACGGTAGTACTTAAAGCGAGGTCTTTCGCTCTGTAAGACCACCTCTACTTGCACTACAACTACACCAGCCGGCCACCTTGCCCTTGAACACATCTGTGTGATCATCTGAAGCCCTCGCGCTCATATCATCGCATCTCCGTGCAATGCTTGTAAGAGTTACATCTACTTGTGTCTGCAGCAGTATACTCCCTTGCAAAGATTCGCTCTTGCTTGGCCGGTATCAGAAGTGGTTGAGATCAAAGTTCTTACTGATTTGTTGGAGTTCCAGTATTTGAATCGCATTTACTTTTATTCTTCTTCTATCTGAGCTTTAGCTCATCCTCCATTCCTTCGAAATCTACACAGATCCATTACAGTTTCAGGATGCGGTGAAACCAACATTTGCGGATGCCATTGAAAGATACTCCCTTTGCAGCCGAACTGAAAATACCATAGAACATAAGGAATCATTATATTGTGCATTCACGGCGTACAATCACAGAGGGCATTGATGGTCATGGCAGCCAGGTTGCCATGACCGTCCCAGCAACCCTGTGCTGGCCATGCCCCAAACATGTGGCTATGCGAGCCCATATCCATACTCCTTCTATAATCCGTACGCCCTGTATCAATCCGCGCAATCAGCGCTCTGACGCTCACTCTGACGCACGTTTGTGCTCTTTTGGGATATTCGAGCCCACGCTCGCAGCCTCGAGGCGAGCGGCATGCATGCCGAGCCCAGATGACGCGAACATGACGCGGATGACGCGACCTCGAGCGCCTTTACTTCCGGCCTCACGCCGCCTTTGTCCTGACTCTCTCTCTCTTCTCCCTCACCGCCTCCTTCCTGTGTCCGGCACCCTCGACGGGAAGACTACATGCACTTCTCGCTTCAACTCCACGCAAGCCTCGCAAGCCTCACAGGCCTCACCAGCAAGCTCAAGCGAAGTGGGTGCTTGAATCAAGCTCAAGCCTCGAGTCAAGCTGCTTAACATCCTGCAAGCTCATGCAATCGACAAGAGTGTCGCGCAATATCTGTCGCTGACCTCGAGCAAGCCTTTACAGGAGCAAGACAATGGGCGAACGGGCGAATGCACAGCTGAGAGGGCGGATGCAGAGAGTCAATCGACAGGGCAGATTGAATAGGTGCGTCAAGTACTCACTCCCGGCGTTCCAACGACTTATGGGAATTGTTTGCAGCTTACTTACATTGTGTATTAAGCGCTATGCCAACGCGTTCATTGTCCTTCTTCCACGTACACACCGTTCGGTATCGACCTCATAGCCTCGACCACGACAGAGTCTCAGCTGCCGAGAACAGCGTTGACCGTATCGAAGTGAGCGCTCTTTGCACTAACCCGCGAGTCAGTGCTCATTGTGTGCAGAGGCCCCGACAAACCCCTTCGACAGCGGTGAGCACGCACTCGGACCCTGACTTCCCCGACACTCTTCCACTCGCCAAGCCCGCAGCAGCAACATCACATCCGATGCACTTTACCACTCTTTTACCACTCTTTCCTTCAATCCAAACCCGCGACGACGACGTTGAAGGCAGCGCAACAGCCACAGACTGCCAGGTTCCATGAAGCAAGACGGGAACTATGCAAAGTTGCTATGGCAGCAGTTCAAGCGCATGCTTGCGCTCTTCAGGTGCACGTTATCGCTTCTGTTCTCGCCCTCGCTGACCTCAAATTGTGTTGTTCCCTTGAATCGAACTTGAAATGGATGCTGCCAATTGCACCTCGCTTGCGCTGCGGCCTACATCGACAATCACATGAGCGGGAATGGGAATGGGAAACACTCGACGGAACAGCTCCTTCAACCCGACGTGGCAGTCAGCCAAGCGGAGTGCAGTGTGGAGGAGGAGCAGGTTTATGTGCGATGAAAGCGAGCCGGTGGTCGTCATTTTCACAATGTATTGTCATGTTCTCTTCATATTCTTGCCTGAATCTTCGCCTTGAGTCGTGGCTCCTGATAAAACGGCTCTGGACCATGGTAAGCCAGCAGAAGTTGTTTGTATACATGCTGAATGATGTGAGGTTCATCAATTGCACACTCATGCACGCGGAATTCAAGTATGTTCATGACTGGGGCCGGAGCGTAAGCGACGGCCTCCCTTGTAACAGGAACTGGTTCTGAGATTACTATTTTGGGCCAACTTTTCAGCAGAACTGGAAAGATTATTTTCAGTCACATTTGCAGCAACCAGCAAACATATATATACATATGATTCATTCTTAGCTAGGGTGAAAGATACAAAGATGATTTTTACAGTGTGCCTAAAATCCGGACCTTTCCAACATGCTGCAAGAGAAGTGAGAGGTACAAATATATGAAGCTTAGTCAAGCTGCAGCACAGAGTAACAATGAACCCAATTGTGGCCACGGGGGATGGCTTGAGTGTCTAAATGGGTCACACCTTGTTGGGAGATTTGAAGTAAACAAGGTGGAAACAAAAAAGTTGTGTGGAGTTTAGGTGGATACCAGAAGACGGGAACAGGGGACAGATGAGGCAGGGAGAGCCACCCAGGTGAATTCCATCGGCCCTGTAGTACAGGTTGCAGCTGCACAGTGACCGCATCCCAGATGCACACAGTTTTGTCCTCGGAGCCAGACACAATGCGGGCCCCATCAGGTGAGAAGGCTACAGAGTGGACCACGCCGCTGTGCCCATCCAGGTGCTGCTGCTCCTTGCCTGTGGCTGCATCCCAGATGCGCACAGTTTTGTCCTCGGAGCCAGACACAATGCAGGCCCCATCAGGTGAGAAGGCTACGGACCAGACCCCGTCACTGTGCCCATCCAGGCGCTGCTGCTCCTTGCCTGTGGCTGCATCCCAGATGCGCACAGTTCTGTCGTTGGAGCCAGACACAATGCTGGCCCCATCAGGTGAGAAGGCTACAGACAAGACGTGGTCGGTGTGCCCATCCAGGCGATGCTGCTCCTCGCCCGTCTCTGCATCCCAGATGCGCACAGTGTTGTCAGAGGAGCCAGACACAATGCGGGCCCCATCAGGTGAGATGGCTACAGACCAGACCCAGACCGTGGAGCTATGCCCATCCAGGCGCTGCTGCTCCTTGCCTGTAGCTGCATCCCAGATCCGCACCGTTCCATCCCTCGAGCCAGAGACAATGCGGGCCCCATCAGGTGAGAAGGCTACAGACCAGACCCCGTCACTGTGCCCATCCAGGTGCTGCTGCTCCTTGCCTGTGGCTGCATCCCATATGCGCACAGTTTTGTCATAAGAGCCGGACGCAATGTGGGTGCCATCAGGTGAGAAGGCTACAGAAATGACCACGCTGCTGTGCCCATCCAGGCACTGCTGCTCCTTGCCTGTGGCTGCATCCCAGATGCGCACAGTTTTGTCCTCGGAGCCAGACACAATGCAGGCCCCATCAGGTGAGAAGGCTACGGACCAGACCCCGTCACTGTGCCCATCCAGGCGCTGCTGCTCCTTGCCTGTGGCTGCATCCCAGATGCGCACAGTTTCGTCAGAGGAGCCAGACACAATGCGGGCTCCATCAGGTGAGAAGGCAACAGAGTAAACCACGTTTCTGTGTGCATCCAGGTGCTGCTGCTCCTTGCCTGTGGCTACATCCCAGATGCGCACAGTGCTGTCGCCGGAGCCAGACACAATGCAGGCCCCATCAGGTGAGAAGGCTACAGACCAGACCCCGTCACTGTGCCCATCCAGGCGCTGCTGCTCCTTGCCTGTGGCTGGATCCCAGATCCGCACCGTTCTATCCCTCGAGCCAGACACAATGCGCGCCCCATCAGGTGAGAAGGCAACAGAGCAGACTTCGTCGGTGTGCCCATCCAGGCGCTGCTTCTCTTTGCCTGTGGCCGCATCCCATATGCACACAGTTCTGTCGGAGGACGCAGACACAATGCGGGCCCCATCAGGTGAGAAGGCTACAGAGGTGACCACGCCGCTGTGCCCATCCAGGTGCTGCTGCTCCTTGCCTGTGGCTGCATCCCATATGCGCACAGTTTTGTCATAAGAGCCGGATGCAATGCGGGTGCCATCAGGTGAGAAGGCTACAGAAATGACCACGCTGCTGTGCCCATCCAGGCGCTGCTGCTCCTTGCCTGTGGCTGCATCCCATATGCGCACAGTTTCGTCATCAGAGCTGGACACAATGCGGGCCCCATCAGGTGAGAACACTACAGAGTTGACCGAGGAGCTGTGCCCATCCAGGCGCTGCTGCTCCTTGCCTGTGGCTGCATCCCAGATGCGCACAGTGTTGTCACAGGAGCCAGACACAATGCGGGCCCCATCAGGTGAGAAGGCTACAGACTGGACCCGGTTGCTGTGCCCATCCATCTGCATCAGTGGAATACTACGCATCAGGGAATCACACTTCAAGAACCCTAGGCCAGGAAAGTTGTGCCTCCATGCCTCCAGATTCTCAGAATTGCCTATTTCTGTTGCTAGGCAGCTCAGGTAGAGATGTGGTGTGTAAGCCGATGCTCCACCAGATATGAACACTGCCCAGAGTTGCTGCACTGCTATGGTGTATTCATTCAGTACTTTGGAGTCTGAAATCTGGTGTTTGCGTCAGAAAACAAATGTTGCCACATTACTCATGCTACATACCTGGAGAGCCCAGCCACGAGCTTGTTGTATTGCATAACGGCAGTCAAACTTCCAGAGGTTCATTATCTCCATCCAGAATAGCACCTTGAGCTCATAAAACCTCAATAGCAATGCAGCAACCGCTTTAACAGCTTTATCACTGTGTCGCACTGCATCAAGATGGCTAGCCCAATGTTGAGAGGCATATTTAATCTCAGGCCTAATTGCTGCAACTCGCTCAGCCAGCCCTTCCACTTCATCGTCTTGTAGATATGAGGTGACAAGGTTGCAGATGTTGAACTTGAGTGATTTGTCCAAGATGTTAAAGCACTCTCGTGTGCGGTCCACAAAATATGATGCAGCCTGCTCTGCCAGCCTTGAGCGGTTGATGATAAAATCATCAAAGGACTTGTGATATACATAAATCTTGTGATCTCGCTCAGAGACATAGAGCACAGCATGGAGACTACCCAAGCTGTTTCTGACAGCAAGAACATTGTCAGCCACAGCTGCCTCACTAGGTTCTTCTGATGCATCAACAACAAGTGGGGCAAGTGCCTGCACTGTCAGAGGCTGTCGTGCTGTCACAGCTGCGTATAGAACACGCGCACAGATCTTTGCTGTAAAACTATTTTGGAGCACCTCCTCAATGACCAGGATGTAAAGAGCATCCACAAGTTGATCTTTGCCTGTTATCACCTGTCCAAGTCCTTTTTCCAGAATGTGGTCCAGCTGCTTGGCTTGTTGGCCTGCAGTTGGTGGGACACTCTTTGGGGAGAGGTACCGCACAATGGTGGCAGCATATATGAAGACCCCAGCAGAATCTTTTACAATGGCTTCAATTTTATCTTGGAGATTCGGCAGTTCTACTTGCAAGAAGCAGCGAATATCGGCCTCAGCATCACTTTTCTCAATATCTTCCAACCGAAAGTGTGCTTTCACTGCCTCGCAAGATTCTACAATTCTGGGATGGGGACGACTGGTGAGAAGGAATTTGAGCCCATGCAGTGGTGTTTTGGTGAGCGTGTTGATAAGTTCCTGTATGAACTGAGCACCAGCATTGTCTTCTAGCTCATCAAGAGCATCAATGACAATGACCAGTGGTGGTGCCTCAAATCCAGACCTCCTGGCTGCAACCCAGGGTTGAACAAGGAGATTATCAATGTCCTCCTCCCAAGTACCATTGAAGGACTCAAAGTCAAGCCCTTGAAGGCTAGCCACAAGAGGCCTGTATGCTGAGAGGAGCTGGCGTACAATAGTTGGAACAAGGAAATTGCGCGACCTGGTGTTCTCCTCATTTCGAGAACAGAAGAAGGATGCTCCCAAGCGACTACAGCTGCGCAGCTGCTGACAGAGGGTATATGCAATGGTCGATTTGCCAGTACCAGCCATGCCACTGAGCCAACAAATGCTGTCAGCTGCATCCAAAGATGTGTCAAGAGCCCAGTTTTCAAGACGAGATAGCAGATTTCCCCGGGTTTTTGGTGTGCACCCTCGTCGAGTAAGCTTGTCCACTCCATTGAAACGTGCTTTCGGGACATAGGCTAGCTTCTGTGCCTAAGCAACAAAGATCAAAAGGAGGTTCCATAAAAGGAGGTCAGTACGAACCAAGGTGTTCTCTAATGTGAGGTGGACATTTTTAGCAGTCAATAGAGTCACCTCATGCTACAAGCAATGGTTGAGTGACAGAAAAATCATCAAGTTTTTCATCACATACCCCGTGCATCTGCATACCGGCCTCCAGTTGATGAGTGAATGTTTGAATTTTGTCTGTGAGTGCAAGCTGTAGCCCATGTTTGTCTCCCTGGAAGTTGGCATGGATATTGTGAATCTCAAGCGCTCCTTCCACAACCAGTCTGAAAACTTGAGCTTGTGAGACTATAGCAAATATGAAAGCTACTTTATCAACTTGTCACTGCTTCCAGTGACCTGGACGCTGTAGTATCCTCTTTCCAGAAAGACAGTGTTGACTTGCACAAGAGAGGATGAGAGGTTGTCCATCAGAGCTTGCAGATCCTTCTCATTGTCCATATACATCTAGGAAATATCAAATATCAAGTATGTACGTGGTCCAAGCCATACCTCAGCCATATCAGAAATTTGATCAAGCAGCTTGAAGATGGAGCCGAACTGGGCTGGGACTGCATACTGGACCTCTGCTGCCAATTTGTGCAAGCCATGCCAGACAAGCTGAGCCCTGGTGCATATTTTCTGTTTCCTGGAATGCAAGTCCTCGCTACCAGCAAACTGAGCAATGAATGCTCCAGGATTGAACTTGAATTGCTCGAAGTCAGGACTGAACATGTATTCCAGGGTGTCCTCCTGAGAGATGGCGTCATGGAAAGACAAGATGAGCTTGATCTCCTTCGAGTGCCGATCCAGCTCCAGGAACAGTCTTCTTGTTTTGAGCAGCGGATTGTCCTGAAAGGTCAAATCATTCATGAGAGTTCCGCTCAGCGCATCTGAGTCATCGAGCCGCTGAATGATGTCGGTGACCACATGCGCCACTGTGGCCTCGACTTGAGATCGGGTGAAGCTAGTGGTGTTGAAGGTTGCTCCGAACCAGGAGTAATAGCTGGGGAACACAAGGATGAGCCCGGATCCCTGGATCGATTTTACAGGCACGCACCGCTGCGGACTAGTCTCCGCTGATGCTCCACCTTTGTCTGGCATGTCATTGCTGTTTCCCATGGTTCTAGGCATCCTTGGTGCTTTGGTGGGCCGGGTCAAGTAGTGGGATGAAGGACGGAGGAGAGTTCGGTCGCGGCGTGTAATCCTCAAGGCCACTGACAGCCTGACAGCAGCCTGACAGCATGAATGCACAATAATAGCTGCGAGTCAGTGCGACGTACGTTGCTTATCGAATCGCTCCAACGCTGCTTTAGATTGGCGCCAATGGACATAGCAACATGTAGTGCTGCCCTATAGCGGCGCGGGATCTGTGCTGTCGTCGCACCCAAGGGTGCGCACCGGCGATGACGCCAATCGCCGGTGCACTGACAGCATGGTGACATCCTGATTCGGCCTAGCTTCCTCCGCTCCAACACATCCTGCCGCTCCAGCTCCCGCTCTTCCCTTGCTGCATGCGTCACTCCTCGCCCCGTTCGCCCACCACCCCGAGGAATCACCAGCTCAGCCGCACCATGGATAACCTCCTTAGTGCTGCCCACGCTACTCGGCGCCGGACGCACATCACACGGTATCAGGAAGACCTGGAAGAATCGTCTTCGCGAGCTCCCATTGAGATGGTGTCTCCGCATATCCCCCAGACCCCAACCCATCGACGACGACCACCGCTACGCTGTACTCCTTCGCGCTGGTGTATCACCATCAGTGGGCATACTACCGTTGGCACGATCCGAAGAGGACGACCCCGCTTCGTATACAGTACGCATTCCGAGGGCGACGCCTGGATGGACGAAAGTCAAGAGCGCGGGATGTATTGGTTTTGGCTGGCAACGGGCGACGTTGCCACGTTTTTTGGCTGGCAGGGTGCGTTGTTCTCTCTCTTGCGAATGTCTCGGCTGACGAGGTTCCACAGGTGTAGACTATCTCTGTCCAGTCCTCGCCGTCATCCTCGACCATGACCTACCGCCATCGATACCACCAGCTGCCATCGCCACCCTCGACGCACAACACGCTACTCGTCTCTGCCATCCGTAGCTTCGCCGTGACCTCCCACCCACGCCTCGCTCTCTCGTCCAGTCCTAGCCATACCCGCTCGCGGCCTCCACAAGCTCTTCATAACCGGTATGAGCACGGGCGCCTCATCCGTTGACTCGCTCGGCGTCTTCCGCATCTCTCCCTCTCCCTCCTCGCAGTCGCAGGCATTCCCCTTCACCGTCCCGACCGAGGCCACCTCTCGTCGCCAACTGGTTTGTCAACGGCGCGACGGTGTTGATTGACGGTGGAGTGAGTCCGTCCTCGTCCTATCTTTTCCTGCATCTCACCAGCTCGCAGACCTTGCTCAAGCACCGTCGTCGTGGTCGTTGCCGTTCCACGTTCTTTGTACGCCACTCGACAATCAATACAGGGCGGCTATACGAGTACATTGAGCAGTACGGACTAGTACTACGATGAGAAAACGAAAAGGCCGTACGCGCGCGGCTCGACTACAAGCCAAGCAGAAAAAAAAAAACACGATGAAGGGAAGGTGCAAGAGGACGAAGGTATTGCCCATACATAGCGTATGCAGAACGTATCGTATGGATAGCGACTAGTGAGCAAGTACGTCGTTCATCGAGCCCGTTCTGCAACATTGTCAGACATCCTTGTCTGGGGTGCCTCAGCCGCCCATGCAAGCCTACAATACCCACTTTGGCGTCAACACACGAGCAAGTTCCGTGAGGCTGTTGCGGAGAATCGCGTAGACCGAGACCCGACACTGGACCCGGTGCTCGACGATGGACGGGAGAAGTTGACCTCCACTACCTGGTCGCCCAACGCGAGCTCAAAGCGTTCTTCGTGCGATGAGCTATACACAGCGCGGCCGGGTCGAATCGATGGAGGGCACATTGGAAAGACGACGCTGGGATGACGTGGGCAGACGACGGTCAAGGACGTGGGCGAGGTAGCAATGTGGGGAAGCGAAGAGGTGTCGACCGTGGTGGAAGGTGAAGCGCCCGCATAACGACGGGCGTTTGCGAGAGATTCAGCTCCTGTGGCTCGCAAAGCGTGGGGGGAATGTCCGCTGTCGGGAGTGACGTGGCTTCGCCAGCCAGCCATTCTACCCAGGAAGGACAAGGACACGCGATTCTGGGTCCGGGAGACGAGCCGCGATAGGCTGTCCAGCCGGTCCTCCAGACCAGCTCATCGTTCCACTACCACTGGCTCATCGCTCTACCCGGATATACAGATCGAGGGGAAAGACCGTCCAACGAAGGATAGACACAGTCCTCCCGCGATACCCCGGTATCCGCTTGACATCGGACAATGGCGCGAGGTCGAAGATAATGCGCTTTCGCAGCGGCTTTGTGCAGCGGGGACGTAGATTGGGTTGGGGTCGTTACGGTCGCAGGGAGGGTTAGGAGTGCGCACGGAGGGCCGAGGGTGCGATAGTCGGCCAGAGACACACTGGCAGCGGCGAGGTGGATGCTGCTGAATGCCGTTCCGTCGTCCCAGAGAAATCGCGTCCGTTCTCAGCGCAGATTGCGTCGCACTCACTGCGGGCACCCATCCACCTCGTCCAAAGGCTCGGAAAGGTGATCCATTGCCAGTCGATATGATGACGTGGCATCTCTCCTCGCATCGTCCACTGGCCAGTCGAGCCGAGGGGCATGAGCTATGGGCCACCCACGATTCGGGAGTACGTCGGATGCGAAGAGAAATAGCAGCGTTCACGATGGACGGCGGGGGAGGATGGAGAGAGGAGTCGAAAGTGGAATTTGCAAAGCATGTCGTCCTGCCGCGCTGAGTGCCGACGCTATCCACCAGGGTTTCTGGAGAGATTGAGGAGATCGTCAACAGCGCCATGAGGTGGACGTACCGTACCCGCCTAGAATGTCTGCCTATTCCCTCGCAGACTCTCCCGTCGTCGTCATCCTAACTGCCCGAGAACCCGCATCGTCGTGTCGAAAGGTGCTGGAACAGGCACTGGCAGAGAAAGCCCAGCTTTTCAGCGCATCTGGAGCGTCGGAGAAGAGGTGGCTGAGAACGGACTCGATCAGCCATTAACGAGGACGCGAGAAGCAGACAACGGACGTCGCGTGGTGCAGCCCGCCAGCCCAGCCCAGTTTATCGCGATGCATATGTCGGTCCTGCCGCTGGTGAGCCGCTGGTCTGCGGTGATGGACCCACCCGGGGAGATGGAACGGTATCCGACGAGACCTTCGAATGCTGGATCCATGGAGCTCGCCGACAAGGACTACGGACTTGGAGGAGTCAGTAAACGCGTGAAAACGCAGAGGGTTAGCAACGCACATAACAGACCGCCATGGGTAGGCTCCTCCCCCGTCTCTGCTCAAGGAATTCACGCATTCTTCCGTGTGGAAGGCCGATATCGCCTGGGGTATAGCGCGTTTGAGACGCTGCTCGTCGTTAGACGCCAAATCGTCTTGTGAGATTCGTGGGACGTACCAGTACATGCATTTTATCGAGCATCCTGTATGCGCTGACCAGGTTGTGGGTGACGTGCACTCGATGCAGCTTCACGGCCCGTATGTGTATTCCCCCCCGACATCCGCTGCGATGCAATTAGCAGAGTCTGACGGCGTTAGGGAAATACCAACCCACGGTCGTAGATGCCACTCGTCGGTTGGACATAGTAGCGATAACGTCGCGGTGGACGTCGCGGTCAAGATGAGGGCGTGTTACTAAGCAACCCCATTCGATGGTGATGGAGTGTAACGCCGCGTTACCTTCGAGTAATGCAAGATTTTCATTTCAGTCGTTGAGTATATCGCTTAGGCGTGGCGTAAGGAAATAGAAATAGCTCACCGAAGAGGCGTTTGACCAAATTTTCTACACGGAAATCACACGCCGTTGAAGTACTTCCGTTAATCACCCACAGGCTTACAGGCCTTTCAGTCTCTGGCAACCCGCACCCGAATATACCTCTCTTATTTGCGACAAGTACTCTCAGGAAGCGGGGGTCTGATACACATTGGTAAGCCTGTTGCTTGGTGAGCGCATACAAATGTGAATCGGGTAAGTATTCGAACACCTACTTAAGCGAAATGGGTCGGAGGAGGGAATCCATTGTCCATCCGCGACATTCTTCAGGTTCGTGAGTTGGTCCAGTCGCTTCCATTGAACGCTTCGACTAAAACGCACGTAGAATTCAAACCCACTGGCAGAATGCAGCTCAAACGCATATTCTCTCTCTTGTCCCTGGTCGCTGCCGCGCTCGCCTGTGGTCATCCGCATGTGCATGGGTGCGATGAGCACGAAGCAGTCGCACGAGACTCGCTCAAGATTGCTCCCGGCCCCAGCGATCCCCAGATTCAATTCGCGCCTCTTCCCAGCATCGTCGATCCGGTCGAAATCAACAGCACGCTCGGTTACTTTGTCGGCGACCTCGGCCATGGCGCGTATTGGGTTACGGAGGGAATATACACGAACATGTTCCTGGTCAGCACGCATGGGGTGATCGTGGTCGAGTGAGTTCCGCTTGTATCCATTTTGATATTTCTAACGTCGAATAGCGCACCGCCGACAATAGGCCACAAGCTTCTATATGCGATTGGCAACACGACGCGGATTCCACTCACGCACCTCGTCTACTCGCATTTCCATGCAGACCACATCGGAGGCGCCTCGCTCTTCAACGGATCGGATCGCACCCGACGATTATCGCCCACGCCGAGACGCTCAGCCTGCTCGCATCGCTGTCCGATCCCCTTCGCCCATTGCCGAGCGTAACCTTCGAGGACAAGTATACCCTGAAAGTGGGCAACCAGACGCTAGAGCTGTCGTACCACGGCCCCAATCACACCCCAGGAAACCTCTTCATGTACGCACCGGTACAACGCGTCGCGCTGCTCATCGACGTTATCTTCCCTGGCTGGGCACCCTTCGCACAGCTCGGGATATCTGACTTTATCCCGGGGTGGACGGCGGCCCACGACGTCCTGCTAGCACTCGACTTTGACGTGTTCGTCGCTGGCCACGTTGGGAGACTTGGTACCAAGCAGGATGTCTTGCTGTGGAAGAAATGTGAGTCCGAACATTGGCACGCTACTCATGCTCACCGTCTATGGACATCGAGGACCTGCATGCCTCGTGCGCCTCCGCAATCAACGGGGGATTCGATGTATCCTCCGCCCTCGGGCCGACCATTGCAGCGAATCCGGGGAACGCCTGGGCCGAGTTCAAGGCGTACTTTCGTGTCGCTGCACAGACCTGTGCCGACAACAGTACATCGCGCTGGCTTGGTGTGCTCGCCGCCGTGGATGTCTTCGCGTTCGAGAATGCGTACCGCATGATCGAATCGCTGCGCGTCGAGTACGATGTCCTTGGCCCGTTCGGCGTGTCGTAGCGTGACGCGATAGCTATCGTTAGTGTCGTTAGAATAGAGCAAAAAAACCCTTTCTTCGGTACCTGCTGGAGCGAATTAGTCCTGTCATACTGTCCCAGAGTAACGATGCCCAGGACGTTGCAGTTGCAAGATAGAACACAGCGGCGAAGACAGATTCCGATACAGACTTCGGAGGGCATGGAGAATGAACTAGGCAGCAACGCTGGCCGCGGCGGAGACGAGCATCGGGGCGAGCATCGAATGCAGGGACTGAAACACGGGCTGCTGCACAGCGGGTCCTTTTATCAGCTCACGATTGCGGGCGGCCAGTCAGCGCATAGATATAATTCAAGTGCTTCCCAGAAGACGGATGGATGAACGATTGAATTGCGTTTCTGGTTGGCATAGTCCCAGATCTGCGACGAGAATCGGAAATCAGTAATCAGAACCGAGTCTTGCCCAGGGTGTTGTGTAGCTCCGGGCTGACACTCCTTCAAGTTGGGCATTCTGCGACTAGCCCTGACTTTGTTGCTTGAGTGCTGAGCGGGCAAGTCGTGGTGAGGACCAGGGTGATGGTCAGAAGCAAGAGGTAGAGGTCGTAGCCAAACAAGCACACACGTCGGCAGTCGGAATAGCCCGGGCCGGTCTAACCATCTTGCGTCTTCCCGTCATCATCGAAAAATAGCTGGGTATCGCGCCCGCATAATCATTCACGATGCTTGTTTTCTTCTGGCGTACAAGGCGGCTCGTTCCTGTCACTGTACACGCAATCTGTCTGGTGCATCCACCCACTACCCTCCTGCCGGTCTATAACAGCACGTCGGCCGGTACTCGTTCAAAACGAGGTTTGGGCATAGCGAGACTAGCCTGAGTATCTTCTTTTGTTTTCAGACGAGGTAACCAACCATACGCACAGCTCTCTACGATCCCATCTCATCGGGCTCCACTCCTACTCACATATCCCAGATTGGCTACTGTCCATCCACGAACCCATGGGTTAGCCGGTTCTTATAGTTATACCTTTCAATACGTGGCACATCGTTCGATACGACCCTGGGATCTTCGTTGGAACTTCTGGAGCATTTTTTTTTACGGCGCGACAAGAAAAATCGATTCGGGGGATACAGCGACCGGCAGAGGCACAGTGAGAAGCGTCCCATCCCCGACTCTCCGACTCTCCCTCCGTATCCACAAACCGCTGCGGCAGATCCACGGCCCGACCATCCGTCGGCACCGTTTTCCCTCCTCTTTCCGCCAGCGCCGCGCATGCATCAAATAGCCGCTGTACACGCTGCCCCCAGCCCTCACACCTCCAAGTAGTTCATGCGTTGACACTGGCACCGCGGGCAGGCTCTGCGCCAGTGATTCGTCAAACTGATGGCGATTGAGAATGCCGAATAGCCCGAGGTCGGGAAGGCAGACGGTATAGGTGAGGAGAAGGAGGAATTCGGGCGGCGTTAGGTGGATTGTCGGTGGATCCACCGACTGTGAGCAGGGTACGTGTTTCATCTTTGGCCACTGTTCCTTCGTAGATGGACTGCTCGTCTTCTCCGCCTCCGTTTTGTCTCGCAGATGCCTCCGACCCAAGCTGGAACAGAGCATGAACAGCATCCTTGCGAGCCAGATTATGGTCGTCAACAGCGCTATCCTGGCGAGCATCTAGGGACGTTGTGTGCCGAGCCACTCCAGCAGCGGGAGGGCAGAATATGGATCCGAGGCGAAGCAGTAGACGACGATATGATGGGGAGGATGACGAGGGCGAGGAGGGCCCGTCGGGCGTTCATCTTCGGGAGTGAGTCGCACAGGCGGGAGGATCGAAAGCTAGAATGTTCATACCGAGAGAATACGCCAGGAAGTCTTGTAACACACTTTCGACGGTCCAACGCGCGTCCGAGTCGTTCAAACGGTTCAAAGTCCTCCAACGTGTAGCGCGTCTTCGGCAGTTGGGCGTGCAGTCAGAAGAGAAGCAGTTTCCAGGTATATCTGCCATAGAGCAACCCGAAATATTGCACATACGAGCAGCAACAACTATCGCCCCGGTGGAAACACAGCGGAGGTGCATCTTCCGGGCATTTGGTGGCTATAGTATCACCTCAGGAGGCCCGGATGCGAGCCCATACACGGTTATTCGCGCTAATAAACCCTAGTCGTCGGACGAATTGGAACGCAGGTCGTGGTCGGAGTCGGAGTCGGGAACAGCAGGTGATGATCCGGATGAGTCACCCTTTGCATCTCCGCTCACTCTCGCGCTTTCGCGTCATGACGCTACTACCTCCGCACATTCGCGCTACCCTAAGCCGCTGGACCGCTGACGAGCACCAATGGTCGCTGCGGTCGTCGACGCACCCGCCTGAGGCGAAACTAAGACGGCAGTCGTGCAGAAACTGATCTCCCCGCTTTTCGAGACTCGAGCCTCAACTCCAGGAGCGTGGAGGGACCAAGTCGTGCGTTTCATCACTCACCTCCTCTTCTCGCTGCTGACGATGTGCGCTTCAATTCAGTCTTCGTTTCCCGGTGCTCTCCACTGCGCGCTATCCACTGGCCGCCCTGCACGGAAGACCAGTTGTCGTCACCTGCCCAAGCGCCATCCTCATGGCTTCGGCGACCTCGCCTCAACAGGCTGCTTAGCCCATAGTACAGCGACGCTCTCACCTCGCATTTAGCGCTTAACTTGCATGGTGCGTGTCCATGCTTCTGATTCTGTGCTTCCCTGTTCTCACATTGCCCTCAGCCAAGTCCGCAAGACCTATCGTCCCCTTCGTCCCCTTCGACTCCGTCCACGAACCCACGCCTGCCTACTACCCCTCGCGTCGTACCCACCGTCCTCTCCCAGTCCTCTAGCCAACCCTCCCGCGAGACATAACGTCCGAGTCGTCGTCGTCATGGCCACTGTGGATGGGTCGTCGGCTCCAGACATGCGAGCAGACTCGGAGCCGCGACGCCACCCGATTCTTGCCGAATACCAACGACACCAGCTGCCTTCGCCAGCCCACCAACGTCGCGGAGTCACCGTCCAGCACAATCGATACCAAGACCGTCCTCCCAGCCCATACCTCATCTCGTCTCGGCTCTTGCTGCCCTCCCCCCCGACGTCTTCAGCGCCTTTCCATAAATCGACTCGCTCGTCGCCGCCCCGGCCGTCGTATCGCTGTCCGCCGCCACGAAAGCGAAAACATCCCCTGCCTTCGCCAGACGCACGTCTTCGGACATGGTGGGCCGGAGGACTGTCGTACGGGCTCTCCCTGAGCTCCAGCTCGGGTCGTTCGAGTGCAGCCGGCGCTGGACGGGAGCATATGGAATATCGTACGACTCGGACTCGTACGACACGCGATGGTGGTTTTCGCGATTCGGAGGCAGCTTGGGTCGTCCTCAGCGTGTACGGATGTGTACCGCATGCGCTCTCTCGGTCTCTTGCCGGTTTGGAGGGATGTCGCTGGTGCAATGGTGAATGCCGCCGAATCGCTTTTCGACGTCTCCGAGTCGCATTCCGCTGCGTTCTCGACCCTCTCAATCCATCGCGTGGCTCCCCCGTCGTCTCCTTTGCCATTTCGTCCATAGCTACGGGGGCATTCTTTCCCTGCACTTTTCGACGACGAGGACTGTCGCGTTCTGCATCTCTCTTTCCGTGGACCCTCCGCCGCTCACACCTTCCACGACGACGACACATTGCCCGCTCGTCGTATTGCCTGCCCAATCTCTCAGGCTGGCTGCGGGAGGTGTCTAAGCCCTCCGCGGGCGCCCTCCATTCCGCCGACTCTCACCACCGCCTCAAGCTTTCCATCTTCCGCATACATGCCAAGCTCCCCCGCTCTGCCCATCGTCTTCCTCGCTCTCTTCGCACCTACCCACATCACCGCCGACACCACGATCCACCCGCCACAATCAACCATGACCTACTCCACTCGCGCTATCGTCCCTCTGAACGGCTTCCTGCCTTATGGTGGTCGTCATGTCACCCAGACTGCTTCCTCGCCATTCTGCCCATCTTCCCCTGTGGCGACCCGGTACCCGCAGACGCTCCTCCGTCGTCACGCTTCTTGCTACCATCGTTGTATCTGCGAGGGCGGAGCCGCTGCGCGTGCAAGCCGCCCAGCGGGGCCTTCCAAATGAGAGAGATGAGCCCTCCGTACTACTTCGACTCGGCGGTGAAGGAGAAGGCGAAGGTGAAGCCAATGGGAGGAGTGCCCATGTGCCCGCAACGCGCCCAGCGGGGTTCGTTTAGGTCTTCTTGGTCCGCCTGCGACACGGAGGAGGAACGGGCGATGGGCGGGGTGCCCATGCGTCGGGGCTGCTTAACTACTGGCAGACATACACTCCTCTTCGTATATTCCTTTCGCTCTCATACCTTTCTTGTATCTTCCTCCTTCTCTATGTGTGTCGTTTGTGGCCTGAAGCAGTATTTCTTGTTCCATATTCGATTCTTTGCCATATATAGCGGAGGTGCAATGAAGTGTCTCAAAATGGTCAGCCATGAATGTGCGACGGGGAAGGATGATGTACGCGAGAGGAACAAATGAGATAGAGGGAGGGAATGTGTGGAGGGGTAAAGGTTTGAAGGACGATGTTAGTAGGATACGTGAACTAGAGTATCGCAGCCCGCGGTGGCGCCCGTCCTCTCTCGCGCGCCCATAACACTGCATCCACCTCCTACCGAGTCCTGCTACGACTTTCTGCACTGGCTCCGCCGCTGGAGCTCCGCTTGTGCTGCGTTCATGCCGCGCAGAAGTGTATCTCGGAATAGCGGGAGGAGAGGGTCATCGGCACTGGGGGAGGATGATTCAGTACGAGCGGACGCGCAAAGTGGAGATGAGTGGACGGAGAACAAGGGTCGGAAAGTAAAGAATGGGGGAGAGCGGCGGCAACGTTGTCGTCTTGCAGCATGATTGACGAGCGAGACAGCGAGACGACGCAGATACACCGCTGCCTGTAAAGCCGCCCGTAGACGCTCAGCGACGAAGAACCACAAACCCGAGCGGATAACGAAACGCCCGCCCACATCAATAGCCATACACTGGCGAGAACGACGCCAACGACGGAAAGGGACGCGGAAGCGCAAAGGACAAGGGGCGGGAAAGGTGCGATGGGAAGACAAGAACGAGAGGAAAGCTGGTTCAGCGCAGCTTGGGCGGATGGTGCAACGTTGAGAGATGGCGACACTGCGTACGACAGGCGAGGTGGTACTGCTTGAAGGGTGTACTGGGACGGGAGGCCATGGCGTGCGAGAGAGGGTGGATATACGCCGGCAGAGGAATGCCGGCGTGTGTGTATGGGTGGGAAGAAGCAACGGGAAGGCGCTATGCAGAACCTCGTAGCCCATTCCGCTATTGCGGGACGCAGACGTCGGTATCCGCGAGACCATGCGACGCGATGACATGGCACCCTCTGCGTCGTTTGCTGGCCGTGGTAGCCGTACGGGAGGACATCCTGAGCCCAGGGAGTGCCAGGCACACAGGCTGGGAGCTTTTGGCGCGATGGAGATGGGCAAGACGATGGCGAAGGGTGTCCGGATAGGTGATCATGATGCGAAGCTTTCATGGCGTCGCGGTCGCGGACGCTGCAGGATATGAGCAAATAGCAGACGAGTGGCATGTAGCGGGCGTACCAGACGAAGACGGTCTCTGTCCCTCGTCGACATCGGCACTCCTGCCCTCGCAATCCAAATTCGTCTGAGAAGCGGCTACAGGAATCGAGTCAGGCTTTGACGACGGTGCCGGTGCGGAAACGCACGGTACGATAGACTCGAGTGTGGAACGAGGAGTCTTTGGAGCCGAGCGGAGTACTGAGAAGCCTGTGAAGGACCATCGGGCCAAGCTGGAGGGCGCGGTGAGGAGAGGGATTCGGCGGGGGAAGAAAAAGACGCACTCGTTCATTTGAAGGTGAAGCGCTGGAGGGTCCGAAACGAAACAGGCCCGAGTCTTCACTCTCGGATTCAGGAACCGCCGAAGCACTGCGAGAGGGTTAGAACCCAACTCGTTTGACGAGCTCCAGCGCACGCACCACGTAGCCTCCGTCAATGCAGTCGTTCCATCGTTCCATCGTTCCGCTCGCTGGCATTCGAGACTCGAGAGGGTGCGAGTGGACGTCTGAGGCGGGCTGGTCGTTGTTTTCTGGGGCAATACAGATGGTGGTCGTGGTGGTCGAGAGCAGAGTCATCATGATCACGCGAGCATCATCACCGTGACGTCATCACACTTGCTCTTTGCTTTCCGCCGCATTCTTGCTCACCAACCACCATCTTACCGCTCCCAGCAACCTCACCACAACATCCATGGCCACCGTCGCTGTCGCTCAGACTCAATCCCGCACCTCCCGCGGCTCTGGCAAGCAAGGCAAAGGCAAAGGCAATCGTCGTGGCGTCCAGCACAGGGAGCCCCAAGACCGACAAAGAGGCTACCAACGCCGCCTCTGACGACGAAGACGTGTCTATCTGCTGGATCTGCGTGATTACACCGTCTCGGAATGTAAACACCGGACGTGCCACATCTGCTCGTTGCGTCTGCGAGCGCTCTACAAGAAAAATGACTGTATCTTCTGCAAGGTGCGTCGCTCGTTACCATCGTTGCTCGCTGTTCACACCTGTCAGCAACCCTAAATCGCCATGGTCGATACGGCTAGCAATGTTCTTCGAGATGCAGGAGATGCTGGAGGAGCTCTGCCACCACCACCGACTCGCTCACTCCTTCGCCGTGGCTCACAGTCCTCCACGTTCCTTTTCCCTTTGCATCCAAACCCCCAGCAAATGCTAGGCCATGCCCCGCGCTGGCACTTTCGCCCGAGGAAACCTGCTGCCAGCGGCTGCCGTAGTCGAGACGACCAAGAGTGCGTTGGCTCTAGCTCTAGCTGCCCATGGACGCTAACCCTGCATGACTCGTAGAGGCTGTGGTGCCTGTGAAGACGACTGCAAAGGTCGTCGCGCCCGTAAAGACGACCGCAAAGGCGACGGTCGTCAAACCCACGGTGCACGTAAAGACCACGGCGAAGGTCATCCTACCGTCATCGCCGACGAGTCTCAGTCTGCCCGTTTCGCCCTCGCTGCCTTAAAGGCGTGAGTGCGAGCACTGCCTCCTCTCGCATAGGCTGTGACAGACGACTCCCTAGTCTCCCTCGAGCCCTATCCTTCCCTCCAGTTCTGCGGTGCATCGTTTTTCATCCTTCCTTACCTGTGTTGATACATTCTGTCCAGACCTTACCCACCACATGCTCCGCCTTGCCTTCCTCTTCGACAACCTCCCTTCCTGCCGCAACCAAGCCCCCAGCCGTCAAATCCGCACCAAAGTCATCCTCCTCCCCGTCTCCCAGCACCACACCCTCCAGCGCTGCGAGCGTCAGCACTATCGTCGCCGCCATCGTCACCAGCATCGTCGGACTCGCCATCGCCGGGCTGCTCGTCGCATTCATGCTCAGACGGTGGAATCGTCAACACCGCGCTCGGGCTCGCGAGTCAATCGTCAATTTCGACGCAAAGACTTTCCGCCGCTCTGCCCACCTCCTCGACGACCCATCCTCCCCACTGCCCCCACCGAATCCGCACTTCACCGGCACCGGCACCCGCGCGAGCATGCATTCGGTGTACAGCGGCCAGAGCGCACATACCACCGTGGTGGCGTACACCCCGTACCCTTATGGCGCAGGTCTCAACGCGAGTGTGACGCCGGCAGTCGCAGTAGGTCGCAGTCGCGTCGCCTGTCACTGTCATGTATACCCATGATACCCACCCCAGCTTCGCCCAAGCCCCGCCAGCCGAGTACTACGGCTATAGCAGTGGTACACCCGTCCCTTCGCCTGGACCTGGTTATGCTCCTCCGATGCAGATGCAGATGAGCCAGGGCTACGCCGCGCCGGGCTACGTGCCCTCCGTGCATTCGATCCATCCGATGCATTCCGTCCAGTCTCTGCCGCAGCCTTACGGCGGCTACCCTCCCGAGATGCATCGCCAGCCTCAGCAGCCGCAGAACGTCAATCGGTTCTCTCCGCCATCCCAGATGGTCCAGATGCAGCAGCACGAGCACCCGGGCTACCACCAGCAGCAGCACTATAGCACGGATGATGTGTATGGCGGGATGTAGGGCGCTCGCTAGCCGCTAACGCTAATAGTCGAGCTGTTCTTTTCGGGTTGCATTTACGTAGAACTTGAATTATTGAATTGACTTGTCATGCTTTCTTTCTTTCGGTGGGCTGGCTGAGAGGGTTTCACTTTGGGATTGAAGACACGACTAGGACTCGAACATTTCCGGGTACAGGTTGGCGCACGCAGAACAGCGACTCGGACAAGTGATAGCACTATCATACGCGATGAATGCACAATGAGTCCTGATGTTCTATGGTATTTTCAGTTCGCCTGAAAAGGGAGCTGAAACTAGTATTTCAGTGAGGCTTTCAGGGTATCTTTCAACGGCATCCGAAAATTTTAGTTTCACCGCATCCTGGAACTGGTTCTGAAATACCATTTTGGGCCAACTTTTTAGCATAGCTGGAAAATTATTCTTGTTCCTTCGCTTCACTTTCGCCACACAGATCCAAGACAGCTGTATTATTTTGTGGGTGAGAAGACGGCGTTGGAAGCCGCTCCTGGGTGCACACCGATGGAGCGTAGGATGCCCCAACAACGTGCTACAACTGTCTATGTACCTAGAAGACTAAAATAAAGAGCTATAAAAGAAAACAAGTGAGAGAAATCAAGGGAGAGAAGGGTGGGTGAGAGAGACGATGGGGAAAGAGTCGAAAGTCGATGTGTTGAAGATGGAGGCTGCAGTCAAGAGAGATCCACGTCACGAGACAGTGACGGCAGCCTCTCGCTCATCACAAGAACACGCACCCCCCTCCGCAAGCTGCGGGTGGTGCTCCACTTTCGGTCACATTTGAATAGATATAAGATCTCATTCTAAACTAGGCTGAAACATCCAATGAATTCATTTTTACAATGTAGGTCAAATCCGGACCCTGCAAGAGATGTGAGATGTGCAACCTTGGTCAACAGAGTACTGCAGTAATCTGACGGCAAGTTCAGTGATTCTTGATTTTTTTGTGCCCGAAGAGCCCGAAGATTTTGCTTTTGATTTTGGGCAACATTTTCCGGGGTCTTTCTTCTGTGTGTAATGCAGAACTCGAACTTGCAGTCGGAGTACTACCGTAACAATGAACCCAATTTTGGCCATGGGGGATGGCTTCAGGGTCTAAACGGGTCACACCTTGTTGGGAGATTTGAAGTAGACAAGGTGCAAACACAAGAGTTGTGTGTAGTTCAGGTGGATACCAGAAGACAGGAACAGGGGAGATATGAGGAATGGAGAGCCACCCAGGTGCACTCCATCGGTTCTGTCGCACAGGTTTCAGCTGCACAGTGGCTGCATCCCAGATGCGCGCAGTTCTGTCCACAGAGCCAGACACGATGCGGGCCCCATCAGGTGAGAAGGCTACAGACCAGACCGTGTTGCTGTGCCCATCCAGGCGCTGCTGCTCCTTGCCTGTGGCTGCATCCCAGATGCGCACAGTTCTGTCGTCGGAGCCAGACACAATGCGGGCCCCATCAGGTGAGAAGGCTACAGACCAGACCGTGTCACTGTGCCCATCCAGGCGCTGCTGCTCCTTGCCTGTGGCTGCATCCCAGATGCGCACAGTTCTGTCAGAGGAGCCAGACACAATGCGGGCCCCATCCGGTGAGAAGGCTACAGACCAGACCGTGTTGCTGTGCCCATCCAGGCGCTGCTGCTCCTTGCCTGTGGCTGCATCCCAGATGCGCACAGTTCTGTCGTCGGAGCCAGACACAATGCGGGCCCCATCAGGTGAGAAGGCTACAGAGTTGACCCCACTCCTGTGCCCATTCAGGCGCTGCTGCTCCTTGCCTGTGGCTGCATCCCAGATGCGCACAGTTCTGTCGTCGGAGCCAGACACAATGCGGGCCCCATCCGGTGAGAAGGCTACAGACCAGACCGTGTTGCTGTGCCCATCCAGGCGCTGCTGCTCCTTGCCTGTGCCTGCATCCCAGATGCGCACAGTTCTGTCGTTGGAGCCAGACACAATGCGGGCCCCATCCGGTGAGAAGGCTACAGACCAGACCGTGTTGCTGTGCCCATCCAGGCGCTGCTGCTCCTTGCCTGTGGCTGCATCCCAGATGCGCACAGTTCTGTCGTCGGAGCCAGACACAATGCGGGCCCCATCAGATGAGAAGGCTACAGACCGGACCCTGGAGCTGTGCCCATCCAGGCGCTGCTGCTCCTTGCCTGTGGCTGCATCCCAGATGCGCACAGTTCTGTCATTGGAGCCAGACACAATGCGGGCCCCATCCGGTGAGAAGGCTACAGACCAGACCGTGTTGCTGTGCCCATCCAGGCGCTGCTGCTCCTTGCCTGTGGCTGCATCCCAGATGCGCACAGTTCTGTCGTCGGAGCCAGACACAATGCGGGCCCCATCAGGTGAGAAGGCTACAGACCGGACCCAGGAGCTGTGCCCATCCAGGCGCTGCTGCTCCTTGCCTGTGGCTGCATCCCAGATGCGCACAGTTCTGTCGTCGGAGTCAGAGACAATGCGGGCCCCATCAGGCGAGAAGGCTACAGACCGGACCATGTCACTGTGCCCATCCAGGCGCTGCTGCTCCTTGCCTGTGGCTGCATCCCAGATGCGCACAGTTCTGTCGTCGGAGCCAGACACAATGCGGGCCCCATCAGGCGAGAAGGCTATAGAGTTGACCCCATCACTGTGCCCATCCAGGCGCTGCTGCTCCTTGCCTGTGGCTGCATCCCAGATGCGCACAGTTCTGTCGTCGGAGCCAGACACAATGCGGGCCCCATCCGGTGAGAAGGCTACAGACCAGACCATGTTGCTGTGCCCATCCAGGCGCTGCTGCTCCTTGCCTGTGGCTGCATCCCAGATGCGCACAGTTCTGTCGTCGGAGCCAGACACAATGCGGGCCCCATCCGGTGAGAAGGCTACAGACCGGACCCAGGAGCTGTGCCCATCCAGGCGCTGCTGCTCCTTGCCTGTGGCTGCATCCCAGATGCGCACAGTTCTGTCGTCGGAGCCAGACACAATGCGGGCCCCATCCGGTGAGAAGGCCACAGACAAGACCGAGTCGCTGTGCCCATCCAGACACTGCTGCTCCTTGCCTGTGGCTGCATCCCACATGCGCACAGTTTTGTCAGAGGACCCAGACACAATGCGGGCCCCATCCGGTGAGAAGGCCACAGACAAGACCAAGTCGCTGTGCCCATCCAGACACTGCTGCTCCTTGCCTGTGGCTGCATCCCACATGCGCACAGTGTTGTCAGAGGACCCAGACACAATGCGGGCCCCATCCAGTGAGAAGGCTACAGACAAGACTGAGTTGCTGTGTCCATCCATCTGCACTAGTGGAATACTACGGATTAGGGAATCACACTTCAAGAACCCTAGGCCAGTAAAATTGTACTTCCATGCCTCCAGATTCTCAGAATTGCCTATTTCTGTTGCCAGGCAGCTCAGGTAGAGATGTGGTGTGCAATTTGATGCTGTACCAGATATGAACACTGCCCAGAGTTGCTGCACTGCTATGGTGTATTCATTCAGTACTTTGGAGTCTGGAATCTGGTGTTTGTTTTAGAAAACAAATGTTGCCACATTACTCATGCTACATACCTGGAGAGCCCAGCCACGAGCATGTTGTATTGCAGAACGGCAGTCAACCTTCCAGAAGTTCATTATCTCCATCCAAAATAGCACCTTGAGCTTGCAAAACCTCAAGAGCAATGCAGCAACCTCTTCAACAGCTTTATCACTGTGTCGCACTGCATTAAGATGGCTAGCCCAATGTTGAGCGGCATATTTAATATCAGGCCCAATTGCTGCAACTCGCTCAGCCAGCCCTTCCACTTCAACATCTTGTAAATATGAGGTGACAAGGTTGCAGATGTTGAACTTGAGTGATTTGTCCAAGATGTCAAAGCACTCCCGTGTACGGTCCACAAAATATGATGCAGCCTGGTTTGCCAGCCTTGAGCGGTTGATGATAAAATCATCAAAGGACTTGTGATATACATAAATCTTGTGATCTCGCTCAGAGACATAGAGCACAGCATGGAGACTGCCCAAGCTGTTTCTGACAGCAAGAACATTGTCAGCCACAGCTGCCTCACTAGGTTCTTCTGATGCATCGACCACAAGTGGGGCAAGTGCCTGCACTGTCAGAGGCTGTCGTGCTGTCACAGCTGTGTATAGAACACGCTCACAGATCTTTGCTGTAAAACTATTTTGGAGCACCTCCTCAATGACCCGGTTGTAAAGAGCATCCACAAGTTGATCTTTGCCTGTTATCACCTGTCCAGGTCCCTTTTCCAGAATGTGGTCCAGCTGCTTGGCTTGTTGGCCTGCAGTTGGTGGGACGCCCATTGGCGAGAGGTACCGCACAATGGTGGCAGCATATATGAAGACCCCAGCAGAATCTTTTACAATGGCTTCAATTTTATCTCCAAGTTTCAGCAGTTCTGCTTGCAAGAAGCAGCGAATATCGGCCTCAGCCTCACTTTTCTCAATATCTTCCAACCGAAAGTGTGCTTTCACTGCATGGCAAGATTCCACAATTTTGGGATGAGGACGACTGGTGAGGAGGAATTTGAGCCCATGTAATGGAGTGCCAGCAAATGCAGTGATCAGTTCCTCTATAAACTTGGCACCAGAGTTGTTTTCCAGCTCATCCAGAGCATCAATGACAATTACCAGTGGTGGTGGATCAAAACCACACCTCCTCATTGCAGCCCAGGGTTCAACAAGGAGCTTGTCAATATCCCCTTTCCAGATATCATTGAACCTCTGAAGGTTGATCCCTTGAAGGCTAGCCACCAGGGGCTTGTATTCAGACAGGAGCTGGTGCACAATAGTTGAAACAAGAGACTTGCGGGACCTAGTGTCTTCCTCATTCCGAGAGCAGAAGAAAGATGCACCAAGTCGTCTTTGTTCTTGCAGCCACTCACAGAGAGTGTATGCAATAGTGGATTTGCCGGTACCAGCCATGCCACTAAGCCAAAAAATGGAGTCAGATGCATCTGAAGATACATCTAGAGCCCAGGTTTGAAGACGAGAGAGGATGTTCTCCCTGGTGTGCAGTGTACACCCTCGTCGCGTGAGCTCGTCCACTCCATTAAAACGTGCTTTGGCAACATAGGTCAACTGTTGTGACAAAATGACCACTGTTGAGCAAAGTATTGGAAAGTTAAAGTACAGTACAGACCAATGTGTTCCCCAGTATTTGGTATATGCTTGCAGTTACCGATTGACACAACTCCTGCTGAAACAAATTGTGGGGTGTCAATGTGGAAAAATAAACACATTTCTTAAACACCCACCTTATGATTCTGCAGAGCTGCCTTCAATTGATTACCAAATTTTTGGATTCCCTCTTTGACCCCAGGTTGTAGTCCAGTGTAAGCTCTCGGGTTTTGAACATGCAGACTGTGAATTTCAAAAGCTCCATCAACTAGCAGTCTGCAAAATTGAGCTTGTATAGTAATAATAATCACAAGACCTACTTTGTCAACTGCTCACTACTCTCAGTGACCTGGTTGCTGTAGTATTCTCTTGCCAGAAGCACAGTGTTGGCTCGTATCAGGGAGGATGCAAGGTTGTCCATCAGAGTTTGCAAGTCCTTCTCGTTGTTTATGTACATCTGGGCAGATTCAATATCAAGTACAGATGGGGCCGAAGCCATACCTCGGCAATGTCTGAAAATGTATCAAGCAGCTGGAAGATAGAACTAGGGACTGCAAATGGGACCTCTTGCAGGTCATGCCAGACAAGCTTAGCTCCGGCACATATTTTTTGTGTTCTTGTAAGGTAGCCCTCGCTATCAGCAAACTGAGCAATGAAGTCTCCAGGATTCAGCTTGAATTTCTCAAAGTCAGGACTGAGCATGTATTCCAGAGTGGCCTGAGTGTCCTTATGGGAGATGGCTCGAAGGAGGGACGAGATGAGTTTGTGATCTCTTGGGTTACAATCCAGCTCCAGGAAAAGTCCTCTTGTTTTGAGCAGTGGGCTGCCTTGGAAGATCAGATCATTCTTGACATCTCCACTCAGTGCACCATCATTGATGAGGCACTGAATGATGTCGTCGACAACCAGTGCAAAGGTGGCCTCAACGTCAGATCGATTGAATTTGGTGTCAAAGGTTGCTCCGAACCAGGAGTAATAGCTGGGGAACACAAGGATGAGCCCGGATCCCTGGATCGATTTTACAGGCACGCACCGCTGCGGACTAGTCTCTGCTGACGCTCCGCCTTTGTCTGGCATGTCATTGCTGTTTCCCATGGTTCCAGGCATTCTTGGTGCTTCGGTGGGCCGGGTTGAGTAGTGGGATGAAGGACGGAGGAGAGTTCGGTCGCAGCGTGTGATCCTCGAGGTCGCAGCGTGTAATCCTCAAGGCCACTGACAGCCTGACAGCAGCCTGGCAGCATGAATGCATAATAATAGCTGCGAGTCAGTGCGACGTACGCTTATCGAATCGCTCCAATGCTGCTTTAGATCGGCGCCAATGGACATACTAGTAGCAACATGCAGTGCCTCCCTATAGCGAGTAGGTGCGACGGATGAACGAGAAGATACAAAAGGAGAAGGGAAAGAGAAGTAGGCAAGTATTGGGTGCTGACAGTGGAGGAGATACGGAAAACGGATAGGTAGCCGACGAGAGAACGGACAAGAAGTGCGAGGAAGGGAGGATTCAGCACGGTAACGGGCTATCAACGGTCATGGAGGAACGAAACGGGGTGATAGGCTTGGTACGGGAGGAACCAGCGTGTCCAATGTGCGAAAGGACGACGGAGAAGACCAAGAGACTAAAAGGCGTGGCGGAAGCGGAAGGGGATGTCGAAGGAGAGGAAGGGATAGTCGGTTGGTACGGAAAGAATGCAGCACGGAAACCGAATGGGATGAAGGGAAGAACCCACTCACGCGCCAATGTCTCATCCAGCTCGTCCCTCGCCAGCCCGTCATCCCGCCTTCCGGACGCCGCGAAGCTGAAGGCCAAATGCGCGCGCCAAGTGTCTCCCCTGGGACATCCTGCATGCACATCATCGTTATCAGCAAGACGCCATTGCGGAAAAGACGGAGGGAGAAAACGTACATGTACCGAATCCAATCCAACACGCCTTGGCGCGGATTCAGATCCCCCATATTGCTCTTGACCGCCTCGAGCCGGTACCGTGCCAGTGGGCCGAACCGCTCGAATTACCCGCACCACGCTAACGTCGTTCTCCAGACCGAGGGCACATATTGTCTCGTATGCCCACGCGTGGGCGACGTTAGCTGCCGCCGCCGACCGCCGGAAGCTCCAGAAGTACTAGTGCAGGTCGAGACGAACACCAGCGACACAATTTCCAAGCGAAGTCGTGTTTTGTTTGAAGCTGTGGAGCCAGACCCGGAGGAAATGGAGCTAAGACGTCAACATGGAGATGACGCATTGAGGAAACAAGCGCATCGTGTGCAGAGATGACCTTCGCTTGGTGTATTCAAGCTGTTTTCGGAAGCTGAGAGCCCGCATTTACGAGTTGGAGTGCTTCTTGCAACCGAATCTTGCTGTAGTGCCGTCAGAAACATGGGGATGCGGGTGCCGTCAGTATCAGATGGCAGCGTTGCTGTGGAGGCTGGCTCAGAAGTGCGAAATAGCCTTTATTGTCGGCGTCGTTGGTGGTGCGGAGCAGAAGTATGACCGTGACGACATCAGCGCCTCTTGTCTCCCACCCCCATCATGCTCGCGGACACCGGTGTATGCCATCGCGCAGCTCGTAGCAAAACCCCAAGCGACAACCCAGCGTCGTAAAAGCACTTGGCCCTGCTGAAGAGTCGAGTGGAAGGTGGCAAGCAGGATGGATTCGGCGGGCTGGCCAACGGTGAGTAGTGCTCGCCACCGTTCTCGCCTGTGAAGGCCCGTATTGACTCGTCCTGACTCTTCTTTTAGCTGTCGTCGAGCCAATTCAACCAGCTCCGCCGCTGTCTCCGCATACCCCCAGACCCTAGCTCATCGACGACGACCACCGTTACGCTGTACTCCGTCGCGCTGGTGAAGAGGACGACCCGCGTCGTATACGTATTCCGAGGGCGACGCCTGGATGGACGAAAGTCAAGGGCGCGGGATGTATTGGTTTTGGCTGTCTTTTTGGCTGGCAGGGTGAGTTGTTCTCTCTCTTGCGAAGGGATCGGCTGACGAGTTTCCACAGCTGCAGTCCTCGCCATCATCCTCGACCATGACCTTATACCTAGCGCCATCGATACCACCAGCTGCCATCGCCACCCTCGACGCACAACACACTACTCGTCTCTGCTATCCGTCGCGCCGCCGTGACCTCCCACCCACACCTCGACCTCTCGTCTAGTCCCAGCCACACCCGCTCGCGGCCTCCCTCTCCACAAGCCTCTTCATAACCGGCATGACCACGGGCACTCGCTCGGCGTCTTCCGCATCTCTCCCTCTCCCTCCTCGCAGTCGCAGTCGCAGACATTCCCCTTCACCGTCCCGACCGAGGCCGGCTCTGGCACCCCGCGCGACATCGGCACCCTCCTCTTCCTCGTCGCCAACTGGTTTGTCAACGGCGAGACGGTGTTGATTGACGGTGGAGTGAGTCCGTCTTCGTCCTCGTCCTCTCTTTTCCTACGTCTGACCAGCTCGCAGACCTTGCTCAAGCACCGGTCGTCGTGGTAGTCGCCGTCGCACGTTCTTTGTACACCACCCACCGGACAATCAATACAAATCTTGACCAAATTCATTCCATGGTGTGCTTTCCACCACCGGGGCGGCTATACGAGTACATCGAGCAGAAGTTACGGACTAGTACTACGAGGCTCGACTAAAAGAAGACGAAGGTATAGCTCATACATAGTGTATGCAGAACGTATCGTAATGTGGATAGCGACTGGTGAGCAAGCTTGCAAGTAGGTCAATCATCGAGCCCGTTCTGCAATATTGTCTCCTTGACTGGGGTGCCCACGCAAGCGTTGCATTGCCTGCAGGCAATACCCACTCCGGCGTCGACACACGAGCGAGTTCCGTGAGGCTGATGCGGAGAATCGCGTAGACCGGGACCGAGACCCGACCCCGGTGCTCGACAATGGACGGGAGAAGTTAACCTCCACCACCTGCTCGCCCAACGCGAGCTCAAAGCATTCTTCGTGCGATGAGCGATACGCAGCGCGGCTGGGTCGAGTCGATGGAGGGGATATTGGAAAGACGACGCTGGGATGACGTGGGCAGACGACGGTCAAGGACGTGGGCGAGGTAGCAATGTGGCGAAGCGAAGAGGTGTCGACCGTGGCAGAAGGTGAAGCGCCCGCATAACGACGGGCGTTTGCGAGATTCAGCTTCTGTAGCGCGCAAAGCGTGGGGGGAATATCCGCCGTCGGGAGTGACGTGGCTTCGCCGGCCGGCCATTCTACCCAGGAAGGACGACGACACGCGATTCCGGGTCCGGGAGACGAGCGGCGATAGTTGGTCCAGCTCGTCCCGACTCCTCCGCACAAGCCCGTCGTTCGAGCTTGACCACCACTGGATCATCGCTCTACCCATGTGCCGAGGGGAAAGACCGTGCGACGGAGGATGGAGACAGTCGCGATACCCCAGTATCTGCTTGACACGGGACGGTATCCTCCAACGGAGGGTCCTACGCAATACCGCAGGGTCGACTTGACATGGAGCGGGGAAGGCGGTCGGAGGACGGGGGACGAGGGCTGGGGATTGGGAAGGTTTGTTGAGGGTGCGGCATGGTAGGCGCGCTGGCAGCGGCGGGGTGGACGCTGCTAGATGCTGTTGCGCCTTCCCCAAGAAATCGCGTCCGTTCTCAGCACAGATTGCGTCGCACTCACTGCGGGAACCCATCCACCTCGTCCAAAGGCTCGGAGAGGTGATCCAGCGCCAGTCGATAGCACTCTGTCCGCATCGACCCAGCCAGTCGAGCCCAGGGGTGAGCTATGGGCCACCCAGCATCCGGGAGTACGTCGGACGCGAAGATAAAAAGCAGTGTTGACGATGAATGGCGGGGGAGGATTGAGACCGGAGTCGAAAGCGAGGGAGGGGTCGAAAGCGAGTTTTACAGGCGGGTCTGAGAGGAGAATGGCACCACTACCCGCACGGGTCGCTTAAGAGAGTGAGAAGATCGTCAACGGCGACATGAGGTGGACGTACCGTACCCGCCTAGAGTGTCGGCCAATTCCAATTTCCCTCACACTCTTCTGCCGCCCCCGCTGCTGCCTGGGAACCCGTATCGTCGTGTCGAAACGAAGATTCCGAGGTGCTGGAACAGGCACTGGCAGAGGAAGCGCAGCTTTTCAGCGCATCTGGAGCGTCGGAGAAGCGGTGGCTGAGAAAGGAATCAGCCATTGACGAGGACGCGAGAAGCAGAAAACGGACGTCGCGTCGTGCAGCCCGCCAGCCCAGTTTATCGCGATGTCGGTCCCGCCGCCGGTGAGCCGCTGGGCTGCGGTGATAGACACACCCGAGGGCCGTTCAAGTTGGCTATATAAAAGCGTCAGCGCGAGTCGGGGATACGAGCAGAAAGATTGAGGATGGGGCGGAAGGGAAGGAATAGCAGTAAGGGAGTGATAGCGAGTGTGTAAGGAAGCGAAGGGATGGGTGATGGAACGAAGTCGACGAGGCGATAAGGGAGCGACCGTGGCTTGCGATGGTGCAGCTCGGCGATTGAGAGCGTACGACACGGAGAAAGTATCGCAGCAAGGAAGGGAAGGAAGGGGTAGGAGAAGCGAGAGGTAAAGCGAGCACAAAGGAAGCGGGGTATGATGGAGACATTGGGATCGGAGGAGGTCGAGCGCAAGGGTAATAAAGAGAACCACGTACGTTGCTCCAAGTCGATAATGACCGCCATTCTCTCTTGGCTGTCGCTCCCTACAGTCGTCGATGTCCGGGTCATTGTTGGCGCGCGTAGATGGAGATTCAGAGAAGTAGGGCGGCTACTGCAATGCCTGTGCCACAAACATGCCAGTGAGCATGGCTCAGGGAGCAAAAAAAGGAAGCACTCACCGAAAGATACGAGTACACGTTATGGGTCTCAACTCTCCGCAACAAGGGCTAGGTCTCCGCGATTCAGTGCCCCATGGAAGCGTCGTCCGTCGGGGCCCGAGTTTAGCGCAATTGTCGAGGATCGTGGCAAGAGAGTCACGAGTCACACCGTTACCCGCTCTTCCCCGACTTCCACTCGCGCGGTGTTCCGCGCAGCACCAGATCGTATAATAACCGCTGCATATCGCCCTTCTGTCAAGGCAGGCAGTGATGCTCAGCTCTTGCTCAGCTCTCTCCGTAGAGGGCGAACACTTGAGGGATGGATCGGACGCCTGCCGTCGAAGTATTGCAAGTGTAAGGTTATGGAGCAGGAGGAGAGCTGAGAAACCAAATGTGCGTCTTCTTTTCTGTTGTTTTTTCTTCTAATTTTTCGTTCTTTCTTTCTTCACGTTCTTCACAGAACCGCGCCATTCACAAGTCCTTGGGCTACTTACTAGTTATCCTTCGTCAACGCACGGCTTCGTCGTCCTCATCCCGACCCACCAACTCCTCTCTGGCTCCCCGCACATACCCTCCTAGCCCTACATTCTCGATCTCTGGATTTTTCAACTCGAGCTTGCTCGCCTTCTAACTGCTGCTCCTGCTCGTATTCTCGTTCGACACGGGACTTGGGTCTAAAGCGATGGTCTATCTTTTTGGATCTTACCAGAGGGCATCGCACAGGAGCCGCAGCACCCGAACTCGCAGTACTACTATAGTACCAGAGCCAGCGCGCGACGAAGCCAAGCTATGATGCTACATTCTCACATCCTACACTGAACGATCTGGGGCTCTCGCTCGGCACGAAGATCGCGACTAGTTAAAACACGAATTGAACCCGTACGTTTCGAGTCCCGTTCGAACGAGAAACCCACCTAGCTGATCAACGGGAAGTTTCAGCGACTGTGGATGCCCACAGCTGGGCACTCGGCAGTGGCAAAGTGTGTGCCGTAGGCTGTAATGTGGGGACGTTCGGGGGACTTCAAGTTGGGCCATTGATGATTGATTCAAGTGCGACACAAGGTACAGACTGGCTTCTATTAAATACTGCTGAAGATATATAATATGTAGGTTCGCTCACAAAGCTATCGTGGCACGCGGAAATGCACTGGAACGCCCATAAAACGCTTGCTGCATAAACACAGGGCAACCCCAGGCCATCCCACTACTTCTTACCTGCACGTCGTGTGCTCGACCTCGTCGGGCGACTACTCGAACGGGAAGCCTCAGCCTCACCGCCAGCCGCCCCGGTTGCTCCCTTCCCAACCTTCAATCTCGGGCGCCAACTCTTTCCCTCCGAATCCTTCAACGTTATAGTCTTCGACAAAAGACCCTCTGCAGTCGGTACCCAGGCATTCTTCACAATATCACGTCTACCAAACGCGCATCTCAGCACACTGTCGGAGGAACAAGGAACAAGGAAAGAAAATACGCACTCGGTCGTTGGCCACTTGAACGCCGTTGTACGAATTTCTTGCAGATTAGGCAGCGACGCGTGCGGGAAGGTGTTGACGAGCCGGTTCACTTTAAAATGCGACGAGGAAGATGGATTTATGAATTGTCTAAGAGAAAGTGAATGTAAAAACATGGGGCCGAATCGTAGCTTATGCGAGGAATAGAAGTACGAAAGTGTGCATAACGTGGATGGGAGACGTGGCCACGACCATGCCCAATTCTCTGCGCTTATTGTCCCGAGGGAGAGGCAGTGCGGTCGACTGCCAACGCCCCAATCGCCACCGTCACCGATGTCATGCGCTTGGCCATGGGAGATGTTATTGGAGAATGACGGCGGCTTTTTCGAGGTGGGTGGCCAGGTTGCGCGTTTCGACATACTGTAGTCGGGGAGAAAACGAAGGCCATGAACTCGCTCATGGCCGGCCGATGATGGAATGACAGCGTCTAGCCCGGGAAGACGACGGTGGAATGGAGGGTAGCGACGCGTGTATGTGACTGCGAGTATCTCGCGCAGGCGGGACGCTGGTCGGGGTCGTACTCGGGAGAGCATCGGCTACATATGAAAAATGCAAAAAAAAGAGAGCCGACGCACCAGCTACGTAGATGTGCAATTGGCTCTCGTCCAACTTTCCCAGCCAGACCTCTCTTATCACCAAACGCGACTCGGAGGCTTCGAGAGCTCTTGCGACTGACGGCGCCGAACGAGGATAGAGCGAGAGCGCGCTGCGGGAGCGACGTCCGGTAAAGACGACGGACTGGATCTCGATGGCCTCCGTATCGCAGAGAAACGCCATCCGGTACGGATTAGCGGGCAATATATCCAAGGATAATGAAGTCTAGCTCGACCATTCCTGTCCGGGTCGGCAGTGGCTGGGTGTCTGCCGGGCGATTGACGTATTCGC
Source organism: Mycena amicta (assembly GCA_029282125.1). Classification (NCBI taxonomy): domain Eukaryota; kingdom Fungi; phylum Basidiomycota; class Agaricomycetes; order Agaricales; family Mycenaceae; genus Mycena; species Mycena amicta. The sequence continues at coordinate 36,758 of JARIHP010000101.1, read as the reverse complement.
TCCATTCGCGGGATGGATTCGGAACGACTACGAGAGTCACGCTTGACGTCGCCTCCCAGGGACGAGCTCGGACGTCGACGGGAATTCAGTCCCCATCCTCCGCCAAAAGACTCGGAGCTCGATGATCATGGAGGATGACGACGAGGCAAAGCGGTTGGGCATGCGTCGACTGGGAGGAGATGACGGGTCGAGAGTATCTGGAGCAAGCCGACAGGGACAGGATACCCAATCAAGCGGGAGGACGGCCCTTCTACCTATCGTCGATTCGGGAACCCAGGTCCGGCGCAGCTCGGGCGGATGGTGCAACGTTGAGAGATGGGGACACTGCGTACGACAGGCGAGGTGGTACTGCTCGAAGGGTACTGGGATGGGAGGCCATGGCGTGCGAGAGAGGGTGGATATACGCCGGCAGAGGAATGCCGGCGCGTGTGCATGGGTCGGAAGAAGCAACGGGAAGGCTATGCAGGGCCTCGTAGCCCATTCTGCTATTGCGAAACGCAGACGTCGGTACCCGCGAGACCAGCAACGCGATGACGCGGCACCCTCTGCGTCGTTTGCTGGCCGTGGTAGCCGTACGGGAGGACATCCTGAGGCCAGGGGGGTGTGAGGTATACAGGCCGGAAGCTTTGGCGCGAAGGAAATGGGCAAGACGAACGGTGTCCGGATAGGCGAAGCTTTCATGGCGTCGCGGACACTGCAGGATATGAGCAAATAGTAGACGAGTGACACGTAGTCGGCATACCAGACGAAGACGGTCTGTGTCCCTCGTCGATATCCGCACTCCTGCCCTCGCAATCGAAATTCGTCTGAGAAGCGGCTACAGGAATCGAGTCAGGGCTTTGACGACGGTGCCGGTGCGGAAACGCACGGTACGATGGCCTCGAACGAGGCTCTGCCTGGAGCGAGGGGTGCTTGGAGCCGGCCGGAGTGCTGAGAAGCATCGGGCCAAGCTGGACGGCGCGGTGAGGAGAGGGATTCGAAGGGAAGAAAAGGATGCACTCGGTCATTTGCAAGTGAAGCACTGGAGGGGTCCGAAACAAGCCCTAGTCTTCACTGGAGGGGTCAGGAACGGCCCTATGACTGCGAGAGGGTTAGAACCAAGTCGTTCGGCGAGGTCAATGCAGTCCTGCAAGTCGTTCCATCGTTCTGCTCGCTGGCAATGGGTATTCGAGAGGTGTGAGGTGCGAGTGGACGTCTGAGGCGGGCTGGTCGTTGTGTTCTGGGGCAATACAGATGGTGGTCGTGGTGGTCGAGAGCAAGAGTCATCACACGAGCATCATCACCGTGACGTCATCACGCTTGCTCTTGCTTTAAGTTTCCGCCGCATTCGTTGCTCACCAACCAACCACCATTTTACCGCTCCCAGTAATCTCACCCCAACATCCATGGCCACCGTCGCAGCTGCTCAGACTCAATCCCACACCTCCCGCGGCCCTGGAAAGCAAGGGAAACTTGAAGAGAAAGGCAGTCATCGTGGTGGAGCGTCCAGCACAGGGAGCTCAGCCCAAGAACGACAAAGAGGCTACCAACGCCGCCTCTGACGACGATGACATGGCTATCTGCTGGATCTGCGCGACTACGCCGGCTCGGAATGTAACCACCGGACGTGCACGTCTGCTCTCTGTGCTCGCTCTACAAGAAGAAAAACGAGTGTACGTTCTGCAAGGTGCGTCGTTCCCTACCATCGTTGCTCGCCGTATTCGTACCTCTTTGCCAGGATCTTTGCTCGCCGTATTCGTACCTCTTTACCAGGAACCCCAAACCGCCATGGTCGTGACGACCTCTGCGGAGGCCCTCTTCGCAGCTTTCGATACGGCTAGCATGTCGTTCAAGGACGCCAAGCTCGGAGGAGTCTCTCCTCCTCTCGAGATCTCTTCCGCCACCACAGCCGACTCGCTCGCTCTTTCCGTGGCTCACTGCCCACGTTCCTTTTCCCTTATGCATCCAAACCCCCGCTGGCACTTTCGCCCGAGGAAACCGCTGCCAGCGGCTGCTGTAGTCGAGACGACCAAGAGTGCGTTTGCGGTTGGCTCTAGCTGCCCACGGACGCTAACGCTGCATGACTTGTAGAGGTTGTAGTGCCTGTGAAGACGACTGCAAAGGTCGTCGTCCCCGTGAAGACAACAGCAGTCGCCGTCAACCCCACGGTGCCCGTAAAGACCACGGCGAAGGTCATCTTACCGTCATTGCCGACGACTCGGAGTCTCAGTCTGCCCGTCGTTTCCCCTGTGTTGCCCACGACTTCGCTGCCTTTGGTGAGTGCTGGCAAGACCTCCAGGCTGTAACTGACGACTCCCTAGTCTCCCTCTAGTCCTAGCCTTCCGTCTAGCTCTTCGCCTTACCCACGACGAGCTCTGCCTTACTCTCCTCTTCGACAACCTTTCTTCCTACCGCGACAAAGTCCCCAGCCATCAAATCCGCACCAAAGCCTTCCTCCTCCCCGTCTCCCAGCACCACACCCTCCAGCGCCGCGAGCGTCAGCACCATCGCCGCCGCCATCGTCAATAGCATCGCCGGGCTCGCCATCGCCGGGCTGCTCGTCGCATTCCTGCTCAGACGGTGGAATCGTCAACGCCACGCTCGGGCTCGCGAGTCCATCGTCAATTTCGACGCGAAGGCCTTCCGCCGCTCCTCCCACCTCCTCGACGACCCATCCTCCCCACTGCCACCACCGAATCCACACGTCGGCGGCAATACTAGTCGTGCGAGCCTGCATTCGGTGTACAGCGGCCAGAGCGCACATACCACCGTGGCGGCGTACAACCCGTACCCGTATGGCGCAGGTCTCAACGCGAGTGTGACGCCGGCAGTCGCAGTCGCGGCGCCTGTCACTGTCATGTATACCCACGATACCCATCCCAGCTTCGCCCAACCCCCGCCAGCCGAGTACTACGGCTATAGCAGTGGTACACCCGTACCTTCGGCTGGACCTGGTTACGCTCCTCCGATGCAGGTGATGAGCCAGGGCTACGCCGGGCCGGGCTACGCGCCTTCCGTGCATTCGATCGATTCGATGCATTCCGTCCAGTCTCTGCCTCAGTCTTACGGCGGCTACCCTCCCGAGATGCATCGTCAGCCTCAGCAGCCGCAGAACGTCACTCGGTTCTCCCCGCCGTCCCAGATGGTCGAGATGCACCAGCACCAGCACCCGGGCTACGACCAACAGCAGCATTATAGCACGGATGATGCGTATGGCGGGATGTAAGGCGCTAGCCGCTAATGCCAATAGTCAAGTTGTTTTTTTCGGGTTACATATGTAGAACTTTGAATTGTTGAATTGACTTGTCATGCTTTCTTTTGGTGGGCTGGATGATAGCGTGAGGTGCAAGAAATCCGACTCTGGGATTGAAGGGTAGTATACAAGCTCGTCAGTCAGTCGTGATATAAGTATACAAGGGACACCAGAGCTTCGCTCCGGTACATGATACATTGAGTGAAGTAAAACATTTGTGGTACAGACTAAACCAATATTTCGGGGAAAGTAACATTGGTTGTTGTGTTTTCGCCAGGCAGCAGTCGTACGCGTGCGTGTGTGCGATTACGAATCCTGGAAAGTGCTGTATAGAGCTGACCATGTGAGAAGACAGGACGCGTTAGATCTACGCCGAGCCTGTTCAACGTCATTCCCTGGCAGCTGTTAAAAGTCGTTGCATAGGCTGGAGCAAGTGGGAATTGTCTTCGCATTAGAGTGTGGCTGGAGGGTAAAGTTGCTTCAAAAGGGATTCGAGGAATGAGTAGCTCTTCATCGTCTCCCTGGCCGACTCCCGAAGCCAGCGCTCGCAGAATTCGAACGGTGATAAGGCGTTGCCCGACGTTGGTGATAACGACGCGCGTGTTTTTGACCAAACCACGGTCGATGGATAAGTTTCGGAGAAGGCGGAAGATAGCGTTGGTCTTGATTGTGAGCGCATGACTCGGAAGGCCCGGGGGAGTGTTTCTCGCGACGTAATCAAGTGCTCCAGCCGGTGGAATTACACCGAGATCCTCTCCCTCTCGGAATGTGTCGGCCGCGAAGTAGGTGCTAGTTATTCCGTCGATCGATTGAAGCACAGTATCGTTGTATGCGTTCACTTGGACATTGGTTGGGGCCAGAATGGCGCGGCCCATGCATGCCAGCGGGTCCGAAAGAACTTCTGAAGGGTAGACAAAGTCGAGCAAAGCTTCGGCACTGTCAACGTTCTGCAGCATGTGCAATGAGACCTCCGGACCCGCTCCATCGCCAATGGCGTCGACAAAGTCTGCAAATTGGAGGTCCTCGGCGTTGCGAATTGGCTCGGTTAAGCGTAAGATGGTGAAGTGCTGCCAGAGTGGAGAGGACTTGATAGAAGCATCTACGGTTTGCGCGCGGGAGCCACGACGGACGACGGGGCAAGTTTGACGAAAATCACCAAGTAAAACAAACACCTTTCCGCCGAAAGGAAGGCCGTTTCCCATGATATCGCGCAGCAGTGTATCAACGCATGCAAGAACGGCGCGATTCGCCATTGGCGCCTCGTCCCAGATAATTAGGGAGGCACGGCGAATCAATTCGGCTCGTGGGCTGTCCGGCTTGATGGTAGATTTGAGAAGCTCGTTTCTTTCGTTCACCGGGACCTTTTGAGAGTTAGAAATTGCACAGACAAAGTTCGATTGTGTACAGACCTTGAAAGTAGAATGTGTTGTTCGGCCGCCAGGGTAGAGCTGTGCGGCGAAAGCGGATGTTGCGCTTGCGATGACAATGTGTCCAAATGAGCGGAGTTTGTCGCAGAGGGCTGTGATCATTGCCGTTTTTCCTCGGCCAGCCTTCCCGTCAACGAATACACAGAGAGGCTCAGAGGCCATCACAGCGGAGAGAATGTGAGTATATACCTCGGACTGCTCGCGCTTGAATATTGCGATCATATTGTTAGCGCGCATCTCCAGTTCGTCGGCGATCGAGTTCCAGCGCGCAAGCTCGTGCATGATCTCCGCTGTGTGGAGGGTCGGCTCCGGCAGACCGTAGTCTCCAAGGTCCTTCCCGTACTCCTCTAGCAGGCGACTCAAGTCATCGAGTGCCAAGTTCAAGCCCAACTCGAGTACATTTCCATGTTGCAGCGTGAAGTCCCGAGAGAGTTCGACATGGAAGGTTTCCCCAAGGGCGACCGGCGAAGGGACACAGTCGTTTGTGAGGAGATGAACAAACAGGACGCGTAGCTCGCGTGGAGTGCGCAGCGACTGAACACCCTCCAGTACGGCATAAATTGCCTCGTTTCGATTGGCGAAGAGACCTAGAGCATTCGCCGCGTCTTGGTAAGAGTCATAGAGCACATTGTCGACCGTTCGCGCCTCGATGAATGAGCGACAGGGTCGCGTTTGGAGAATGGAGCGCAGATAGAAGAGTTCTCCCTGCGAAGGACGTACAGGGTGGATGCGAGACAAATGAGTTCGAACGGAGTTGCGGAGAATTACATGCTGGCGAGGAGAGTTGGTATCGTTTGGCTGCTCCAGGAAGTAGTTTGGACGTCCGTTGTTGGCTGAATCTAACTTGTGAAGGCGGAACATGCTGAAGTACTGGGCATACGTCAAGTCGTCAAAGCTGCGCAGCACCTCGTCAAGAATAAACGATCCTGTGGGACGCAGAAAGTAACGATTGAGCGAGGAGAGTGTGCTGGCTCCGTGCGTCCGAGCATATGAGTGGTATGTGGTCGACTCGGGAAGGTGGATTGCTAACGCAGTTACAGCAGGTTCTTTTTTTGAGACATTGAAACCCAGGATGCGCCAGGCCGCTTCGCCAGCGGAAAGATAGCGTGCGTCCCAGAAGTCTTGGATCTCATCGACCGGAACCGGCATATCCGGAGGCGAAATTTTGTACCGTGTTGAGCAGCCAGCTGTGGGCTCGTTAGAAGATGGTCCATGAGGTAAAATGAAGTTTCACGTACGTTTGTGAATATATTTGAAAATGTATTGGAACATATGCGATGTGTTGGCCGCTTCGAAGTTGATATGGCAGCGAAACTCTCGAATCAGCGCAAGACAGTGTGGGACTACCATCTCATCGCCAGCGCGGCGGCGTCGATAATGTACGCGGCCTTCGGTGTCGATTGTCGTTGTTTGTTGGAGAGGATGGGGATAGTTAAAGCGGCATTTTCTTGACCCATCAACGTCCCGCTGGCAATATTTCGAAGGCGCAGCCGTAGCAGCAGGATGAGAGTGCATCATGTAGTGACGAACCAAAGCGGCATCATCAGCATCTTCCGGGATCTCGGCAGATATAATCGAATCGATGTCGGCCGGTTCGACGCAAGCATGGGGATACTTGATGAGGATGTGCGCGTGAGGTAGCCCGCGCTTCTGGAACTCGATGCAGTGAATGCAGTACACCGGTCGTCCAACGTTCGGAAACATGGTCTTCAACACCTGGAGGAGAAGGGCAAGTTTGCGCTTGAACACGCGGATTACAACAACCGGAATATCCGCGTATGTTTGTCCCGGACGCAGCTGCGATTTAATTTCAGGCCAGTCGGGGTTGCACATCATGGTGATGAAGAAGGACGGGTTTCCGAATGCCGAAGCAATGGCAAGTGAGTCGGCGATCTGCTCGGATGCCCAGCGCCACGATCCCAGGAAAGACGACGGAAGGTAGATGTTCTCCGACGGCTCGACTGGATCCACGGAGCCCATGAGCGCCGCGTCATTTTGTCGTAGACGTTGCTGATTACCGCGAATATAGGCTAGGCGAGATTCCAGGTCTCGACTAAACATATCCACCATATATTCGTTAGCGAGACGGCCAAAGATTTGAAATCGGGGTTCACGTAGCAGTCGCGCGCGATAGTGCCACATTTGAGTCGTCGGGATATCTGCGTCCGGATTCAGATCATCGGCGGTTTGTACGATGCGGTTTTCGGTAATTCCCCAACCGAGAGTACCATGGGGGAACAGAAGAGGGTATGATAGAGGCTCCCAGAAGCGACTGAGCGTAGAGATGGATTGGTTCTCGCCTTCCGAGGTTACGACGATCAACCGGCGCGCTTTGATTTCGGACTGGGTAGTGTTGGAGTAGGACATTATGGCTGCAATTTCAGCTGTTCCCGTGTCCTCCAGAATCAGCTGCGCATTAGCCAGCCCTCCCGCGCGTAATTGGGCCAGGTTGCGTAGAGTGGACGCGAATGAATTCACGCGAAGCAGCGCGTCGCGGAACGCAGTTGTCCAATGTTGGGGAATTTCTCGGAACCAATCCCAGGCAGAATGCGGTGGAGCGCTCGCATCATCTTCAAATCCATCATACAGCAGCCAGCGAACCGCGGAGTTTGCATGATTGGGACGCACGCGGTGATATACACGACCGCCGATGGCAACAAATCCTGGTGGTCCGCTCGTTTGTCGCGGAAATGGGTGGGTTGTCTCAAGGGAAGCGAATGACAGGATGAGATTGAGCCGGCGCGAGAGCTTCGAGATATCGCGGTCATTGAGAAAGATGTCGAATTCGGGAGGAAGGGGAGGAAGGGGTTTGACGTCAAGGAATCGATTGCCGTTTGGGCCACAGCAAAAGCCAGATTTCTCGCCTGTCAACAGCAGAATGCCGCAGGTATGGCATTTGTGTTGACGACCTCCGCGCACCGATCCCCAGATTAGTGCCGTCTGCGGCAGTTCACCGATTTCCCAAAAGTTACCATGCAGCATCTGGAGGATCCATTAGGACATGCTTGGTAGCCGCGAGAAATGACCTTTGGTGCTCGACTTGACTGTGGAGGTGGGAAGCAAGAAGACGCGACACGCGCACAGTCTAAATCAGGACAAACGCTGTTGCTGCGCATCGCATAGGCCCGTGGCGCTGCGCCGGGACAGGACGCGCACGATAACATCGATGCCGCATCCGCGGATCCGGAGCTTGAAGCTCAGAGATGGGAGCGATGAGAGCGATCTGTTAGATAGGCTATGGATTGCCGAGTTTGTCAACTTCATCGTTCTTCTGACAGCGGCAAGATGGATGGGCTGAGCTCCGACTGACGAATCGAGCGGTGGATATGGAGTGTATGTGTTCGCGTCGAGGGCTTGTTGGGGTTGCTGGCGGCAAATCGAACGTCATCCGGGAGGCGGAGGCCTCAAGGCGGACGAAAGATGTGTTAGTGTCATAGTTGCGGAGTTTGAAAAAGCGCAGGTATGGCAAAGGCTAGACTGGCGGCAGAGACGATGGTTCGCTAGGCAAGTGAGTCACCGGCGCTCCACGTTTGTCGGAGATAGTAGAGCGCGGGCTGCGCGGCTCGCAAGCTCGACCCATTCAGACGGTGCAGTTATTAGGGGCAATCTAGGTGGTGACCTCAATGAGAGCGCTAGAATACGGACGGATGTGAACGGTGCAAGCGAGCGCAGGAGGGGACGTAGAGGCAGAAAGCAAGGCCGGAGTGTGGGACAAAAATGATCAAAATCTCACGTTAACTCCGAATAGGCGTGCCCGATTTAATTTCATCTTGAGATCCAGGGCATGTCCATAATACAGTAGATAGATACAGTAGAATCTTCGTCAGTCTGATGGCAGTTTTCGTCAGTCCGACTAGCCGACGTTCCTTGCTCGTCAGTCGGCGGTATGATAACTGACCCATGATCGCAACAAGCCCGCCGATGTTTGCCGACACCCTGTTATTTTTTTTTTTACAATATACCTTCCTAACCCTAACCAACCTAACCTCTAACCCTAACCGCTAACCACTAACCAACCCAAACTAACCGCTAACCAGACCCGAACCTAACCAGCCGACGTGTGATGGCCACCGGCACCATCATTCTATGCCAGAAAGGCCCAAGCCCGCCAAGGTCAACTTGAACTCAGCATCTCAACACTGTGATACTTGGCTGTCAAGATTTGAATGGGAAAGTGACAGGATCGACGGCACTGACGAACATAGACAACGGACTGACCAAGATGTCTATCAAGACTGACTGACGAGTTTGTAAACTACTCGGGATTGAAGACGCGACTAGGACTCAAACGTTTCGGGGTACAGTTTGGCGCACGCAGAATGGCGACCCGGACTCATTGACAAGTGATAGCACTATTGTACGCCATGAATGCACAATAATGCCTTATGTTCTACAAGGCAGGGCTGCGCTCCGCTCCGCCCTAGGATCCAGAGCTCGGCATAGAAAGGTAGGATTTGTAACAATTTTCCATTAGGAAGCTCGAGGTATTTACAGAGGTGGCGTGGCAGAATAAAGGAGTCGGATTGCATTGAACAATGAGGTGAAGTAGCTAGGACCAATCCAGGCCCCCACTCAACATTGATAAAGGAAGGAACATAAGTGGATGAATCGAGGACGTGCCGCGACGCCGCAGCTGTCTAAGCAGCGAATATCAGCGACCTTCATGCTCCGAGTCTCCTCACAGCTCTCTGTCGTCTCTCCGTGGGAGGCCATTGCTCGGCCTCTAGGCAGATTCACACTGCAGGCCCTCGATAATTACAGTCAACTGAGCGCGATAACGGTAACGACGCACTCAGTGTGTTAGTATCTTCACATGGGCACGAATGGGGGATATATTTGTCCTTCCGACCACATTGCTACCTAGCTGTGGATGAGACGTTATTAGAAGAAAACGCACCCACAACAGGCAGATAGAGAGTGACGGTGCAGTTCAACGGATTTGAAGGCAGGAGCTCGCGAGTCCGGGTAAGCGACGCAAACAGAGCAAGAAGATTTTGACTGTACCTTTGCCCGATGGCAACATATTGGATGCGGCGTGGGGAGGAGGAAGGGGATGTCCGAGTCGTGGGCATCGGTTGAGCACAGAGTTTGCGCAAGTGGACGTGAGAAGCTGCGGGTTCAGACATCAGGTAAACAACTGCGGATAGAGTGAGCACGGACCTCCTGGTTGTGCAATCAGTGCGTCTACCGCAGTTCCGGTAGTTGCTCGCATATGGAGACAATCCCGATTTATTGTCGGTGGCGAATTGTCCATCGTCATTGCTGTTTCCCGTCAGCAACGGCCTGGGCATGAAAGGGACACTCACCGAGCCTCGAGGTTGTCAATGTGCGTAATCTAGCGCTGAGGTAGCTCAATGGTAGCCAGTATGGACGACACACCTCGACCGCTGTAGCACGTATGGATCCCGCTTGATGTCGGCTCGTCCGCCTGGCATTGCTGAGCGTACTCACGAGGTCTTCGCTAAGGAATTAGCACACATCAGCGGAAGCGTTCGGAAAAGAGATCACTCACTCTGTTGACAACTTGAAGCCAATCCCGTAGCGACTGTTCATCCTGCAGCAAGCCTTCATCGGCATGTGCTCATAGTTGGGGCGGGCTACATGCAGAGCGCGATTGTGGAGGTAGCTGGCGGGTGAGTAGGTGTCTTTCCGGCGACTCAGGCTAGGAGGGATGTGAGCAAATCGTCAACGCGACGGTGTGAGACACACCTGGAGACACCTGCCTTTCCGACTCATTCATATGTCTTCCTTCCGCCGCCCTGCGCCGGTCCATCGTCGTCGTCTGCATGGCATATTGTGTGTCTGTTCGTCTTGAAGGCTTGCACGATCGAATGGGAGAGGCAGGAACACCGGAAAAGCTGTCGCTGTAACTTAACGTTTGCACAATGGCGACGTCTTGACGTGTATTGACAGAGTTGGATAGTTGCGAGTCTGGAGGGAGTTGCAACGTTGAGATGTTTAGGACTTGAAGAGCTTGACAGGCAGCTTGAAGTGCGCCAGGGTATTTCAGAAGGAAAGCGGCGGGGATGAGGGCGAGAAGACAGAGAGGGCCGGCAGAATCCTCCCGACTGGATCTGTCAAATGACCTTCCCAGCGCCTCGAGGCTCGCTTCTATTGCTTCCGTGCATCAGACGCTTGTCGGAGCGATTCGGAAATGATATGATATACCCTATCCAGTAGGGTTGAGTAAGTTAGTGGACGCAAACTTACATATGTAAGTAATGTCTGTAAGTTACATGTAACTTACGGTGTAACTTACACCCCCTGCCGAAGGGGTCAATGTAAGCTTGTAAGTTTGTACACCGTCCTATAGGGCAGTCCCTGCACCTCCCCCAGCAACCATAGAGCTGCCCTTGTTAACTGGCACCCCTGGGCAGACTAAGACATGGGTTATTGGAGCAACTCAGATGAATGTGGAGTCTGACTGGGTGGCAAGGTGTCTGCAGATGTAACTTGCATGTAAATTTGAAACTTACAATACTTACATGGGGGTACTTACAGTGTAACTTACATCACGTGATCATTTGTAAGTTACACATGTAAGTTAGTAGACCTGGAGGAGGACATTGTAAGTTACAACAAGACACATCGGAGCTCCGCTCCGATACGAAGACATGACGGAAATATTATACTAATATCTCTAAATATGTTACATTGATTGTGGTGGTCTCCCCAGCGGGCAGCCGCACGCGAGCATGGGAACGGTGTCTGATGCGAGATAGAGCTGTGTAAAGCTGGCCATGTGAGAAGACCGGGCGCGTGAGGTCAACCCCAACTTTGTTGAGTGTAAGCCCCTGACAGCTGTTGAACGTTGTCGCGTAGGCGGGGGCAAGAGGAAACTGCTTCCGAAGCAGTGTGTGGCCCGAGGGCAGGGTGGCATCAAATGAAATGCGCGGAATCAACAATTCCTCATCTTGCCCTTCTCCCAGCCCAGCCGCCAGTCCGCGCAAGATTCGGACCGTGATTAACCTATAGCCGACGTTCGTAACCACAACGCGAGTATTCTTAACCAAGCCGCGGTCAACGGAGAAGTTGCGCAACAGACGGAACACGGCATTTGTCTTGAGTGTTAGCGAGTGAGCAGGCATTCCCGGGGGAGTGTTGCGAGCAACATAATCGAGGACGCTGGCCGGAGGCAGAATCCCAAGATCTTCCCCCTCCTTAAATGTGTCAGCAGCGAAGTAATTGTTGGCCGTTCCTTCAATGAGCCCAAGAACCGTTTCGTTGTAAGAATCAACTTGGCGATTGGTCGGCGCAAGGATGGCACGACCAAGGCAGGCTAGAGGGTCAGCCAGCACCTCGGGCGGGTAAACAAAGTCCAAGAGCGATTCCGCGGAGTCAGATTGCTCCAACATGTCCAAAGCAACCTCAGGTCCCGCTCCATCTCCGATGGCATCGACGAAATCCGCAAAATCAGGGTCTTCGGCGTTGCGAATGGGCACAGTCAATCGCAAGATGACAAAGTGCTCCCACAGCGAGGAGGACTTGATTGAAGCGTCGACGATCTGCGCTCTAGATCCCCGCCGAACGACCGGGCAGGTCTGTCGAAAGTCCCCAAGCAGCACAATAACCTTGCCTCCAAACGGCTCATTGTTTCCCATGATGTCGCGAAGAATGTCGTCTACGCAGGCAAGAACAGCGCGATTGGCCATCGGCGCTTCATCCCAGACGATTAGAGCAGCCTTTCGAATGAGCTCCGCGCGAGAGCCATCCGGTTTGATGGAGGACTTTAAGAGCTCGTTTTTCTCATTCACAGGCACCTGAACACAATGAGAGGTGCAAAGGTGCAGTGGATGTACGGACCTTAAAAACTGAGTGTGTGGTTTGTCCCCCTGGATATAACTGTGCCGCAAAGGCGGATGTAGCCGTCGCAAGGACAATCTCGTTGAAGGAGCGAAGCTTATCACAAAGGGCGGTGATCATTGCAGTTTTTCCTCGACCGGCCTTCCCATCGACGAAAGCACAGAGAGGTTGGCGGCTCAAGACAGCGGCAAGAACAGTGGTGTAGACGGACGATTGCTCGGCCGTGAACCTTTCGATCATGTTGTTCGCGCGAGTTTCGAGCTCGTCAGTAATCGAGCTCCACCGCTCCAGCTCGTGAACGACTTCAGCCGTATGAATCGTGGCCTCTGGAAGCCCGTAGTGCGCTAAGTCTTTGCCGTATTCTTCCAAAAGCCGGCTGAGGTCTTCTAGTCCAAAACTTATACCAAGCTCCTTGTTGTTGCCGTGTTGGAGGGTAAAGTCTCGACAGAGTTCATCGTGAAAGGTTTCCCAGAGCATCATGGGCGACGCAACACAGTCGTTCACCAAGAGATGAACAAACAGAACGCGCAGCTCACGCGGCGTGCGTAGCGACTGGACCCCCTCCATCACAGCATGCATTGCCTCGTTTCCATCTGCAAAGAGGCCCATGGCATTCGCAGCTTCCTGGTAGGATGGGTAGATGACATGTTCGAAGGTTCGAGCATCAACGAAAGATTGACAGGGGCGGGTCTGGAGAATGGAACGCAGATAGAAGATTTCCCCCTGCGATGGGCGGATTGAATGAATGCGAGAGATGTGCGTCCGAACCGAGCTGCGCAAGATGACGTGTCGTTGAGGTAAACCGATGCTATTGGGTTCTTCGAGAAAGTACCCAGTTTTCCCGGCCTTCTCTGGGTCATACTTCGCCAGCCGAAAGAGCGTGTAGTATTCAGCGTAAGTCAAGCTGCTGAAGGTGCGTTCAAGATCGTCCAGACGGAAGCTTCCCGTGGGACGAAGGAAGTAATGGTTGAGAGTTGAGAGTGAGCTAACGACGCCAGCTCGAGCATACTGCTGATGTGTTGTGGAGTCAGGAAGATGAATGGATAGTGCCGTGACGGCAGGGTCTTTTTTGGAAACCGAGAAGCCCATGATGCGCCAGGCTGCCTCGCCCGCAGAAAGATAGCGGGCATCCCAGAATTCTTTGATCTCATCAACGGGCTGAGGCTCTTCACCTTGCGTGGATATGCGGTACCGTGTCGAGCATCCAGCTGCAAAAATACAGATCAGAAACCCGCTTAAAAAAGTAAATCGAAACCACCAACGCTTATGGATATACTTGAAGATATATTGGAACATATGCGATGTGTTCGCGGCCTCGAAATTGATGTGGCACCGGAATGCACGGAGGAGAGGAAGACAGTGAGGTACGACCATCTCATCTCCGCGCCGCCGTCTTCGATAGTGCACCCGCCCTTCAGTGTCGATTGTGGTTGTTTGCTGGAGAGGAAAGGGATATTTGAACCGGCAACTCCGAACGCCCGTCGCCGCATCGACACGCTGACAATATTTGGATGGTGCGGCAGTCTCGGCGGGGTGAGAATGCATCATATATCGCCGCACCAATTCTGCATCGTCCGGATCTTCCGGCATCTCTGCCGAGATCACAGAATCAATGTCTTCCGGCTCGACGCAACCTTTGGAATATTTGATCAGGATGTGGGCATGAGGTAAGCCGCGCTTCTGAAATTCGATGCAGTGGATGCAATACACATGGCGGCCAACATTGGGAAACATGGTTCTGAGAGTTTGGAGAAGAAGCGTGAGTTTGCGCTTGAACACACGGACAACGACGATAGGAATGTCGGCGAATGTTTGCCCAGGACGGAGCTGTGACTTGATCTCGGGCCAACCGGGATCGCAAGTCATTGTGATGAAAAAAGTTGGATTTCCGAGAGACGCAGCGATGGCGAGGGAATCGGAAACCTGTTCGGAGGCCCAACGCCAGGATCCGAGAAATGAAGCTGGCAGATACACATTCTCGGACGGCGCAACGGCATCCACCGAACCCATCAAGGCCGCGTCGTTTTGCCGAAGCCGTTGCTGGTTCCCCCGAATGTATGCTAACCGCGACTCCAGATTACGACTGAACATGTCGACCATATACTCATTGGCAAGGCGACCGAAGATTGAGAACCGTGGCTCCCGAAGCAAACGTGCTCGATAGTGCCACATTTGCGTTGTCGGAACGTCGGCGTCAACACTGGTGTTGTCAATGTGAGTCGGAAGGCGATTCTCGGTGATTCCCCATCCAAGAGTGCCGTGCGGGAAGAGAAGAGGATACGAAAGTGGTTCCCAAAAGCGACTGACGGTGGAAATATACTGGTTCTGGCCTCCGGTAGTAACAACCATGAGTCTGCGAGCCTTGATTTCTGCCTGTGTGGTGTTCGAATACGACATGACAGCGGCGATTTCAGCGGTGCCTGTGTCCTCGAGGATGAGTTCAGCCTGCCGACCGGCAACAGAGTGCTCGTGGCCAAGGGAGCGAAGAGTCGCCGCAAATGAGTTGACTCGGAGTAAGCTGTCACGGAATGCAGTAATCCAAGGGACCGGCAGCGTTTGAAACCATGCCGATTTCTCGTGTGGAACAGTAGTGTCCTCGAAGCCGTCGTACAGCAGCCAGCGGACCGCCGAGTTCTCGTGGCTGGGTCGGACACGATGATAGACTCGCCCGCCAATGGAGACGAAGCCAGGTGGTTGGTTGGGTCGCTGCGCAAACGGATGGGTGGTCTCAAGAGATGCAAATGATAGGATCAGGTTGAGTTTTCGGGAGAGTTGAGAAATGCGCGGGTGATTAACAAACAGATCGAACTCGGGAGGAAGTGGAGGAAGCGGCTTGACGTCGTGAAAGCGGCTGCCATTTGGGCCACAGCAGAAGCCAGCATATTCGCCTGTCAGCAATAATATACCACAGGTAGGACATTTGTGTTGTTGGCCATTGCGGATGGCACCCCAGGTCAACTTTGGCTCGCGTATGTCGTCAATCTCCCACCGAAGAATCGGCATGTTACTCTGTTGGTTGTGTGAGGGACTGTAATGACGGTTGGGAAATGCATACAAAGTTGGGAACACAGTAGCAAGATGGTATGGTTCTACTGGGGCGGGCTCGACTTAAAGGGCAACACTGGAGCTGCGGAGAAGCGACGGAGCTACGGAGAAGCGACACAGCATATTGAAAGGGGATACATAGCGGTGTACGCTAAACAGACTACAGGTACCGCCGTAGGGCGCGGCACAGTCAATCGATGCTCGCTAGAGTTGCATTGGAAGTTGCTGCAACGGTCGAGCTTGGATACATCTGAAGCGGAGCTGATAAGTGATGGCCAGAACGGGATAGGTGACGGACCTGTTGACGGGAAAGATAGGCATTCACAGCAGCAATATGGTCGCCGCAAGGCTCGATATCAATGTCGCCATTGATGCGCGTGAACAGATGGCTGTTGACGGCTGAGCAAACAGGCGCTGAGATAAGATGAGCACGTACTTGTTATAGTTGATCGCGATGGAGTTGTTTTGGATAGGGTAGCGCGGCTGTGAACAACACTGAGCAACAGAGTCAACGGAGGAGAAGATTGCGCACTTGCTGATGTTCACGAAAGCGGCCCGTGAAGCACCCGATAATGATATCAATGAATTGGTAGAGCACTGGAAATACAGGGTGAGATAAAAGACAGGACGGAAGGACGAAACGTACCAAACATTGGGAGGGTGTCGCAAATAGAAGAGCTGGAGAGGGATAGCAAGACGGAAGTTGAAGTGGATAGCGAGAAGGAAGGCAAAGAGCAAGTTATATACATGTTCTCCGATGAATCTGCGGCGGCGATCGATTTCAAAGCGCTGCAAGCCTTCTGTTAGAAGGGTCAGAAGTTGCCTGCGCAAAAAATCTAAAGCTTACAGAACGCGAGAAAGTAACTGCGCTATAATAAGGTCACTCTTAATTGCGGCGTTATCCTCGCCAGGTGGCCAGGTGGATACCGGAATGCCGTGGAGGGGAGATCTGAAGGAGACAGCAACCTTATCGTAGGCTGCGGCCAGGCCCGAGTCGTAGATGAGCAACCCGTAAGTCGCTTGTGTGCCAATGCGATATGATATGTTGACCAAGTCGAAGCGACTGTAGTCACTTTCGCGAATGTAAAGGTCCTGGAAACGGAGCAGGACCCACGCCAGATCAAGAAGGTGGATATCCGGGGCATTGTGAAACGCAAATGCCACAGCGTACACTCCACGCCTCATGCGGAAGGGAGTGATGTCGGCGGTCTTGAGCCAGGCGAAGACAACGGGAGTTTGCTTGATGCGGCGGGCGGTGTCCGCGGTGAGGTGTGTGTTGTAATTCCCGTTGGTTGGCTGTGTATTCGTGAGTGTGTGGCAGTCAATGAAGCGAGGAGAAACGCACAGCCAGGAGCTTCGGAAGACTCAACATTCCAACGTAAATTCCGACATCCCAGGTTTCATTCACGATCCGAATAATCTCCCCACGCTGCGACTCTGCAGCATGCGATACCGTCGGGCCTTCGGGCTGCACACCGAGGAGACGTTGCTCTGGAACAATATATCAGAATAACCACAATGGAAGGAGAGAGGAAGACCTACGTCGGCGGGCGAGCGGACGAAAGAGAAGATAGTGTTTTGCAGGCATGTGTCGCAGAGTTATTTATGGTAGTCGGCGATGTAGTCGACTTTATATGGTGGATTGGGAGCACACCGAGTGGAAATTGAGCGCTTGAGAATCCGCAGGGCGCAGTCATGGCGATGAGCATCAGTTTGGCTAAGCTCAAGGGCGCGGAGGAGAGAAAAAAGCTGAGATGGCGCGGCTGCGCCCATGCCAGTCGGATATGAAGTGGCGGAATGCTGCGGCACTCAGAGAGGTGGCCGAGCACCGAGAATTCAATGTAAATTCAACCTTGAGCATGGATAAGGTCGCGCAGCGCCGGCGGCCGGATTGTGGCGATAGTGTAGCGAAAAGACTTGTTTCAGGATTGACGAATACAGGAGGCGAAGATGCCGAGGAGTACAGTGTGCAGTTGAGATGGTTTTCTCTGGCCCAGAGTTCTGCTGGAGGGACGCCTGGTGGATGGACGAATCGTGGACGAAGAGGTCAAGCGGAAGTGTTACCGTGATTTGATGTGACACCTTGGCATCGTCTTGCCACGTCGCACCCCAATCCTGCATACGGGCTCATGCCGAATCTGCATGCGGAAAGGGGAGCTCGTGGTATGACAAACCCTGGTCCTCTGCATACGGGCGCTCGTCGTCCCTACGTGCAGAGTCTTGGCGTGATTCGCTCCCACCCTTTGGCCTCTGGTGCTCTCCGTCAGAGCGACACGAATACCGACTACCGGCCAACTCCGACGCTCAACAGCACCTCCCGCGCCTCTCCTCATATCGCCCAACGGCATCCTATCCCCTCCCGCCCCCTTTCTCCCTTCTCCCTTGCCTCTCCTGTGAGGTGCCTACGAATGACGGAGAAGATCACGTGACTGGGACACGAATTTTGGCCCGTTTTAAGCACTGAAAAGTCCCAATTGACCGCAACATACGCGCGATGCAGTAGCATGGTTGTAGACATGTGTAGAGGTCAATATAGTGACATTTTATTGCATTTTTCTTTCCATTTTGTCGGACAAAAAGAGAGAAGAGAAAAACGTCAATTTGTGTACATAACAGTCGGAATTAGAAGTGGCGCGGCTTCTTCTGGCGCTTCCCCTTGCCCAGGTCCTCCTCCTCTTCATCCTCATCATCGTCCTCAAACACATCGGGAGCGGGCGACGCGGCCTTGTAACCTTTGCCTTTGCGACTGGAAGAAGTCAGTAATGGAATACGGAGAACAGAGAAGAGTAACCGTTTGTTGATGGCCTGCGGCATGGGCGTGTTAGGTGCAGCCGGTGTCATGGATGTAATGGAACTGGAAATAGATGCTATTAGCGCGAGAGCAGCATGAATGAAAGCAAGCGCACTGGAGCGGAATCTGAGAAGTACTCGCCACGGGCTGAGACTGAGCCGGGGCTGTCGGCGTCGCAGACGACTGATACTTGCGGGTGCGAGTGGGTGTTGCCGCGGCGGGACTCTTGTTGGTGTCGGCTGCCGGGCTCAAGACATGCGGGCCAAGGTTCAGCGCAATGTGCTCGATATTCACACGGAGAAGACCCTCGGGCGAGCGGCCAGCGGAAACGCCAACGACGTTGGTGCAGTTGAGAGCGCGCGGGATCGGGGTGTTGCGCCAGCGTGGGGTAGCTGGAAACACGGCTCTACAGTGGGGATCAGAAGGGGAGTGGATGAGAAGCCAGTAAGCACGCACTGAATATCAAACTGCTTCATCCCGCCACCGATATACTCCGCGACTGCAAGCCCAAACGATTTCAGGCCAGGGGCCTGAGGCTGAGACGTCGAAGGCACATGCCCAGTGATGAATAAGAAGGTCGGAACGTCTGGGACGCTGTCCTGAGAAAGTTGTTAGGTGAGTAAGAGGGAAGAAACACGGCGCACATAGTACGCATCGGAGGTAACGTCGCCGGGGATGGCATAGACGTTGATGGCCTCGAGGTCGATGAGAGCGGACTCAGATGGATCCGCCGGTGCATGGATCTTGGCAACCACGAACGCGAGAGTGTCGTTGGGGAGCGGAGTATCAGTGGGTCCGGAGTAGACGCGGAGCTTGGCGGAGAGGAACTGGCCAGCGTCGGTTTTGAGGGCCGTCGAATAATGCACATGAAAAATGGAGTAGTTGGACGTGTTCTTGGACTCGACGCGAACGCCAGCCGACAGACAGAAATAACCAACTGCAACGGAGGAAGACATGATGCAGAATGCGATGAACGTGGGAGGACGATTGTGGAATGGTGAAGGAACGCGTGGATTATAAGAGCAGCGTGGAAGACGGATGGGTTAAATCGCCGCGCCAGCCGCTCCAGTGCCGCTCCAGTGCCGCTCCGCGTGACAAGCCTAGAGGTAAGTGCCGCACCACTGTCACGCTACTGCCGCACCACTAATCCCAAGTGCCGCTCCATTTTTTCGAAGTGCCGCACGTCTGCCACTGACCTCGGTAGACCTCGAAACGTCTCTCAGTGCTGTCCGCTGGCCGCCGATACGATTTTCAACCTGTTAGAGGTCAATCTTAGTAAATCTGTGTATACCAGAAATACTCCGCCCTGGACTGCAAGAACTGGCCGATCCTTCTGTATGGACGGTCAGTGTGGCGTCTATTGACCTCTTCGTGCCCTACGTCGGACTTCCCAGGCTAAATTGGGGACAAATCTGCCGCTGGGGACACAAAACCTCCTGATAAATCGAGTTTTGATACAAAAGGTTCAAGAGACACATTCTTTGTGTACTTCTCATCGATCTCTCACCAGGAGCTGGGGTATGATTGCTTATATACCTAGATATAATAAAACGAGGCGTCATGCGCCATAATCGCCGTAGATTTTGCGCAAACCAGACATGTTGGAGACCAGGTGATGTGCCGCGTCAGCTATAGCACCGGCTTGGTTCAAATTGAGCTCAAATAAACTATTGGGCCTCGTTTGGAAGGTCATTTACAACGGGAATTCGTAGAAAACTCACTTTGCTTATGTTGAACATTCGTTGAGGCGTAGCAAGGGACGGGTGGGTGGCTGTGCTCAATCGCCGCCCCACTGCCGCCCCGGCCATTGTGCAAGAGCGGTGATGGTTGAGTGCCATCTCCCAGTTATAGAGGCTTCCTACATGTATCCTCTGTGGATTACACTGACGTCTGAACCCGATTAAACGGTACTTGCTCGACTCTGTGAGCAAGATCTCAATTTGAACAACGGTCCTATACATCGAATTAACGCTTCAAATCCACTGAAATCTCTCTCCCAGGGTCTCCTTACTGAGTTCCCGTGAGGTGCAGAATTATTCTGGAGTGAATAGCGGTGTTTCTGCCGAGAACAGCGGTGAGCAGAGGTTTTGTTCAGTGGCTGTGCGCAAGTGCCGCACCACTGCCGCTCCACTCAAGTTGACTACCGCGCCATCGCCGCACCACTGCCGCACCCTCGACGCTTCACTGCCGCACCATCGCCGCACCGTGGCCGCTACACTACCGCACCACCAGCTGACTACCGCACCATCGTCGCGTCACTAGTACTCACTACCGCACCCACACTTTCGCTTCCGCTCCAAGTGGGCGGCAACTAGTACTTCCCGGTGAGATTTCGAAGTCCTCAGAGTTACACTCCTTCTAACCCCTCGAATGAATCTTGGATTACGGAGGAGGGGTTATTCTCAGCGGGCAGATCAAGCGTCGTTGCATAAAGAGAAAGCCGATATTCGGTGTGCGACTAATCAAGTTTGTATAAGTCTGGAGTACTTTGAGATCGACTCAGAGCATCTTGCTTGAGTGCCGCTACAATTTTGAAGAGTGCCGCTACAAGTTTTAGACGAGCCGCTTCGGGTTTGCGAGGAGCCGCTTCAGTTTTGTGACGCGCCGCTACGAATTTTGTGACATGTAGAAGGGCGCCGCGAGTTTGCTGGAGAGCCGCTGCACCCATGTCTGTAGTGGCGATTGACATCGTTAAGTGCCGCTTCACTACCGCTTCAGTGCCGCTTCAGATGCTTTGTCAGCTTTGATCTCACCCTCCAACTCAACGAGCACGACGTCTCTCACAACGGAACCGCCGGTGATTTGAACTCAACAACGAGGCTCTTCGCTCCCGCTTGTAAGTTACCCTGTTGCCGTGCTCACCGTTGAGATAAAGGTCCAGACATTTTGCAAGTGCCGCTACATCGCCGCTTCACTGCCGCTACAGTGCCGCTACATGGATGAAGCGGCGATTTATCCTAGCCGCGTGGAAGATGAAAGGAGGACACACCGGACTGTGGCGGCGCGAGAAGTACGGAGGGCAGCGCAGTCCGCAGCGGCGCGCGCAGCGAAGGAACGTTGTCGTGAAGCGAGCAGCGAGCGCAGCGCCGTGGTGGTCGGATACATCGAGAGACGGTGCAGAAAACGGGAGTGGAGAGAGCCGTGGAGGTTTTATGGAGAATCGCGGTGATGGATGACGCACTTGACGGCGGACAGATGCTCCTCGTCTCGCCATCTGCGTCATCTCCACGCTCATCTACACCCGGCTCCGAGCAAGTCACCGACCTGTGCAACGAATCTACGGAAGGTTACTGAGGTCCAGAAGCGTCAAACTGAAGGTGCGCAGCGCCAAAGCTGTGGTGCGCAGCGTAAAAGCTGTTAGATTTAATTAAGATCGGCAGTAATCGTTTAGAGAAAGGAGGATGTAAGAAATTGTAAGCATGTAACTTACACAACCCTACTATCCAGCGAGAAAGGTGCATCGATGCGAGACTGAGGTATGCGATGGAGGCCCGATAACGCGCAATGCAGAGGTTGGGATTGGCTAGACCATGCCAAGACAGCATGCCAAGCCGTTCACGCGCGATAATTTGAAGAGAAGAAGAATGGTATTTTCAGTTTGGCTGAAAGGGAGCGGAAACTAGTATTTCACTGGCAGTTAGTAACCAGTTACAATGATTTCCAGATCTGCGTATTTTCAGGGAATCTTTCAATGGCATCCGAAAATGTTAGTTTCACTGTATCCTGAAACTAGTTCTGAAATTACTAGTTTGGGCCAACTTTTCAGCACAGCTGCAAAATTATTTTCGGTTACATTTGTGGCAACCACCAAAAATATATATGCATACATGTACAGTTCATTCTCAGCTAGGGTGAAAGATACAAAGAATTCATTTTTACAGTGTGCCTGAAATCCGGATGTTTTCAACAATGGACAAAATATATGAAGCTTAGTCATGCTGGGCTGTGGCACAGAATACTGTAATAATCTGACCGTAAGTTGAGTGATATTTTATTTGTTGTGCCTGAAGAGGCCGAAAATTTTGCTTTTGATTTTAGGCAAGATTTTCTGGGATCTTTTATTCACATGTAACACGGAACTCGAACTTGCAGTCGGATTACTACTGTAACAATGGACCCAATTGTGGGCATGCGGGATGGCTTCAGGGTCTAAAAGGGTCACACCTTTTTGGGAGATTTGAAGTAGACAAGGTGGAAACACAAGAGTTGTGTGTAGTTCAGGTGGATACCACAAGAGGGGGACAGGGGACAGATGAGGGATGGAGAGCCACCCGGGTGCACTCCATCGGTCCTGTCGCATAGGTTTCAGCTGCACAGTAGCTGCATCCCAGATGCGCACAGCTCTGTCCGCAGAGCCAGACACATTGCGAGCCCCATCAGGCGAGAAGGCTACAGAGTTGACCCCGTCAGTGTGCCCATCCAGGCACTGCTGCTCCTTACCTGTGGCTGCATCCCAGATGCGCACAGTTTCGTCACCAGAGCCAGACACAATGCGGGCCCCATCAGGTGAGAAGGCTACAGAGTTGACCCAGTCACTGTGCCCATCCAGGCGCTGCTGCTCCTTGCCTGTGGCTGCATCCCAGATGCGCACAGTGTTGTCATTGGAGCCAGACACAATGCGGGCCCCATCAGGTGAGAAGGCTACAGACCAAACCCTGGAGCTATGCCCCTCCATCTGCACTAGTGGAATACTACGCATTAGAGAATCACACTTCAAGAACCCTAGGCCAGGAAATTTGTGCCTCCATGCCTCCAGATTCTCAGAATTGGCTATTTCTGCTGCCAGGCAGCTCAGGTAGAGATGTGGTGTGCAAGCTGATGCTGCACCAGATATGAACACTGCCCAGAGTCGCTGAACTGCTGTGGTGTATTCATTCAGTACTTTGGACGATGAAATCTGATGTTTCTTTTAGAAAACAAATGCTGCCACATTACTCATGCTACATACCTGGAGAGCCCAGCCACGAGCTTGTTGTATTGCATAACGGCAGTCAACCTTCCAAAGGTGCATTATCTCCATCCAAAATAGCACCTTGAGCTTAAAAAACCTCAATAGCAATGCAGCAACCTCTTCAACAGCTTTATCACTGTGTCGCACTGCGTCAAGATGGCTAGCCCAATGTTGAGAGGCATATTTAATATCAGGCTCAATTGCTGCAACTCGCTCAGCCAGCCCTTCCACTTCATCGTCTTGTAAATATGAGGTGACAAGGTTGCAGATGTTGAACTTGAGTGATTTGTCCAAGATCTCAAAGCACTCTCGTGTGCGGTCCACAAAATAACATGCAGCCTGGTTTGCCAGCCTTGAGCGGTTGATGATAAAATCATCAAAGGACTTGTGATATACATAAATCTTGTGATCTCGCTCAGAGACATAGAGTACAGCATGGAGACTCCCCAAGCTGTTTCTGACCGCAAGAACATTGTCAGCCACAGCTGCCTCACTAGGTTCTTCTGATGCATCAACCACAAGTGGGGCAAGTGCCTGGACCGTCAGAGGCTGTCGTGCTGTCACAGCTGCATATAGAACACGCTCACAAATCTTTGCTGTAAAACTATTTTGGAGCACCTCCTCAATGACCAGGATATAAAGAGCATCCACAAGTTGATCTTTGCCTGTTATCACCTGTCCAAGTCCCTTCTCCAGAATGTGGTCCAGCTGCTTGGCTTGTTGGCCTGCAGTTGGTGGAACACTCTTTGGGGAGAGGTACCGCACAATGGTTGCAGCATATATGAAGACCCCAGCAGAATCTTTTACGATGGCTTCAATTTTATCTCCAAGATTTGGCAGTTCTACCTGCAAGAAGCAGCGAATATCGGCCGCAGCATCACTTTTCTCGATATCTTCCAACCGAAAGTGTGCTTTCACTGCATGGCAAGATTCCACAATTTTGGGATGAGGACGACTGGTGAGGAGGAATTTGAGCCCATGCAGTGGTGTTTTGGTAAGAGTGTTGATAAGTTCCTGTATGAACTGAGCACCTGCATTGTCTTCTAGCTCATCAAGAGCATCAATGACAATGACCAGTGGTGGTGCCTCAAATCGGGACCTCCTGGCTGCGACCCAGGGTTGAACAAGGAGATTGTCAATGTCCTCCTCCCACGTACCATTGAACGACTCAAGGTTGATCCCTTGAAGGCTAGCCACAAGAGGCCTGTATGCCGAAAGGAGCTGGCGTACAATAATTGGAACAAGGAAATTGCGAGACCTTGTGTTCTCCTCATTTCTTGAACAGAAGAAGGATGCTCCCAGGCGACTACAGCTGCGCAGCTGCTGACAGAGGGTATATGCAATGGTCGATTTGCCAGTACCAGCCATGCCACTGAGCCAACAAATGTTGTTAGATGCATCCAAAGATGTGTCAAGAGCCCAGTTTTCCAGACGAGATAGCAGATTTTCCCGTGTTTTTGGTGTGCACCCTCGTCGAGTAAGCTTGTCCACTCCATTGAAACGTGCTTTGGAGACATAGGCTAGCTTCTGTGCCTAAGCAACAAAGATCAAAGGAGGTTCTATGAAAGGAGGACAGTACATACCAAGGTGTTCTCTAATGTGAGGTGGACATTTTTAGCAGTCAATAGAGTCACCTCATTCTACAAGCCATTGTTGAGTAACAGCAGTGTAAATCATCAAGTTTTTTTATCACGTACCCCATGCATCTGCATACCGGCCTTCAGTTGATGAGTGAATGTTTGAATTTTGTCCGTGAGTGCAAGCTGTAGCCCATGTTTGTCTGCCTGGAAGTTGGCATGGATGTTATGAATCTCAAGCACCCCCTCCACAACCAGTCTGAAAACTTGAGCTTGTGAGACTATGATGAATATAAAACCTACTTTATCAACTTGTCACTGCCTGCAGTGACCTGGATGCTGTAGTATCCTCTGTCTAGAAAGACAGTGTTGACTTGCACAAGAGAGGATGAGAGGTTGTCCATCAGAGTTTGCAGATCCTTCTCATTGTCCATATACATCTGTTGGAATATAAGAAATGTTAAATATCAAGTATGAATGTGGTCCAAGCCATACCTCGGCCATATCAGAACTTTGATCAAGTAGCTCGAAGATGGAGCCGAACTGGGTTGGAACTGCATACTGGACCTCTGCTGCCAATTTGTGCAAGCCATGCCAGACAAGCTTAGCCCTGGTGCATATTTTCTGCTTCCCTGAATGAAAGTCCTCGCTACCAGCAAAGCGAGCAATGAATGCTCCAGGATTGAACTTGAATTGCTCAAAGTCAGGACTGAACATGTACTTCAGGCTGGCCTCCTGACAGATGGCGTCATGGAAAGACAAGATGAGCTTGATATCCCTTGAATGACGATCCAGCTCCAGGAACAGTCTTCTTGTTTTGAGCAGCGGATTGTCCTGAAAGATCAAATCATTCCTGAGATTTCCGCTCAGCGCATCTGAGTCATCGAGCCGCTGAATGATGTCAGTGACCACATGCGCCACTGTGGCCTCGACTTGAGATCGGGTGAATCTAGTGGTGTTGAAGGTTGCTCCGAACCAGGAGTAATGGCTGGGGAACACAAGGATGAGCCCGGATCCTTTGATCAAATTTACAGGCACACACCGCTGTGGACTGGTCTCCGCTGATGCTCCACCTTTTTCTGGCATGTTATTGCTTTTCCCCTTGGTTCCAGGCATTCACGGTGCTTCGGTGGGCCTGGTCGAGTAGTGGCAGATGAAGGACGGAGGAGAGTTCGGTAGCGTGTGATCCTCGAGGTCGCGGCGTGTAATCTGACAGCCTGACAGCACCTCGCGGCCAGCCTGACAGGATCGATGCATAATAATAGCTGCGACTCGGACGTACATTATCGCCGATGAATCGCTCCAATGCTACTTTAGATTGGCGCCGACGGACATAGCAACATGTAGTGCCTCCCTATAGCAGCGCTCATGCAGCGGGATCTGTTCTGTCGTCGCACCCAAGGTGCGCGCCGGCGATGATGCCAATCGCCGGTGCACTGACAGCATTGTGACATCCCCATGCGGCATAGCTTCCTTGTCTACGGTCTCTCCTGCAATCTGCGCCTCTCACTTGCCTCTCACCAGCTGTCCAGCCCTGCAACGCCCTTCCCACCGCGCTCGCTCAGATCCGGTCCCCTCTCCTGCTCCTCTGCACGCGTTCGCCCCTCCCAGCAGCTGCACTTCGACAACGACAACGCCGCTAGGCTAACCCAAGCCTGAGAGGACTGAAAACGTAACATATCCTGGCTCGCCAGAGGAAGCGGAACTTGCCTTTGCGAGCAGAGATGGCGGACGGACCGTATACGGGGACTCCAGGCCTCCGGCACTGGGCAGCAATCTGCTCAAGCGCCTCCGGATGACTGACGCGCTATAGCGTAAAGTCAACTACTACCGACGTCGCAGGAAGCACCATAACTCACCTGAGCGTATATTTTGCTCCCAGTCGCATGGACTGCATCGACAATGGTCTTCCAGCCATCGATCCGCGATTATTCCCCCGGACCCGGTGCCTCTTGCCATTCAGTCAGCTTTCCCCTTCCGCGTCCTCGTCCTCTCCCCCGCCAACCCCTCCGTTGTGGCGGATCTCGCTCGTGTTCCTGTTCCCAGCCTCGTCCTCGTCCTCGTCCACGGCGACTCCACGCTCGCCATCCGAGTCCACGTCCACGTCCATATCCTCCTCCTCCTCTTCCCGCTCCAGCTCCCGCTCCAGCTCCCGTTCCCGCTTCCCTTGCTGCATGCGTCACTCCCCGCCCTGTTCGCCCACCACCACGAGGAAGCACCCCAGCCAGCTCAGCCGCACCAGGGATAACCTCCTCAGCGCGGACCACACTGCTCGGCGCCGGACGCACATCCCACGGTATCGGCAAGACCTGGAAGAATCGTTTTCGCGAGCTCCGGCCGTTGGGCTCGGAAAACGTATTGGTTGGTCATAGGGCTCATGCGCTTTCGTCGTGTGCCGTTGATGCTTTGTCGGATGAGTAGCGGCGGTCATTGTCCTCGTCCTCGCTGGCGGACTCGTCAGCGTCATCCGACCCGTTCCAGTAACGCTCGGCTTGTCCCTGGAGGTCGTAAACGTCGCGCGTATGTTCTGCGAATGAATGAGTAGGTGCGACGGACGGACGAGAAGATACAAGAGGAGAAGGGAAAGAGAGGTAGGCAAGCTGACAGTGGAGGAGATACGGATAGGTAGCCGACGAGAGAACGGACAAGAAGTGCGAGGAAGGGAGAATTCAGCACGGTAACGGGGTATCGACGGTCATGGAGGAACGAAACGCGGTAATAGGCTTGCCAGTGGTACGGGAGGAACCAGCATGGAAACGGACAGGTAGGTATGATAAAGATGCCGTGTCCAATAGAGGCGTTGCGAAAGGACGACTGAAAAGACCAGGAGACGAAAAGGTGCGGCGGAAGGGGAAGGAGATGTCGAAGAAGAGGAACGGATAGTCGCTTGGTACGGAAAGAATGCAGTATGGAGAAGGAATCGGATGACGGAAATGAGAAGGAAAGAGCCCACTCACGCGCCAATCTCTTCATCCAGCTCGTTCATCGCCAACCAGGCATTCCGACGGGAAGCTGAAGCCCAAATGCGCGGAAGCGCGGAAGCGGCTCCCCGGGGACATCCTGCATCTCCACGCACGGCGCTAAGCGCAAAGAAAGCTCTTGTAGCTGCTCCAACGCGCGGTCCATACATGCACATCATCGCTGTCAGAAAGACGCCATTCCGGAAGACAGAGGAAGGAAAAACGCACCGAACACGAGCCGGTACCGTGGGCCGAGCCACTCAAAGTACTCGCACCACGGTAGGTCCTCGCTGACGTCCTTTTCCAGTCCAATGACACATGACGTCTCGTATGCCCACGCGTGAGCGACGGTCTTGACGGTGTGGCTGCCGCCGCCGACCGCCGGAAGCTCCAGAAGTACTAGTGCAGGTCGAGACGAACACCAGCGACACAATTTCCAAGCGACGTCGTGTTTCGTTTGAAGCGGTGAAGCCGTCGCCAGAGCCGGCGGAGGAAATTGAGCCTAGACATCGATGTATTGAGGAGACAAGCGCCTCGTGTACAGAGATGGCCTTCGCTTGGTGTATTCAAGGTCTTTTCGGAAGCTGAGAGCCCGCATAGTGCGTCTCCAAGTTGCAACCCGAATCTTGCTGTAGTGCCCAGTGGAGAATGGCTCAGAAGTGCGAAATAGCCATATTGTCGGCGTGGTTGGTGGTGCGGAGCAGAAGTATGACCGTGACGACATCAGCACCTCATGTTTCCTACCCCCATCATGCTCGCGGACACCTTCAGTCTCCCGGTGTATGCCACCGCGCAGCTCGTAGAAACCTCCAAGCTGACAACCAAGCGTCGTAAAAGCACTGCGGGAAGAGTCGGGTGGAAGGTGGCAAGCAGGATGGGGTTGGCCAACGGTGAGTAGTGCTCGCAGCCGTTCTCGCCTGGGAAGGACTGTATTGATTCGTCTTGACTCGTCTTTTAGCTGTTGTCCAGCCAATTCAACCACCTTCGCCGCCGTTCTCCGCATATCCACCATAGCCCATCGACGACGACCACCGCTACGCTGTACTCCTTCGCGCTGGTGTATCACCGTCTAATACCCTACCGTCGGCAAGATCCGAAGAGGACGACCCCGCTTCGTATACGTATTCCGTGGGCGACGCCTGGATGAACGAAAGTCAAGAGCGCGGGATGTATTGGTTTTGGCTGGCAACGGGCGACGTTGCCACGTTTTTTTTTGGCTGGCAGGGTGCGTTATTCTCTCTCTTGCGAAGGGCTCGGCTGACGAGTTTCCACAGCTGTAGACTATCTCTGTCGTCATCCTCGACCATGAACTACCGCCATCGATACCACCAGCTGCCATTTGCGTAGACGAGGACGAGGAGGTACTGGGCTACGTTGGCCTAGGTGCGTGGCAGTCTTCTTGCGTCTTTCATACTCTGACACCCCTCCGACGTCCAGAATACCGCCCGACCTCGTCACTGTCTCCGACTCTCCGCGAATCCACTGGCACATCCACGGATCTCCACGCATGATCCTTGCCGAGGCTCAACGGCGACAACGGCTCGCCAACGCCCTTATGCACGCTGCACTCGTCGAATCCCCGACTCGAGTACTAGTACGCCGTCTTCCTTGGCACCTCCGACCTTCATCCGGCAGCGCAGACGCTGTCTGAGCGCAGGGACTGGAGTATCGCAGGACTGTGAGTCCAAGGGCGAGGGCGGGCAATGGGGTGGATTATGCGGAATGAGAGTGGGTGGAATTAACCCGCCATCGATACCACCAGCGGCCATCGCCTCGACGCACAACACGCTACTCGTCTCTGCCATCCGTAGCTTCGCCGTGACCTCCCACCCACGCCTCGACCTCTCGTCTAGTCCCAGGCACACCCGCTCGCGTCCTCCATAAGCCTCTTCATAACCGGTATGAGCACTGGCACCTCCTCCGTCGACTCGCTCAGCGTCTCCCGCATCTCTCCCTCTCCCTCCTCGCAGTCGCAGGCATTCCCCTTCACCGTCCCGACCGAGGCCGGCTCTCAGACTGGCACCCCGCGCGACATGGGCACCCTCTCATCGCCAACTGGCTTGTCAACAGCGAGATGGTGTTGATTGACGGGGGAGTGAGTTCGTCTTCGTCCTCGTCCTCTCTTTTCCTACATCTCACCAGCTCGCAGACCTTGCCGCTCCACGTTCTTTGTACGACAATCAATGCAAATCTTGACCGAATCCATCCATTGTGTGGGTTTTTTTCCACCACCGGGCCGGCTATACGAGTACATTGAGCAGAGTACTTAACGGACTAGTACCACGAGGAGAAAACGAAAAGCCCGTACGCACGCGGCTCGACTACAAACAAAGCAGAAAAAAACACGATGAAGGGAAGGAGGAAGAGGACGAAGGTATAGCTCATAGCGTATGCAGAACGTATCGTAATGTGGATAGCGACTGGTGAGCAAGTAGGTCAATCATCGAGCCCGTTCAGCAATATTGTCTCCTTAACTGGGGTGGCTCAGCTGCCCACGCAAGCGTTGCAATACCCACTCCGGTGTCGACACACGAGCGAGCCCCGTGAGGCTGATGCGGAGAATCGAGCTGCGCCACGGATCAGCTCCATGAACGGGAGAAGTTGACCTGCACCACCTGCTCGCGTTGGGCGTTCTTCGTGCGATGAGCGATAGGCAGCACGGCTGGGTCGAGTCGATGGAGGGGACATTGGAAAGACGATGCTGGGATAACGCGGGCAGACGACGGTCAAGGACGCGGGCGAGGTAGCAATGTGGGGAAGCGAAGAGGTGTCGACCGTGGCGGAAGGTGACTCGGAAGCGCCTGTATAACGACGGGCGTTTGCGAGAGATTCAGCTCCTGTAGCTCGCAAAGCGTGGGGGGAATATCCGCCGTCGGGAGTGACGTGGCTTCGCCAGCCGGCCATTCTACCCAGGAAGGACGAGGACACGCGATTCCGGGTCCGGGAGAGGAGCCGCGATAGTCGGTCCAGCTCGTCCTGACTCCTCCGCACAAGCCCGTCGTTCCAGCTTGACCACCACTGGCTCATCCTCTACCCATGTGCCGAGGGGAAAGACCGTGCGACGGAGGATGGAGACAGTCGCGATACCCCAGTATCCGCGTGACACGGGACGGTATCCTCCAACGGATAGTCCTCCCGCAATACCCCAGGGTCGACTTGTCATGGAGCGGGGAAGGCGGTCGGGGAACGAGAGCTTGGGATTGCGAAGGTTTCGTGAGGGTGCGGAATGGTGGGCGCGCTGGCAGCGGCGAGGTGGGTGCTGCTGAATGCCGTCGTCCCGGAGAAATCGCGTCCGTTCTCAGCGCAGATCGCGTCGCATCCACTGCGGGCACCCATCCACCTCGTCCAGCGCCAGTCGATATGATGACGTGGCATCTCTCCTCGCATCGTCCAATGGCCAGTCGAGCCCAGGGGCATGAGCTATGGGCCACCCACGATCCGGGAGTACGTCGGACGCGAAGAGAAAAAGCAGTGTTCACGATGGACGGCGGGGGAGGATTGAGAGAGGAGTCGAAAGCGGGATTTGCAAAGCATATCGTCCTGCCGCGCTGAGTGCCGACGCTACCCACCAGGGTTTCTGGAGAGATTGAGAAGATTGTCAACAGCGACATGAGGTGGACGTACCGTACCCGCCTAGAATGTCCGCAGACTCTCCCGCCGTCGTCATCCCAACTGCCCGAGAACCCGCATCGTCGTGTCGAAAGGTGCTGGGACAGGCACTGGCAGAGGAAGCACAGCTTTTCAGCGCGTCTGGAGCGTCGGAGAAGCGGTGGCTGAGAAAGGAATCAGCCATTGACGAGAGGAGTAACGAAAAGGATGGGACTGGGACTGGGGGAGTCCCATTTTGATCGACCGAAAGTCCTAAAATGGGTGATGGGTGGGACTCGCACACATCAAAATGGGACTCGGGGAAACCACGAAGATGTTACCGGAGATATTTGTGATGGAATGATGGGATGCCGACGTGCCGAGGGCCATGCCAACAGGTAGAATATAATTGAATAAAATGCGAATAAATTTCATATGGGGGTATACTCGAGGGTACCCATAAAGGCCAGGCGCTGCGTCAACGAATCTCGGATGTCAGCCTGCGTGGGGAAGGACTTAATAACGGATACGGCAGAATTGATCGGAATGATGCCGCCGTGATGCGTAGACCGATCACAGTGGGACTCAAGCAGATCACACAAGATTGCCCGAGTCCCAGTCCCATCCTTCTAGTATATACTCCATTGACGAGGACGCGAGAAGCAGAAAACTGACGTCGCGTGGTGCAGCCCGCCAGCCCAGCTTATCGCGATGTCGGTCCCGCCGCTGGTGAGCCGCTGGGCTGCGGCGATAAACCCACCCAGGGAGACGGAACGGTATCCGAAGAGACCGTCAAATGCTGGAGCTCGCCGACAAGGACTACGGAGGAGTCAGTCAACGGGTGAAAACGGAGAGGCTTCGCAACGCACGTAGCAGACCGCCGGGGTTACAGCTGTTTGCATAAATGAGTGAACACGTCGAAAAAAAATTGGCCGTCACGTGTTGATGGCCGGTGACGGCCCGTGAAGCTGCCAGCACGCAGTCACACCGACGCCTGCATCCTCGACTCGCGCTCGCCGCCAGGACCTCGAGCGGCCCACGCTAAATGCTAGCCCATGTGTGCTCATCACTGCTGCCGACTAGGACAGCTTGGGATCGCCGCGGACAGTCAATGTAAGCCTCCAGTAAAGACCCGGGCCTTGACCGCACATCCAGCTCGCCCACCCCATCTTAGCCCATCTTCCAGTCTGGGGTGCTGCAGCTCCCCTCTGCATCCACGATCCACGGACACAATCGACCACCGCTCCCTCCACAGCTTCCTACCATCAGTTGTCATCAAGCCCCCTCAGTCGTTGGCAAGCCAGCTGCCAACTCACACCTTGGGCATCGCTTCCTTCCAAAGAAAGCCCTACATGGGACTCCACGCAGTTCTCGCAGCTCTCGCTAGTCCGCCGTCTCGGTCCTCCTCGCTGTCTGGGTCAACTGACTCGGCCGATGAGCCCGTATTGCGCCCAGCTGGGCTGGGCCACGAGCAGGAGCAGTAATGTACCATATCCAATGGCTATGTAAAAGCTCTGTATGTAGTCTGTAGCTTCCGTCGGTCCAATATTCAATATTCAGAACCTCCTGCTCGACGCGCCGTCGCCGGCCATCAACACGTGACGGCCAATTTTTTTTTCGACGTGTTCACTCATTTATGCAAACAGCTGTAAGCTCCTCCGCCGCCTCTGTTCAAGAAATTCACGCATTCGTCCGTGTGGAAGGCCGATATCGCCTGGGGTGTAGCGCGTTTGAGACGCTGCTCGTCGTTAGACGCCACGATTGTCTTGGGAGATTCATGGGACGTACCAGTACATGCATTTGATCGAGCATCCTGTATGCGCTGACCAAGTCGTGGGTGACGCGCACGCAATGCGGCTTCATGGGTGCCCGTAGTGTAAACGCCGACATCCGCTGCGGTGCCATTAGCAGAGTCTGGCGGCGTTAGGGAAACACCAACCCAGGGTCGTAGTATCTGCCACTCGTCGGTTCGACATGGTAGCGATATGTAAGGTCGCGGTGGACGTCGCGGTCAAGATGAGGGCGTGTTACTAAGCAACCCCATTCGTGATGGAGTGTAACGCCGCGTTACCTTCGAGTAATGCAAGATTTTCATTTCAGTCGTTGAGTATATCGCTTAGGCGTGGCGTAAGGAAATAGAAATAGCTCACCGAAGAGGCGTTTGACCAAATTTTCTACACGGAAATCACACGCCATTGAAGTACTTCCGTTAATCACCCACAGGCTTACAGGCCTTTCAGTCTCTGGCAACCCGCACCCGAATATACCTCTCTTATTTGCGACAAGTACTCTCAGGAAGCGGGGGTCTGATACACATTGGTAAGCCTGTTGCTTGGTGAGCGCGTACAAATGTGAATTGGGTAAGTATTTCAACACCTACTTAAGCAAACTGGGTTGCAGGAGGGAACACATTGTTCATCCGCGACATTCTTCGAGTTTTTGTGTTGGTTTAGTCACTTCCGCTGAACGCATCCAACTCAAAAGTTCACCCAGAATGAAACTCCGTCGCATATTCTCTCTCTTGTCCCTGGCGGCTGCCGCGCTCGCCTGTGGTCACCCGCATGTGCATGGGCGCGATGAGCACGCCGAAGTGGTCGCGCGAGACTCGGGCTCGCTCAACCCTGCGCCCGGCCCCAGCGATCCCCAGATTCAATTCGCACCTCTTCCGAGCATCGTCGATCCGGTCGAAATCAACAGCACGCTCGGTTACTTTGTCGGCGACCTCGGGCATGGCGCGTATTGGGTTACGCAGGGAACCTACACCAACATGTTCCTGGTCAGCACGCATGGAGTCATCGTGGTCGAGTGAGTATAACCCCTAGCAGTTGTGATATTTCTAACGTCCAATAGCGCGCCGCCGACAATAGGCCACAAGCTTCTATATGCGATTGGCAACACGACGAACATTCCAGTCACGCACCTCGTGTACTCACACTTCCATGCAGACCACATCGGAGGCGCCTCGCTCTTCAACGGATCGGATCGCACCCGACGATTATCGC
Organism: Mycena amicta; assembly: GCA_029282125.1. Taxonomy (NCBI): domain Eukaryota; kingdom Fungi; phylum Basidiomycota; class Agaricomycetes; order Agaricales; family Mycenaceae; genus Mycena; species Mycena amicta. The sequence continues at coordinate 2,382 of JARIHP010000101.1, read as the reverse complement.
CCACGCCGAGACGCTCAGCCTGCTCGCATCGCTGTCCGACCCCCTTCGCCGTTGCCGAACGTAACCTTCGAGGACAAGTATACCCTGCAAGTGGGCAACCAGACGCTCGAGCTGTAGTACCACGGCCCCAATCACACCCCAGGAAACCTCTTCATGTACGCACCGGTACAGCGCGTCGCGCTGCTCATCGACGTCGTCTTCCCCGGCTGGGCACCCTTCGCACAGCTCGGGATATCTGACTTTATCCCGGGGTGGACGGCGGCCCACGACGTCCTGCTAGCACTCGACTTTGACGTGTTCGTCGCTGGCCACGTTGGGAGACTTGGTACCAAGCAGGATGTCTTGCTGTGGAAGAAATGTGAGTCCGAACATCAACACGCTACTTATGCTCACCGTCTATAGACATCGAGGACCTGCATGCCTCCTGCGCCTCCGCAATCAACGGGGGTTTCGATGTATCCTCCGCGCTCGGGCCGACCATTGCAGCGAATCCGGGGAACGCCTGGGCCGAGTTCAAGGCGTACTTTCGTGTCGCTGCACAGACCTGTGCCAACAACAGTACATCGCGCTGGCTTGGTGTTCTCGGCGCCGTGGATGTCTTCGCGTTCGAGAATGCGTACTGCATGATCGAATCGCTGCGCGTCGAGTACGATGTCCTTGGCCCGTTCGGCGTGTCGTAGCGTGACGCGATAGCTATCGTTAGTGTCGTTAGAATAGAGCAAAAAAAACCCTTTCTTCGGTACCTGCTGGAGCGAATTAGTCTTGTCATACTGTCCCAGAGTAACGATGCCCAGGACGTTGCAGTTGCAAGATAGAACACAGCGGCGAAGACAGATTCCGATACAGACTTCGGAGGGCATGGAGAATGAACTAGGCAGCAACGCTGGCCGTGGCGGAGACGAGCATCGGGGCGAGCATCGAATGCAGGGACTGAAACACGGGCTGCTGCACAGCGGGTCCTTTTATCAGCTCACGATTGCGGGCGGCCAGTCAGCGCATAGATATAATTCAAGTGCTTCCCAGAAGACGGATGGATGAACGATTGAATTGCGTTTCTGGTTGGCATAGTCCCAGATCTGCGACGAGAATCGGAAATCAGTAATCAGAACCGAGTCTTGCCCAGGGTGTTGTGTAGCTCCGGGCTGACACTCCTTCAAGTTGGGCATTCTGCGACTAGCCCTGACTTTGTTGCTTGAGTGCTGAGCGGGCAAGTCGTGGTGAGGACCAGGGTGATGGTCAGAAGCAAGAGGTAGAGGTCGTAGCCAAACAAGCACACACATCGGCAGTCGGAATAGCCCAGGCCGGTCTAACCATCTTGCGTCTTCCCGTCATCATCGAAAAATAGCTGGGTATCGCGCCCGCATAATCATTCACGATGCTTGTTTTCTTCTGGCGTACAAGGCGGCTCGTTCCTGTCACTATACACGCAATCTGTCTGGTGCATCCACCCACTACCCTCCTGTCGGTCTATATCAACACGTCGGCCGGTACTCGTTCGGAACGAGGTTTGGGCATAGCTTGACTAGCGTGAACATCTTCTTTTTTGTTTTCAGACCAGGTAACCAATTGCAACCATACGCACTGTTCGCTGCCATCTCATCTCATCGGGCTCCACTCCTGCTCAAGCATCCCAGATTGGCTACTGTCCATCCACGAACCCATGGGTTAATTGGTTTTTATACCTTTTAATACGTGGCACATCGTTCGATACGACTCTAGGATCTTCGTTGGAATTTCTTGAGCATTTTCTTTTACGGCGCGACAAGGAAAATCGAAAAATCGATTCGGTTACTAACAGCGGCCGGCAGAGGCACAGTAAGAAGCGTCCCATCCTCGCTGAACCCGTTCTCCCTTCGGTATCCTCATCCACCGCTCCAGATCCACGGCCCGACCATCCATCGGCACCGTTTTTCTTCTCTTTTCGCCAGCGCCCGTGAAAGAAATGGCCGCTGTACAACGCCGCGCCCCAAGCAGTTCATGTGTCGGCACCGCGGGCAGGCTCTGCGCCAGGGATTCGTCAAATCGGTCACGATGGAGAACGCCGAATATCCAGCGGTCGAGAAGGCAGACGGTATAAGTGAGGAGAAGGAGGAATCCGGGCGGCATTAGGTGGATTGTCGGTGGATCCACCGACTGTTCGCAGGGTACATGTCAACGTTTCATCTTTGGCGACTGTTTCCGACTCGTAGATGAAGTGCTCGTCTTCTCCACCTCCGTTCGTTTCGCTCTCACCAGCTGTCTCCAACCCCCAGCCGGAGCAGAGCATGAACACCATCCTCGCGAGCCCATACAGCAAGAGTATGGTCGTCAACGGGTCAAGGCGCTATCCTTGCGAGGATCTGGGGACGTTCCCTGCGGAGCCACTCCAGCAGCGGGAGGGCA
>JARIHP010000100.1:0-152826 GCA_029282125.1 Mycena amicta | reverse complement strand
CCGCGCACGATTGGCGTCGAGAGGACTTGGAAAGTCGTATTGCCCGTAAGTGATCAGCGAGCCTTTCGTGAAGCACTGACCAGACGCTCAAAGCCGCGCACGATTGGCGTCGAGAGGACCTGGAAAGTCGTATTGCCCGTAAGTGATCATCGCGCCTTCGTATGAAGCACTGACCACGACTCAAAGCCGCGCACGATTGGCGTCGAGAGGACTTGGACACGTTCCGCTGGAGAGTTTGATATGGATAGCTACGCTGCCTATTTCGATCGCCGCGCAGAGGAAAACGTCGAGATTTAATGCGCTGGAATCAATAGAAGCCCAGTGGGAGGCGGAATCACGAGCACGACGGCGCTCCTGGAGAGTATCGGTAGCTGCGAGAGAAAAAAAGTTGGACAAGGCAACGGTTATCCATTAAAACAGTCAGCCTTCAAAACGTTCATATCCAGGGCGCAAATCGATTAAGCGAAGGTCCATCCCTTCAGAACGCCAAACCTTCAAGCGCGCAACTTTTTTGGGCTTAGAGATCCTTCGGCGCCGAATACAAAGTTCTTGAGCGGCGAGCTAGCGCCAGTGTCGGCTCGACGGCGAGAGCGCACCATATCCATCAACGCCCGAGTAGCTGCGCTCCATGCCGTTGCCGGGCGCTCATCCGTCCAGCGATCAGCTAGTGCAAGCTCCTGTAGACGCGGAAGTACATTGACAACACCTGCGGCCAATGCCAGCGCCTCGGACTCCTTTGCAGCAGGAGCGTCTCGCGGCAGCGTCAATCCCATGCAGAGTGTTTGACTCAGTCCACACATAAAGAGTTGCAATCGCTCAAGAAGTGGATTGCTCTCCAAAAACGGAAGAATGTTGTCCATCCGTGGGTTGGAGATCAGAAGCCGCCGGAGTGAAAACGACGACCGCCGTTGAAGAGCACGAGTGTGATGTAAGGAATAGGAAGATGTTCTTTGCACCGTATCGATAGCTCTTCCAGAGAAGGAAGAATCAGCGTCCAACAAATGGGTCGCACTCGTGCCACTAACCGTCATCTCGAAAATACGGAGAGCAGGGCAGACACAGGGTCTTGTTTCGACGTGTCAACTGCGGCGGGGACGATGTGCAGGGCGAGACGGATGAGGTTAGGTGCCTGCTCGATGACATGGATCGCATCGTCGTATCGAATTTGCAGGTCCTCCAGCAGGCTGAGATGAAGTAGTTGAGCCCAGGGCAGTCCAGAGTCGATTGGACTGAACTGCCATCCGCCTGGATGTTCGTGCAAACGGGGAGGCTCGACGCTCAAGCACCGGAGAACGACCCTCTCCAGCTGTGCGGCACCCTCCAAAGCCGACATGGCACGAAACCACAGTCCCGCATCGTCAGGTAGCATCATAGCAGAAACGTCAATTGTTCTCAACGCTTTCAGAGCGCTCCTGGGCAGCTTGAATATCGATTCCGTGAAAGCGACAGGAATACGGAGCTGGAGGTGGCGTATTCGATGACGAGCGGGTAAGACCAAGTCCATGACGAGATTGGGAATGGAGAGCGACTCGGAGGTGATAATCAAGGACAGTGGAAGGTCGTGTGAGCGCTGAAAGCATGTGTGTGCTAAGCTCTTGATTCCGCCGAAACCCGAGGTACGCCTGCCGAGGTGAAGCACAATGCGACACCACAGGATAGGACTATGTAGTGCGACTACCCTCCACAGACCACAGACTTTCGAAATGACCAAATGCCAGTGCATCGGAAGGAAAGTGGTCGAAGCTGGCAGATCTCTGCAGTAAGGTTCAGGAACACCTCTGCGAGTAATTCCGGCGGAAGGCGAAAAATGAAGCTGGGAGGTTGTTTCGCGGACGTTCTGCCGTGAATTTTCGGTCCGCCAAGAGTGTTTTGAGAGTTACAAGGGTGATTCGTGCAGAAGTGTCAGTGGTAGGCGCGTAAGGCGTAGGATCTGACATTTGAGTGTGGCTTGGCGGCAAGTAGACATCTGAGACCGAGAGGTCCATCCTACGAAGACTATTTGAGTTATCCGCGCAGACGAGCGCTTCGGACATACGGGATGGTAGTGGTCAAGAAAGAGTGCTAGTGATCGCGATGGCATCATTGGGCGCTTGAACTAAGTACAATTTATGTGTTTTTACCTGGTTTTACGGTTCGTTACAATTTATCTCCTTCAGTTTACTTCCATTGACAATAGCCTCAACCTCTGGCCGAATACTAGCCAGCATATCGCTCGTGCTCTTGAGAGGCTTCCATCCGAGCGAACGTGAATGGGTGGCACGGCATCGCGAGTTGGAACCAAGATACGCAGAGCCCTGGTTGAAAAGATCAGTCTACCCTAGTACTATAGCTTAGCATACGCACCCCAAAATACTTGTCCAGATCTGCTTGCGTGAACGTTGTCGGCTCCACACTATTACTCTTACCCAGCGCAACAAGCGCCTCCCCAATCTTCTTCCCAACATCATACAGAGAATGTTCGCCACTCGCTCCGAAGAAATATCCTTCACGGCCGTGTCCAAGCTTTGGGTTCGAAATAATCGCATCCCACAAAATGCTATACAAGTCCACAACTGGAAAAAAAAAGTGAGTCGGGTACTAACGGCGGAGGGGCACGCAAAGGACTGTTGCCTACGTTCGTGGATTTCAACGTTCGGCCAAAGGTTCTTGCCTTCACCGACCATGCCTGCACGTCCACGGTCGAGAGCAGCGGAGATCAGAGCGGGGGATCTGGATGGAATGGGGATTCTGGACCACCGATGTCCACAAGACGACCGGTCGCCAGACCATAAATGGTGGAAGGGAGGATTATATAGCTCTTGATGTACCCTGGAGTCACCTTTGAGAAGAATCGCAGGCAATTGTTGGATATACGCGCCTTCCGCGTCTGCGTCGGTGATCGCCAAATCGACGTTCCGGTGGATCTGGGTCTCGGGAAGAGAGGCAATTTGGGCGGCGTCCGAGTCGTCGTAGACGACATCGCTAGCATACAATCCTTTGGAATCTTCAGCAATAACACCGGTGCCAGACTGGAAACGCTGAATATTATACTGGCATTATGCGGGCAAAACTTACCGTGTTGATAAAACGGGAGGTACTCCAGTGGCCTCAAACTTCTTCTTTAAGACCGGCCAAGGTCGCGTTTGCCGCAACAAGATCATCGCAGTCAGCCTTGTCACGTATAAGCTTGATACTCAGATAAGATCAGGACCCACCGTCGCAATCACGACGTCCGCTTCACTCGAGAGCTTTTCCATAAGAGGCGCATCCGAGTGTGAACCAACCACTGCGCTGATTCCCAGCGATTTGAACTTGTCAGATTTCTTGGGATCGCGCACAAGGACGGTGAACTCGAAGTCCTTAGCGTCTGGGCGCGAGAGAAAGCGGTTCAACACAGAGCCGCCGATATATCCTGGGGGCAATTATGATTTGCTAGACACACAGAGTGCGATCTACCAGTAGCGCCGGTGATTAGAAACTTGGTTTTGGTTCCGGTCATGGTGGTAGAAAGCAAGTTTGTAAGACGATCAATCTTCGGAATTACTAACACAGTTCCGAACACAAAAATTCATGTATTTTTGAACCCGACATACTGCATCACAGACAGCTTGTACTCTCCTTCGCACTCTGCCGGAACTCGCGCACAAACCCGTCCGGAGAATGAGCAAAAGTCGACGTTGAGCTCATTCAGCAGAAGATTCGGCGTCTCCAGCGTTCCCATCGAGGAGACAGCCTGGCCTTGATTAGGCGGCATTGCGACATCCGTCAGGCATACATGCAGCTTCGACCCGTCGACGACAAAGCTCTGGACGCAAGGCCGTCCCTCGCTAATCCCACAGCCAAGCCACTCCAAGTGCAACGAGTGCGAGAATCTGTAGGACGCTGGCAGACAGCTCTCCCCAAGTGCCCACAGCGTCAGCTCCGATTCTTCTTGGTGGTCTTGCGCTGTGATTGCATAGTGCGAGAGAAGTACGTTCCCATCATACTTACTCGCAATATCAAAGAACAGAGGGCTGGTCTCTCGTCCCCGAAATACGAGTGTTAATCCACTGATGCACATGTGCAGTTGGTCGTCTGGGTCGTCAGTACGATGTATTTGGAATCGGTGGGTGGTAGGCAGGTTAACGAGACAAGGCGGAGATGCGAAAGGTTGGCTGGAATCCCTCGGTTTGAGTTCGGGCATGGGCGAGAGGGATACCTCCGCGCAGTCTGCATGCACGGTGACGATGTGTCTGTCGCATACGTAAATTGCCTACGATAATAAGTCTTGATTCATTTTCCGACAGAAAACTCGCTCACGTCTTCAAAATTGGTTCTACTCTGTGGCCAACTTATCCAACTGTCGTCAACGAAATTCCATAGAATCACAGTACCCCGTCATCTCCACGGCAATGTGCCAACTTGTTGCCCCCAGGAAAACCGGACCATCGTTGTCGACTAACGGAAGGACCAGATCAGGGCAAACCGGTTCCACCTTGGGAGGACAGGCCGTCGGCTGTATGCGCAAGACGTGTATGCGAAAAGTTCTGTCCCACAGAAAATTATTTTTCGGCGGTTCGATGTTGAGAATGCTCACGATTGACCAAGCACGCTGGTAACGAACACGAGCGCTTCCTCCTTGGAGACTGGAGATGCACGCGTCCGTACACTCGTGATATGCGTTACTTCGGCAAGTTCGTAGGACGCAATTGGCCCAGAAACTGGTACGCCCGCAGGAGTCCCAGCGTCCCAGATGCGCAGAAAGCATCCATGGCCTGAAAGGATAAATCTTCCGCCAGGCACAAACCGCAGATGCTCGAACTCCTCCTTGGGATCAAGAGGTTTTACGAGTCGAATTGACTGAGGAGCTACTGAGCTGGACGTTTGGGCAAATGTATGACGGAGACGGCGATTAAAGCGTGTGCAAACGGTCGCGACGTGCTCTAGTTCGTCGATGGTCATCCTCATGAGGGGGAAGGAGGGTTCGTAGACGTTGTGCTGCCTACAAGCGGAGCGAAGGACGTCGATCCACACGCTTCGCTCATTCGTGATCGCGTAGAATGTGTTGGATACCTTGAAAACGATTAGAAAGTTCAAAAGATGCTAGTTGAGCCGATCACAGACTTTCCGGAGACTGAGAATGTCATACACGGGCAGGAGCGCAATAATGTGCATTAGAACATCCGGAGGAAGCTCGGAGAGTCTGATACGACTCTCCGTCGTATAGTTCATGGTAGGAAGAGAGAAGGATTGATGATTGCCGATGCCGTGATGGCTCGAGATTTCAACCGACGAATATTCGATGCAATACAAGTATATGATTATGGGTACATTAATAGAGGATACGACACTGGCAAAGGCCCCCCAAAACAATCACGATGGCCCCATTTACACCCTCGAAGAGACGCCTTGAGCATCGCGGTCGCGCCAGCTCATAATATGCTTATCTGCCTGCGCACTCTTCTGTGGCTTAGAGCTTTTTTTGCCTCGTCGACCGCGATGGCCATGTGGCCGAGTTTTCGGCTCCGGGACGCGGAAAGTAGCTCCTGTGATGTATTCGCAGTTGAAGCGCCACACAGAGGAGCGTATCGTCGAAGAGCCCGCAAAGTCATCAACCAAAGGCGAGTGCGCGAGACGAAGGAGTGCAGCAGGGGAATAAATGCGCGGCCCGGGTGCTGCGAGGACTGGTGGGTGTTCGTCAACAGATACTACAAAGATTGGGTATGAGTGATAGGGCTGACTGCGCTGTCTCATACTCGCCTGGAGAAGCCGAACGAGCGGCTTCCGGGAGGCTGTTTTGGCGCCGGTGGACCGGCACATACAAGCCCGAGCTCGAACTGGTTGAAGAAAGGGTCGGGGAGGAACATGCGGAACCAGAGTCGGAGTAAGGAGTGGGGATCACAACGGATAGTTTGAACATCGAGGGCAGGTCGTGAGGGGTATCGTCCGAAAGCCAACTACCAGTAGGCAATTTTATGCGATGGACCGTGAGTGCACATTTATCGGAATCGGGGCAAAAAGAGCGGCGTAGCAGTGATATACCATCCTAATGCACATGTCCGCGAGACAGCTTGGCGACAGTAGGTGTCAAGACTGCGTCGATAAAGCGCTTGGATGGATTGAATTAGAAGTTTTGGCGTCGAGGCCATGCATGATTGATTAAGGCCACCCAAACGGCCACTGAGCCAACTGCAAGCGATTTATTTGCGTGAGCACTGAATGGCTCAGAATTTGGACTGAGGCTTCGGCGGCGCCGGCAGAGAGTCGAAGTTCTGGAGACCGACCAACTGGACCTTCGCGACGGGGCGACTCGGAGATTTAGCTTACCATGGCAAACTTCGAGAAGGGGCGAAATTGCGTTGCGGGTGAAACCAAGGCAGACGAAGGAGAAACCCTGAGCAGCTGTGGGTAGTACGAGCCGAGTTACATAGCCAAGGATGATGCAAGTTCAACTCAAGCCACCTTTGTTTGTTTGTGTTGTTGATCACCGCTTTGCCTTCCAAACTGGCCCAAATGGCAGCCAATCTTCCTCTAGAGCTCTTGGACCGCGTCCTCGACCAGTATCCAGTCACCAACTACTATGGGAGACGCACCATTGCGCGCTGTGGCCTCGTCTGCCGAAGCTGGGCTGTGGCAAGTCGCTACCAGCTTTTCAGGGATGTCAACCTGAACGAACACAACATCCTCTCGTTCCTTTCCGTCGTCTCGACCTCTTTCTTCCCCGTTCCCAGTGTCATCCGTTCTCTGGGGCTCGCTTCAGGGCGGACGGACAGAGCACTCAGCGAGAACATCCCCAAGCTCGGTGAACTGCCGCTTGTAACAACCCTTCGAGTGACCATGGACGAAGCGGTCTTTGAGCCCAACCTCCCGCTGCTTAAGGATCTCTTTCCTAACATCACCAGCCTCGCTTTTATCAATTGTGAACTGCCCCTGTTCCCCATCCTCGATGCGACGCGCGAGTTTCGGCGGCTTGAATCCCTCTCGTTGTCGTGGGTGCACATCCCGAGGTTCACGCTCCCCTCGTCATACGAGGCGCATCCTCATTGGCGGCATCTCTCAATCGACTTGCTTCCCTTCTCTCCTGTGCCACCGAAGAAGAAGACGACGACCGAGGATTTCTTCGGAGCAGTCCTCAAACTAGACCCCGTGCCCACTCTGCACTCGCTCTCCGTGCGGGGGCATGACCCCAGTAGTGAAGCAAAGCTCGCACAGTATCTGCGGCTACATGGAAGGCAACTTCAATCTCTGAGCATTGAAACTGAAGGTGCGTCCTGTTTTACTGTAAATCTCAATTCTCGCCAACGACGCTCTCAGAGCATGCTTTCCAGCGAATCCCCAGTTTATCCTTCTGTGCAGAGCTCCGCCAGCTGGACATTGTTTTCAACTTCCACGGCTTCACCCTCATCGATGAGCAAATCCTCCGCACTCTTAAGGACGTCAACTCCCGTGCCCTCAAGAGAGTGAACGTCATGGACGTGTATGGTGCTGGATTGCGCGGCGGAGGCCAGTGGACCGCGATAGACAATCTTTTTGCTTCGGACAAGATCTTCTCGAAGCTGGAGAGTTTCAGGTTCAAGACGAGCAATGTCCAGTCGTGCGAGAAGGTGAAGCAGTCTATGCCGTTGTCCGGGGGGCGTGGAATTCTGCGGTTGGAAGGGATGTAAAGGAGTCGAGGAGCAGACTTTCGACCACATTACGCAAGCCTGGCTCATCGGGGGGTGGTATACGGACCGCCGATGGGCGACAGCGGCCAAGTACGGAGGAGTCACTTTGGCGTCGACAGCCTGATGGACGGGCGTTAAAGCAATGGAGGAGATGGAAGCTGGATCGTTATAATAAGAAAATACAGAGGGCGATGTGGTTTGTAAATATCAGACGAGCAAGGACGAGGAGAAACAAAAACGCTTAGATCCACTGCGCCTTGTCCCAGGACGGGTCTTGGAGGAACGCACAGAGGACTTTGCTCCCGGTCTATCAACGCATCAGCGCTCACACTCACAAACACTGATAGCGCAGCACTGGAACGCACCTGAAGAAGCGGATGGCCCGCGACGATGCTCAAAATCGCTCAAGGCCTTCGCGCCTGCTCTCGATGACCTCGTCGGAGAATCGATTGGTGAAGACCTTTCCCGGGAGCGGTGGGATGTTGACGCGCGTTGACTCACGCTCGAGGATGTCGTGGAACGCCTCAAAGTCCGAGTACCGCCGTCGCACGAGCGAGTGTCGCAGTTTGAAGGCGGGGATGTTTGTCTGGGTGGGTAGGGTGGTCTCAGAGTGTGGAGCACAGGAAAGTAAAAGACGAGAAACCTTGCACACGATCTCGTAGTCGGTGTACATCTTGCGGCCGAAGCCTAGTCTTGTTCAGCCTCGTAGCGGCACTGGGAGCACAGAGAAACACACCATGTGTCTGGGGATTGCGGACTTCGATCTCCAGGAAGCTCTCTGGGACGCTGTACATTTCCTCGATCTGCACAAGGACGATTCCATTATCAATCTCGTCCGCTAAGGTGTCGAGCGGCGGACCGTTTGCTGACGAGTTGCGGCGAGTGTCGGGTCTTCAACTGCACCGCTGCGGGCAAAGGGTGAGACGGCCGCCATCGTAGTGAGACGCCAAGAGAGGTCGGGTCACGTGTAACTCCCTTGGGTCGGCTGAATCAAGCCGGACTCGGGACCATTGTCTACTGTAGCACTCAACTCAAGGATTCATAGACAACGAAGGGAATGTGGGATGAGCAAATGGGTGGTATCAAAGCGCAATTGCATTCTACTTCTTCTCTTTTGAAGGCGGCGTTGTCGGTATTAGCCCCACCCGTATCGGTATCCCGTCTGCTTGCGCATCTAGCTGCTTCCTGTACTCCTGCAGGTCCTCCGCCGTTTTCTGCTGTAGCTCCGCTTGGATGGCAGCAAGACGCGCTTTCTGTAACTCACAAATTAATGGATGTACGCAGAACACAAGGGTCGACGCGCCTCCTTCTTCCTGTGCAAGCACTCCAGGTAGTCGTCTCGTTGGTTTCCGCATTGCGAAGGGTGGGCAGCATTCGCGTAGCACTGTTTTTGTTGTTTAATGCCTAGAGTTGGCAGCTTCGCAGTTATGTAGCACCTTGGTGAATTCCTGCCAGTACGGGGAGCAGCGCGAGGGCCCGCCAGTAAAGCTGAACCCCGACTGAGAACGATTTAGCAGGGGTGAATGGACGAGAAATCGCTTCTTACCATGATTGTGGTTCGGAGCAGAAGGAGCGTGACACTCGCCGGACTTTCAATGGCAGACCAAGCAGAGCAAGCGTTCCTGCGGGTCTACATCAACACCCTCGCGAGCCAAAGCCTCGTCTACGGTAACGACTACCAGCAGCCCCCGAGCAACTCCCTCAAGAAGGTCCCCGTCCTGCATGTATGTCATGGGCTCGCTCATTTCTCTTGCTTACATCGAAATCAGATTTCCGTCCCTGCACCACCACCTCCCAAGAAACAGGCCCTTGCAGGATCCTCAGGTTTGAGCGGTTTACGAACTCTGACCCAAGGAATTGACCAAGGATGTTATAGCGCCGCTCTCGTTGACGTTCAAATCGCTCAAGCCAGCCGCATCCTACACCATCGCGGTCCACCCAACCGATACCGTCGCTGCGGTCAAAGCCGCGCTTGCATCACAGCCAGGCGGCCCACCAGTCGACTCCCAGCGCTTGTTATTGAAAGGCAAGGCGCTAGCGGACGCGAAGCTTGTAAAAGAGTACCCAATCAACGACGGTGATACCGTGAATCTTGTTTTAAAGCCCGCACCCGCAACTTCAACTTCAACTCCTACCACTACAATGGATCCAGGCAAACTCCCCTCTCTGTCCTTAGACCCGCCGAATACGTCGTCGTCGCGCAAACACCAGCGCATTCCCAGCGTCGTCCTCTCGCCTTCTCCGTCCAACGAGGCTGCACCCAGTATCGATAAGGACATCATGCTCACACTCGATGCCTCGACCGAGTCACTGCCCGCGAAGGAGCTCTCGACGTACCATACCGTCATCGCGGAGCCCGAATTCTGGGAGCGTCTGCTAACCTTCTTCCGGTCGGTCGCCAACTCTTAGCACGCATCTCATTTGCACTGACACACGTCCTTGTAGCTCCGAGTTCAAGAACGACGCCGACGCCCAGACCGCCTTCGAGGACTTCATCCTTGCCAGCAAGAGCACCCTCACCGCGAGCGAGATCGCCAAGATTCGCGACCGTGTAGGCGTCATTGGCATGTCCGGGACGTAGAATGGGTCATCGATGTCGAATTTCTCTCTGTATCCTTCATACGGCTTTCACGACCCTCCCAATGTACAAGTTTGTCTACCCTGCCAGCCGCTTCAACATCGCCAGCTCCTCACTCCCCATCGCGCTGCACATCGCGTAGAAGGCACTCCCAGGATCGGACAGAAGTGTCCTGGGCCTAGTGTTTCGAGTTAATCACGGAAGAGGAAAGAGGAAAGAGATGCTGTTAAGCCATGCGCCGATAATGGTCGAATGGAGCTCGCACCTGTCAAACTCCGTGACCCTTCCTTCGTGCAGTACCATTACGCGGTCGTACGCGACGATCGTGGACAGTCGATGCGCGATCGTGAGGACAGTACTCCGTGAAAAGGCGCTGTGTTGCGTTGTGAATTCTGTCGCAGCTTTTGGGGAATAAACCTACTCGCGGACGGTCTGCGTGATAAGCTCGTCCGTGGAGAAGTCAACGCTGGATGCCAACGCGTCAGATTTGTCTGTTGTCTGGATGGAAACAGTATACCTTGCTGTTGCCTGTGAAAAAGCGTCTTCCGTCAGCTGCTGTTCCGACGAGAGACGGCTACGTCCATATTACCTCGTCCATGATCAATACCCTTGATCGCTTCAGAATCGCGCGCCCCAGGCACAAGAGCTGTTTCTCCCTGCTCGCAGGTCAGCAATAAATTATTGCAAGAGCGGTTTGAACGCACCCAGCGGAAAAGTTCTCCCCGCCCTCGGACACTGGTGAGTCAAGGTTGCTGACGGGGTTCTGAGAGTGCGACGACTGGATGAGGTGGACGCGTCTGAGGGCGTCAAACTACATCCATGGAATCAAAAGAAAACAGAGAAGGGCAGGCAAACGCACAATATCAGCATCACTGTGGTCTCCCTCAGGATCCAGTGTCGAGCGGATGGTACCGCTGAGTATCGTCGGATCCTCTGCGTCCATTGTCAGTGGATGAATGCATACAAAAGCAAGAGAACGCACGCGGGATAATCGTCAAGCCCCTCCTCAGATCATGCAGTCCAATGCTCGCAATGTCCACGCCGTCGATGAGGATCCGACCTGTCGTCAGGGATTGAGGGACGAAACGGAAGAGCGAGAGCGCGAGTGTGGATTTTCCGGAGCCTTGTTGCGGTGAGTGTGTTTCGAGGAAGGATTTTTGAAGACCAACCTGTTCGACCGATAATACCAATCTATGCCGCCGGCTCAGTAAAAGTGGAAGTGAAGCATGGTGGAATACCTTTTCGCCAGGAGAGATCTCGAAGTTCAGGCCGTGTAGCACTGGCGGAAGGTCGGACTGAAGAATAGTGAGCTTTTGCGGTCTATGGACATTAAGAATACACGCACCGCATACCGCACTACTAGATTCTCGACACGTATCTTACCCTGCTGAGGCCATCCCTTGGGCGGGTGGACTCTGGCTCCTTCAGGCTCCTCCGGCTCGATCTCAGAAAACTCTTTGATCCGTTCCAGCGCGACCATATCTTGTTCAAGCCCGGAGAATCTGTGTGCCTGTTATGTTCTCAACGAAAGATCAATACAAATGACAGAGGAAAAGTGCAGACCATATTTTGGAACTGGTAAACGCAGAATGAGTTCAATATGTGGGCCGAAACTCAGTGCCTACATCATTGGTCATATTCTGAGCAAACATAACCGTGAACCCGGCCAGCGACGCGTCGATGCGCGCGAAAAGTACCGCCATGACGGCTACCAGACCGACTAGAGCTGTGGTGAGGGCGTTGGAGCGGAAGCTCAGCCATTGGCTCGTAGCGAGGGTCCAATATGCGGGAGCAGTGTTCTGCGGCATGCATTCAGGTTTCAGGGAAACGGTGAGTGAGCTGAGAGCTTACAGCATCCAGCAGCTTGAGCATGTCCAGGAGGAACTGCGTCGATCCTCCAAATGCGCGGAGGGTCGCAATACCAGATACCGTTTCCCAATAGAGCGAATGCAATGGGGAGCTGGAAACGGAGGCTGGATCCAACAAAAGTTTACGACAAGCAAGGAACGGAGGCAGGCGAAACGCACAGAGACGACGCATCTCGCGTGAAGCAGTAGAGAACATCTATGAATGAGCCATTTAGCTCCTCATAAGAGTCATCGGACGTGATTGAATAGACCTTTCCATCTACGAGAACCAGTCAGCGCTCTCATATGCAAAAGTTCACATATGTAGGCTCACATCTGAAGGAAACAAGACCCAAAACAACCGTCGCAAGGCAGAAAATGGGTCCACCGACGACGCTGATGACAGCGAACGTTATCCATGCCGAGATGAATGCGATGACACAATGGCCTATCGTCGTCGAGACTCTTTTGTCGATGCCTAGATATCTCGATCATTATGTGGGCTTTAGGCGAGCAGGATCTAGAGACCGACCTTCCAGATCCCTCCCAAACCGATTTAATAAACGGCCGCGGGAAATTGTGTCGTGGAAGCGGATGTTGGCCAGGAGAATGGAGTGAAGAAGACCTAGATAAGTTGGCGGGTTTCCCATAACCAAAAGATGGGCACCGGTAACCACTACACACCCTGGAACAACTCCCGAGAAGCTTTGATTGACCCAGAGTCTATATAAGCGGGTTAGCCGTGCTCATGACAACAATTCGTGGCAGTACTGACAGAGAATGTACCAGCGGAGCGTCTTGACCCCAAGCCCTGCAAGATACGCATTAACGACTCGAACATAAGCTGTCGCGGCTTCCCATACCGGCAAACGTCAGAGCAGCATAAATCCCAGCGTAAAATAGGGGACCATAAACGGGTTTCGTCTCCGCGATCCACGAGCTTGCCCAGACTCTGCGAAAGCAGTGAGCACACATCTCGTAGTAATGTATGACATACTTGAGCCAGCCGTTCTCGAGAAGCGGACTGCACGCAGCCACAAGAAGAACAAGAACCAATGCAACCCATTGAATGCGACCGCCCCAAGCGTTAAGATAGCTTTTCCAAATGGCAGCATCGACGTTGCCAATGGCGCGCTCCTCCTCCGTGACGAATTTACGGGGCTTCTTCTGCGTCAGTGAGGCCGAGTTTTGGACGTTTCCGCCGATAACGGCGGCTACGGATGCCTCGACATGGACGACGGACGATGGAGACTGGACTTCTTCTGCTTGCAGCGTCTGCACCAGGCTCCCGTATATCCCAGACGTGTTGAAAGCCGCGGCACTACCCTGGAAATGGACTCTCCCGTGGTCCAGTGCGACGACGTACGCAGCGCCGGGGGCGCACAGCTGGACATGATGGGAAACCAGGATGACTGTTCTGCCTTTGAGGAGCGAGCCTTTTAGGCAGTGTGTGTAGATATGCTGGGCCGTATGCGAATCCACTGTTTGCTTTATGAGTCTGTCTTTTTTCTAGCAAGTAGGGCGCTTGAAACGAAGACGCACCCGCGGAGAGAATGTCGTCTAAGAGAAGAGTCGATGCGCGGCTATACACGGCACGGGCGAGGGAGACTGTCAATCGTTAAATGAAGAAATGCCTCGACGGGAGCCCAACCTCGTTGTTTCTGTCCGCCAGAAAGATTGAGCTATCGAGGCACTCAGATTAGTGTGCGGATACTCTAGATATACTAACCCCGCGTTCGCCTAAACGACATGAGTTAGCACTGAGACAGAAGCTTGAAGAAGCACTCGCCAATCTCAGTACCATCCCCATCGTCAAGAACCCTCAAGTCGGCCTCCAAGGCGCAGGAATATATGGTTTTTCGGTATCGCTGCTCGTCGTAGGGAAGGTTGAAGAGAATATTGTCTACAAAAGCGTTTGGTTACGGGCCGCGTTCAAGCTCAAGGATCCGAAGAACCTTTGATAGACTGGTTACGCAACCACGCAGTCTGTAGTGCAAGTGAGTACACGTAGGATGAAATACAAGCAAACCTACTTGAGGCACATATGCACATAGACCGTCAACGACCCACTCCGCACCCTCCTTGATGTGAGAAGATGAATGCGCCAGACTGTTCGGCGGAGATCGCGGAGAGACCACCGTTCCAGAGATAACATCTGCTTCGCCGAGAAGCGCTGAGAAGCATCAGTGCACAGTCTCGCGATATAAGGGTATCTCACCGAGCAGAAGAAGCGTTTTGCCCGATCCAAATCTCCCACACACGAGGTTCAGCTGCCCAGTGGAAAAATCCAGCGACACATCAAGCATCGTGAACCTCTTCTGCGGCGTCGCTGGTGGGGTCCCCAATGTTGTCTGAGGCCAAGTTACGCTGGCACATTCGAAAGCGATCCTTCGAGTCTGGTGGGTTAGTGGGAGGACAGGAGCTACTTCAGATCCGCTTAGGTACTGTGGACCAATATCAAAAAAATTCCTACAGATTTAACGGCGAATCCTTACGGCTGAAATGCGCCCAAGCGAGACGAAACCCTGCCGAGATAAGATAACGGATCAAGATAAGATAAGATGGCCTTACCTGAATTAGCCGGATTACGGACGCAGGAATTCCCTTGATGGAGAATTGCAGTTCAGTGAAGACTGTAAACGTTTTAGACGAGGTTAATATGAGAGCTCTGGCCTACTGGAAAGCTGCAAATTGAATCAGTATAGCCATCGACGAGAAACACACAAAGAGAGACAAACCGCCGTGAACGCAATCGCTGGTGTGAGCGTTTCACCGGCGATTACGGTGAAGTGCGAGAATGAGACGAGCGCAAAAATGATCGGAACGGAGTTTCTTGGGAGAATTTTTAGACCAAGTAGAGCGTTGCACCACAGCTCACCCCATTGCCGTCCAGAGCGTCTGTATAGCCATTGCTCAGATGATGTCCAGTCCAGAAAAACGCGTCCAACGTACCTCGATGGTGAAACTCAGTTTCTGATACGCAAGTTCCTTCTCTCTGATGGTCAGCAATCGAGCTTCGAAGTTCCTCTCCCAGGCTATGAACTACACGCTTTTGATGAACTTTTGAAAGTCGCGCATATAGTTTGTTCCAACCTTGAGCATCCTAATCGCGCCCAACATCTGCACTCAAAACTCAATTAGAGCAATCGGCGGAAGATGGAATAGATTACCTCGTTTGTGAGGGCAACACGCTCGTCGCGGGCCTGGAACAGCCTACGCTGCGCGTCGGCGACGATACCCCCGCTACGTTGATGCAAAGGAAGGCAGACCAGTGTGACTGCAAGGCCGACCAAACAAGAGTTCCCGAGCAGCTGATAGAGGAAAATCACGCCCACAAGAATCTCAAACGGCGTGTCTGTAGGTAGAATGAATACTGTGAGAAGAAAGAAAGAAAGGACGCGAGCAAACCTGCAATGTCGTAAATACTATCCGCTAGCGCGCCGACCTGGTCTACATCACTAGACATCAAGGCGATGATTCCGGCTTTGGAGTTGTTCACGCTATCGTTGTCCTCTGTCGTTGTGGGCGCAGAAGAGGTGGTGTCCTTGCGGACCAGCGTCTTTGCAAACAGAAGAGCGTTGAGCTGCAGTTGGAATCGCGTCTTCAGGACCCTGCCCATAAACACCATCTGGCCCATCACTGCGAGCGTTCAGCACGGAATACAACACCGAGCGGACAAAAACCGACCCAGAGACAGAACCAAATGCGCGAGGAAGAAGCCCGAGACCCAGAACCACGCCCAGGATGTGTCGCTCCGATTCGGATCTGCCTCGAGATATTCGAGGAGCTGCTTCAGGAAGAACGGCGGTGCGTAGTAGGCAAACGATATCACGAACGACAAGGCGAGGACCACAGAGACGGCGGAGACATTGATTTTAATAAGGTGGTAGAGAAGTTGGAGCCTGGTCTGGCTACCAGTGGGGCCCCGCCTCGCGTCGGTGTAGTTTTTGGTTGCGCGCATGCTCGCTTTGAGGATAGGGAGCTCTTCAATCTCGAATTTGGAGAGGGATAGGACTTTGGTTGCGAACATGAACAGCCAGACATTTGCGATGGAACTATCTGCATGAAGATGGGTTTATTACGGAGGCCAGAGAGATGACACGTACGGGCATTTTCAGCGACATTTGCCTCGAGAGATGAATCTTTTCCTCGTTGGTAGTGCAGTGGTGGACCCATTGGCGTGGTGAGCGCAATGATAGCGCATACGAGGTAGAGAACGGTAATGGATATCGAAAGCGCTGTGGTGTGCGTGGTCGGGAGGAGGAGTACGGCGCCTTCTGCCAGGCTAGCCACTAGAGTTAACATGGAGAGATGAACTGTCGACGCGGAATGCGAGGGGACAGCAACCACCAGGACCACAAGATACACGGCAAACAGCAGTGGCATGCTGAGCGTGAACCACTGGCATGCGATCACACCTAAGAGCGACGCGATTATAAGCAGCTTTCGGAGGCGTATCTACGCGTTTTCAGCGCGAAAAGTATTGTATATCCAAGAAACAAATACTGTTCGCCAAAATGCAGCCTCGTTCACCGGAGTCCCGTCCCGCAGGTCCTCATCTCGAGCGATATCGAATGGGTCAAATGCGTCGCCGGTGCCTTGGATTTGAATGGATGGCTGGGCCACAAAGTAGGCAGAGGTTACGAGGGCGACGAGGCTGAGGCCAGCACTGGCTGCGTAGAGTGCATCTAGAGGGACCATGGGTGGGCGTGCATTGTTGTCAGCGTTTACTTAAGCCGCGCATCATGACTCGGACCGTGATTCGGAGTCATCCGGGTCACGTATCCGACGCGCTTCAAGTTCCCGGTGACTCATGCGCGTATGTGCTAATCTACGAGAAAAATACTAACGCCTCCAGAGCTCTAGATTCTACCAGGAAAGGCAAGGAGAAAAAGAAAATCCTCCGTCAAATTGCTGTGAAAAGGTTTTTGCCATCTGGTTTGTATCTACCCTTCATAGAGTCGATGCGTCCTACCACCACAACCGAGTTCCCATCCGCCTCTGCGACATCCAAAGATGTCCACAACGCGTATTCAAGGACTACCTACAGCCCAGGACGACGCGCAGTTCGCACCGTAGAGTCTCCGAACGAGCTTTTCGGGCCACCCTCCGTGCCACCCAGCCCCAACGACAGCGAGGCATTCTTCGCTCAGTCTCCTCCATCCTCATCCTCATCTTCCTCTCCTTCATCCTCATCTCGTTCTAAACACTCCTGGTCTCCGACAAACGGCCATGATGACGACAGCGACGACGATTCCTCGTCAAAGCGGCTCAGAAGCGTGTCTCCTCCTCCGCACGGGCCGGTGAGTCTTCTCCCAGTCTGTCGCATCCACACTCAAACCGTGCAGCGGACTCGTTTACCCCGAGCAACCGAGACTTTCAACGATTGTCGTCGGCACGACGAGATTGCATTTGTGGATAAAATGCCGCACGCCCTTCGTCTTCCGGAAGAGTTCAAGCACATTCTTCTCCGCCCGCCCCGTTTTGGCAAAACCGCCTTCATCTCCTTGCTGCGTCAATTTTATGATATCCGAGCAGAAACGTCTTCTACCCGCAACCAGCACCTCTGCTTGGCGTTTGCCTTTCAGCCTGTCTTTGGCACCAACTCGGAGGAGATTCGCGGCGATATTTGCATCACGCTCACCACCTTCCTCTACATATACTCCGAGGAATTGAACCCGCCTTCTGAGCTGAACCCGCCTTCTCTGGACGGTTTCCCAGCGGGTGAGCTGCTGACACAAGTCATCGTACGTGCTCTGTGCATCACTGCGACCGTATCTCACAAACACTTAGGCGCTTGTGCGGAACCGTGGTCTAACCTTGTTTGTGAGCGTGGACAACTTCGACGCATTCTTCCGCCCCCCTCCTCCTGGTCGCCATCGCATGACGCCAGCACTGGCGTCAGGACGGGAGATCGCAGAGATTTTGGATGCAAATCTTTTGGGACCGCTCCTCGCTGGCTACGACGTCATCCCAAAGCTGATCGTCTCGGCCCGTCTTCTACCGCATCCCTCTCTGCTGCAGCGGCTGAAGCTGAGCGCCGCCCCGGAGCTCAATGCCGCTTGTGGCTTTACCATCGAAGAGGCTACTCATTTCTGCCGTTCCATACTCGGAGAGGACGTCCGCATGGATCGCCTCAAGTCCTTGTCCGGGGAATATTCGTTTTCGGATCCAGATTCACCTTCGGAGCTCGTGTTAAAAAGCCATTTCTTGGATTGAGCAGCATGCTGGCCCAAGCGACGAGGATGGCTCGTTCCAGCTTCTCTCCGACCTTCTGAACTTGCTTCCCCGACATTCGGATACCCCGGGTGTACCCGACGTCGACGACCTTATCGATTTAGTCGCAACTGGAGCCGTGGATGTCGATAGCGATGCCGACTCGTTTGCTGACGACGCTCTCTCCCTTCCGACCTGGAATGCCTTATACTACGCTGGTGCGCTGACGAGGGACCCTCGACGTCCTCGGACCCTTCGATTATGCAACGGTGCTGCTGCGCTTTCCATTGTGCGTTCCTCCCATGGTTCCCCATCGAGTCTAACCCATCCTCAACAGTTTCATGCCCGCTTGGATGAGTTCGTACTTGATCGTTACGATTTGAGAAGGATGTTCCTCACTGCGTGGAGCGGGTTTTGTGCTCGCACGCCCAATAACTTCCTCAAGATATTGAAACGAATATTTCATGACCAAATGGCGCGCGCTTTCGGGAAATCACACGAACCTAACCTTCGTGGGGTACTCGAACTCCTCCTGCGCAACCGAAGGCAGACCGTGCCTGCTCGTCCTTTCATCTCATCTCCGACCTTCGCGGATTCCGCTATCTTCGAGATACCCGGATGGCGCCCGGGCCAGACCCTTTCCATCGAGCTGCTCACAGTCACCCTCGTTGGCCTCTGGCGCGGCGAAAATCCTAACGAGGATGAGCGGCGTCCGACAAAAGACGAATTGGAGACGTTGTTCAACACAGTGTCGGGCGAGGAGGAGGCTGTCTTGTTGACGCGGCAGTACCGAGTTTGGTCCGAAACTCTCAACGCGATGGAGACCGTCGTTGTGGCAAGTCTCGTGAAGTCAGGACCCGAGCCCATTCAGCTCCTTGCGATCGGCGGCGCGCGTATCTTGTACCGAGGACCTCCTCCGCCAATGCCTGAGCCGACCCATCGTTGCCAAAATTGCGGATGTATCTGTGCCAACGACAAGTGACGCTTGCTCTGACGATGGTTGGTAGATATGATATATGGACACTCGTTGTATTATCTGTACTACATGGAATTGCTTTACTAGAACGATAAGTTATCAGAACTTGCAATTGGACTGAAGCCTGTGCGAGTTTACTCTCACTTGCGACTTCCTTGCGACCTTCGAAGTGTGATGAGGTGACAGTGACGGATAGGAAGCACTAGGAAGCATTAACATGCCAGTGCTTGTTGCGTTTAAAGCGCTATTCCGACTCCTCTTCCCTGCTCGCATTGCAACCGACCAAGTCTACGACAAAAGGCTGAACCGTCCTATCGGAAGAAAAGAAAACTCCCACCCAGTCAAGTTTCTGCGAATAATTTAACGGAAGTGGCTTTCGCTATCTGCTTTGTATCTATCCCCCCACCATGGCCCAAATCAACGCCATCGCGCCCGTCCTTTCTCCCGCCGTCGGTTATGGCATCGTGCTCGGCCTGGGACTCGGTTTCGCAGTCCTCATGCTCGCTATCACCAAGCTCACAACGCGTTACTCCGAGCACTCTGCGACAGATTCGTCCGAAGAGTATACATCTGCAAGTCGCTCACTCAAGCCTGGTCTAATCGCCTCGGGCATCGTCTCTGCTGCAACGTGGGCGGCGACGCTGTTGCAAGCGTCGACTGTTTGTCTTGTGTATGGCCTGAGTGGGCCGTGGTGGTATGGTGCGGGATCTTCCACACAGATCGTGAGCCGAACGGTTCAGACCCAGTGGTGCTAATTTGCCTGGTGTTGTAGATGGCATTCGCTCAAAATGCGATTCAGCTCAAGGCATGCGATGCAATTTGTTTCAGTCCAGGTTTAAACTCATCCGTAGCTCAACGCCCCTGGCGCACACACCTTTCTCGAAGTCATTGGCGTTCGGTGAATATAACAAACCACCTACCCTCGGCGGCATCGCTCAGTTGGTCATTCAGGTGGGGAACGCTTTGCCATCTCAGCTTCATGTTCTTCGGATTGGGAACCAGTGCGTCCAGAACAGAACTTCGCGGCTATACTCAGCTCTCCTCAGATATCATGTTCGCAAAATAAGCCCGTCAACTGCAACCTAACGTGCCTGACAGTCTTACCTCGCAACTCATCACCGGCGGAGCGACGACAGTAAACGGTCTCACAGGAATGAACACAATCGCAGCATGCTTTCTCATTCCAATCGGCGTCGTCATCTACACCCTCGTCGGTGGCCTCCGCTCGAGTTCGTCGCCTACCCCTCCTCGTCTTGAAACGAAAAGCTGAATGCATCTTGCACAGCCTTCTTCTCCGACTACATCCACACCGTCGTGATCTTCTGCATCATCCTCGCTGCCGCGTTCTCGACATTCGCAACCAACGAGTTTCTCGGGTCCCCGTCGAAGGTGTACGAGCTGTTGCAGACTGCAGGAACAAACTATCCCGTGGCCGATGCTGCGGGAGGGTCGTATACGACCATGCGATCTTTGAATGGATTCGTTTTCGGTGTCGTTGTGATTGTTTCCGGGCACGTGTTCTACCTCCTTTAGACAGTCGCTCATTTGCTTCAGATTCGGTAAGTATGCGCATGCTTCGAGAAAATCGGTGATGTATTGATTCAACTTAGCCACGGTATACATGGACCAGACGTACTGGCAACGTGCCGTCGCCTCGAAAGCGTCCACCTCAGTGAAAGGATACATCCTTGGCGGAGTTGCGTTCTTGCCGGGTACGTACTGTACTCATACATCCCCTGAATTCACCCTACTTAGTCCCATGGATGTTCGCAACCGCCGCCGGCCTCGGAATGATCGCCATCTCCGCCGGCCCATCCTCTCCCTACCTCCCTATCCCACTCTCCCGAGCAGCCATCGTAGCGCCAGCAGCAATGACTGCCTTATTAGGGAAATCTGGTGCAATCCTTCTCCTTATCGCGTTGTTCTTGGCTGTTACATCTGCTGTTCGTTCTTCCCTTCCTAGCACACCATCGCTCATTTGACGGTACAGGCGTCCGCAGAGCTCGTCGCAGTATCCTCCATTATCACCTACGACGTGTACAAGCGGTATTTCAACCCACATGCCACGGACAAGCAGATCTTGTGGATGTCGCATATCGGCGTGGTTGGTTTTGGTGTGTTTATGGGCATCCTTGGGGTAATATTCCATGAGATTGGGATTTCCCTCTCTTGGCTTTGTGCGTGTGTTTTCGCGATATGACTGCTTGAGATTACGAACGAATTGCGCTGTAGATGGCTTCACCGGCACCTTTGCTTCAGCTGGAGTGTTCCCAGTTGGACTTGCCGTTCGGTCGCGGCGGGCGAACAAATACGGATGCCTCGCCGGTCTTTGGATCGGCTTCGTTTGTGGAATCACTGCGTGGCTCGCAACAGCGAAAGGATTCGGGGTGAGCCTCCCCAGTATTTTACTTGCTGTATTGAAACTCAACAGGGCCTGGTGAACGTTGCGACCACCGGCGGTGTCTACGAACAGCTGGCAGGCAACGCCGGTTCTTTCTTCGTTGCCGCGATCGTATCTATGACCAGCACATTTTTCTTCCCGGACGACTTTGATTTCGAGATCACAAGGCGGATGAATGCGTTTCAGCCCGAGGACGCCGATGCGGAGGGGCGTGTTCGAAAGGCTTCAGATGAAGACGAGATGGTCTCCGATGAGAAGGTTCCAGAGGATGCGGTGGAGAACCGCTTGCGGTCGGACTTTATACACGTGGAGAACGACGCATCGAACGAGGTCCTGTACAAGGACTTTATCCTCTCGGTTTGGTTGACTATCGGGATCTTTGTGGTGTACGTTCCCAATCACACTCACCATTTATCAACAGCTTATCTTCCAGGCTTTGCATTATCGTGTACGCTCCATTCTTTCGACCATGATCCAGCCCTCAGTATTTCTCAGCCCAGCTTTGATGGTAATCCCGCGCATCTGGTCCCAGGCCGGATTCACATTCTACATCGTCCTCGCTTTCATCTGGACGTTCTCGGCGGCGTTCATCGTCGTGATCTACCCTGTGGTAGGTGTTCAGAGTCAATCAAGTAAGAGAAGCTCACAAGCGGAATTAGTGGGAATCGCGAAAGGCGCTTTTGAGTATGGCGCAGAGGATAGTCGCAGATGTTACTGGATGATTTGTGTTTGTATTTGTGGTTTATACATGGGTTTTGGGAAACGGCACAGAGGGATTTTCCGTTGACAGATTGACGGCTCAACAAGCTTTGGCAGTGTCTGCCATCTGCTGTACAAGGATGTCGACACTCAGCTGTTGCTTCCCCCTCGCATGTTCTTAAGGTGCGCCTGGCCATTCTCACCGTTTATTTCCCTCAGTTGAGGCAGCGTTTCAGACTAAAAGACTCGATACTTAGCGAAATATGTCAACGTCTTCCAGACAGCGCCACCCTCGCTGTTTCGCAGACCTGCAAACGGCTCAACGAAATAGCACTGCGCGCATTCCTGGCCAACGACCAGATCGGCGACCCCACGCACGAATGCACGGTGTATCTCGGGATGCCGAAACAAACCTCCTTGAATAGTCTCCACGCTCTGAACCTCGCCTCCTTCACATTCTTCCACACCACGGAGAAGCTGACGCTCGTGTTCTTGAACGCAGACCTGGCTACTGGGATTCGAGACCTAGAACGCGCTGCGGCGTTGCTGGACCGACTCACGGACGTTCCGAGCGTCGAGGTTGAGCTGCGCGGGTCGATTTGCGAGGATGGGGTCGTGATAGCGGACGGCATACAAAAGGAATGGAAAGCCGCGTTCACGAAGATGTGGCTGGCCATTCTGAGGAATCCCTCGGTCCAGAGCCTTGCCATGGTTTCCAAACGGGAGTTCTTCCAGAGCTATAGGCTCTATCCACCATCGGCGCTCGGTGGTCCATTGCGCATGCTCAAATCCGCTGGGAAACAATTCGGGCGTGCGTTCTCTACCTGGAGACCTCATTCTGGACGTTCCTCCATCAAGACCTTGCGCATTGGCGGCCAGCTCCTGTTGTTGCCCGATTTCCAGCATCTTCTAATGTTCACCCTGCAAAAATCCCCCCTCGACTCTCTCGAAATACACTCTGTCTACGTGAACGAGCGCGTACATGACATGGCGGCCGGTTTGCCCAATCTGCGCAAGCTTGCGATCCTCGATTCAGATCTGGAATCCCCAGCCGTTTTTCGTTTGCTTTCCAAGTTGCCGCGACTTGTCGACGTCGCTATCAAACCCAATATCAGGCAGGCCCGCTGGAAACCACTCGAATCGCCAGAGCTACCTCTCCGCGCCATCCCACCGCTTCACCGCGTCAAGAATTTGACGATCTCGTTGGAATACCTGTCTGTATTCCTCAGGCGTGCGGACTTCCTCCGCGTTGGAGAGCGGCTAAACACAACTATTCCCATGGACGATCTAACTACTCCCGCCGTTCTACATACGCTAGCGGCCATTAAGCGGCACCCGTCGCTCTACCTCTCTCTTCACATCGACCGCTTCAACATTTTGTTCACCGTGTTCTCGGCAATGGAGTACTCGCTTGACCTCGCATTGGCGATGCGTCAGGAGTGGAACACGGTGTTCGGACGTGTCAGGAAGCTCACGTTGGCCAAGACAGCGGTATCTTTGACAGACTCGGCGGTATTTTCACGGTGGCTTGCCCTCTTTCCGCAAGTTGAGAAGGTGGTGTGGGAGACATTCTCTTCGCGCACCTTGCCGCATGTTCTTGGTCGCGGCGAAATTTATCGAAGGAAACAAATGCTGGAGCTAGCGCCTCTGGACTCTCGACCCGCACAGTTTCTCAACCTTCCAGACGAGATTATCTCTGAGATATTCGAGCTGATCCCGGAGGCGTTGTTTGAAGTTGGCCTTGTCTGCCGCCGCTTCAACACCATCGCGCTGCCCATGTATATGGTTTCGCAGAAAATATGGGACCCATCGACGGGACGATGTTCCATCCAGCTTGCCAATTATCCAAAGGCGAAGGATTGTCTTTCCGCTTTAGCCATTGCGCTCGACCTGCCGCAATTCAAAGAAATTCTTGTTTGGATCCCCCGAGCTGCTTATATCTACCCTACAATCAACCACGTCCGCCGCTTAATCGCCTTTGTTCGAAGAGCGTCCGCCTTTGAGACTGTTTCTCTCTTCTTCGGAAACGCGACGCCACTTGCGTCGAAACGCGAGTACATGTACCATGTGAATCTCCAGGATCGGTGGTGCTCCCTGTTCGAGGACCTGCTAAACGCCATTGTTAGCAAGCCGACTTGCACCTCACTCAGTGTCAATGGCTCTCCCTATCTGTTCCCAGACCGCTATGCATCGAACGAACAGCAAAGCGGTGTCACACTTTCCCCGCCAAAGCAGACCACTCTAACCGCTTTCTCTTTCCGACCGTCTGGCATGCTCTCTCCGGTGTTTGAGCGCTGGACCACCGCGGTTTTGCGGCGGTCTCGGATTACCGTCCTTCGACTAGATCTGGATGCCAATGCCATGGATTACGGATATCGTTTCGTGGACATCGTCGCCGATGCCTTGCCTCATCTACGCACGCTGGAGGTGAACGGGGTTTTGCTATCTGAGAGAAACCATAAAATATCGTCTCTCGTATCGCGACTTTCCGAACTCGAGAGTCTGAAAATCACGACGTCGAGAGAAATCCTGGAAAACGTCGATAGCCCGCCGCCGACTGAGCCGCCGACAGTCCCACACCTGCCCCGGACGACCTCCATTTCTGTCCCATTGCCGTATTTACAACACTTGCTGTTGGATAACGACCCGCTGCCATCCCTTCAGCACCTCGAGCTCAATTTTTTTATCACCTCTATCTTCTTTGACTTGCGGCAGCCCATTGAGATCGGCGCTCTGCTGGAATGTCTTCGCGGAAAAGGCGTCAATCCTACTTTGAAGCTTGCGGCTGTGTTCCAGTTTAACATCTGGGACCGCGAGCCCACTTGGACGCGTAGCGCCTGGGATGCCATTCTCAACGAGGGGCGGCACCCACCATGGCGGGCTTCCGTCGTCGGACTGGATATCAAGATGGAGACGCCAGTGTCTTACGGTATGGCGCTGTGGGGAGATATTGGCAACGAAGAGAACTGGCATGTAGCGCTCCTGCGGTATTGCGTTAATCGCCTTGATGGGCTCGAGGAGGTTAGCTTCCGGGATAACACCGGGTTCCAGACGCGGGAATTGGAGCAGTCGGCGATTGAGATGGCGGTCCGGGATGTGCGGCGGATTCAGCCCGCAGTTCGAACGGTTAAGCTCGATTTTGAGGAAGACCGCAGTTTAGTAGAACACTAATAGCAAATGGCTCGCACTGAGACGGGCACTGGGCCCATACGATATTCTATGAGAAGACTACACGGCAGCCAGCATCGGTACAAACGCATCCCAAGCCTGGATAAGCTCTGCCTTCTTGTTCTGCGCGCGCCAATGGTCGTTTGTAGCAGCATCGATTTCGCCTCCAGCCTGATCATGGCCCTTTGCAAACGGCAACTCGACGAAGCGGTCGCACACGCGCATGCGCAGCCCAGCAAGGACCTGACGCAGCTGGGCGTTTGCCTTGCCACCGCCATGGGAGCCGTAGGAGACGACGAGTGCGGGCTTGTTGTTCCACTCGCGGTAGAGGGCGTCTAGTGCGAGCTTGAGGACGGCGGGGTAGCCCCAGTTGTGCTGCGGGGTGACGATGATGAAGGCGTCGTAGTCACGGATGACGGCGGACCACGCGTTTGTCGCGGCATCGGGGTAGGCGCCGGGGGTGACTCCGGCCGGGGGAGCGTCGACGATGTGCAGTGGGACAGGATGGTCTTTGAGGTCGAGGGTGGTCAGGGTTGTATCGGCTGGGAGGAGCGGTGTGATTATGTCTGCGACGAGTTTGGCGATGCTAGGCCCGACTCTGGGAGTGCGCGTGGAACCGATGATGAGTGCGATGCGGGTCATTGCTTGTGTTGAGGAGAGTATTCAAGCTTGCTGCTTTTATAGAGGAAACTGCGTTGGGCCGCTTTGGCATTGTGGGCCGCCTGTCTGTCAGCAGACAGGTGAAAGCAATTCTGATCCGTCGCTGTGACTGTCACCGTGACCTTACTCTCGACCGACCAAGCGCCACCGGCGACTGCTAAATTATGTACGCCGATTCTTCTTCATGGCGTCCACCTGGCTGGCAGGCAGCGAACCGCCCGCCTTCCCCACCGAGGCCCGTCGTGTCCCGCCCTCGACTTCAGACATTGCCTACGATGCCAGCTCCCGTGCGTTCAAGTTAGCCATCTACAGAAAAACCTAATTAACGCGTCTGCCTGCAGGCTACTACATCATCGGTGTTCTCCTCGCACTCGGTCTCGTCCTCGCCATCTTCCTGCTCTGGGCCCGCCTGCGCTTTCCCGCCGCTCGACGCGTCACGCTGTCCACCCAGACTCGGACGCCTGCCAGTGCCGCTCAGTCAGTGGCCAAGACGCGCTGCCAGCCCCACCACACGCGACCTCTCATCTTCGACGCCTACATCGACCCAAAATGCACCCATGGCCAGGATCCCCCCGCCGTCCTCTGGATCGACATGCTCGTGCGTTTTTTCGGCTCTTACCATGGTCCAATCTCCACGTCCATTAAACACGTCGACAGCCACTTTCACTCTCTCCGCTACCTCCGCCACGTCCACCCGCTGGCAAAGAAGAAGTCGCCGGTCCGGATCCCCTAGCTGTGCATGTCCCAGCCCAAGTCGCCGCCATCATCGCGATGCCCCGTCCAGCGAGCTCGAGCTTGTCCGATGTCGACTTCGAATTCGCTGTCGGCACGGTAGAGGTTGAGATTGTGTAGGCGTAAATTGGCATTGGGCTGAGCTTCCCTTCGCGCGCTTCGCTTCGCTTCCCTTCGACTGATCGGCCGCCCGGGGTTTTCACTCAAAGACAAGATGCATTTCTCCTTCCTACCATTTGACACCACCGAAACGAGTACACGAGCACTTGGCAACCGCTCTGACGTGACCTCTGCCTCACCGGTACGACCACCCTGAAACTAGACACACTCCCGCCCACAGATCAGAGCACATTAACGGCGAAGATTCAGAAGAGCACACCCCCGAATAGAGTTCGAGTTTAGTACCAGGTAATTAGACCCCTCGGACTGCTGTAGAGACGTAGTTGAGTGATGTATATTAGTTTTAGCCGCTGGTTGCCGTTAGATATTATCGATTATCATGCATGGCAGATTAAAAACGAACGGGAAACGCGTGGTGGACGTTAGTATGCCAGTGTCCTCGCACGTTCGACCTGCGCGCGCGCCGGATCGCGTCTTGGCAGTGGCGTTTGACCTCGATATTGTGGACTCGGAGATAGCAAGTCGCACACGGGCACTCAGGCTGTATTTCAATACGAGGTCTACAACTTAC
Source organism: Mycena amicta (assembly GCA_029282125.1). Classification (NCBI taxonomy): domain Eukaryota; kingdom Fungi; phylum Basidiomycota; class Agaricomycetes; order Agaricales; family Mycenaceae; genus Mycena; species Mycena amicta. The sequence continues at coordinate 125,236 of JARIHP010000100.1, read as the reverse complement.
AAGATGCATTCATAATCAACCAAACGTCTGGGGTAGCCGCGGCGATTTAAATTTCTGAAAATCGACTTGGTGTCCATTGGCAACTGCTGGAAGAACCTTGTAACCGTGATTCAACCCAGGACTGTATACTATACGTATACCGCTCTCTTGATCGCCGTCCATCCTCACATGCACAATCTGTTGAATTTGAACAAGGGGGGCGCTACCGGCACCGGTACGGCAGGGATTCCAGAAGGAGGTGAACGTGCCGCCGGACAAGGAACTCGAAAAGTTCGAGCGTTAAAGGTGTTCCAGTTTTCCAGTAAATAATCCATAATTTGACAGCTTCTCTTTCTTCGCACAACAACTAAACAGTCAACCAAACACTAGCCTTTCCCGTCGCAGGATAAAACACCAACCATCATGCTCTGCAAGTGCAGCGTCACCATGCGGGTTCCCGTTCTTGACTTTGCTGACGCCAAAGACGTCCCCGGCTTGTGTGTTGGAGAGTTCGGCGACGATTACGGGGGTGGAGGGGGTGTATTCTGTTGTGGAGGGGGTGAGATGAAGGAATTGAAGGGAACTTGAAGGGAAGGAAAAGCGCCCATGGCCAGACCTGCTAGTGCGGGAGTGATCCTCGCATGCCCACCAAAGAAGGAGCGGAAAAACGCGACATCCATCGTCAGCTAGCCATACCCCCTCTTAGTTAGTTTATTGACGCGTCGAATAGGCAATATAACACAACACACATCGATACGCATTCTCTGCACGTCGTACTTTTCGATACGCAACGCGTCCTTGATCCTGTCGCCGAACTCTTTCTTGGTGAGGGAACACGTCCCGGCGGAGGAGCTGGCCGCCGACGCGCGCAGTTTGCTGGCCCGGGGCTTTTTTTTCGTCGTCGGCGCCATTGCACTGGGGGCGGGGGCTTCGTCGTCTTCCTCCTTTGGTGCGCTGCAATGGATGAGTAACGGGTGGGAGGAAGTATTGCAGCAACCTCGTACCTTGCGCTTCAAGTTGAAAATGGGAGCGATGTTCTCGGAGGACATGTAGAAGATAAGTCACACCGCACGTGCTGTGACCACTCGCGGTTTTCCCTCCCTCCCTTCCCATCACAAGCCACTCATCCACCATGCCAATGCCCATCCCCGCAGACGTCCTCGCCAGCCTCAAAGACGAAAACTTCTGGAAGAGTCTCGAAGCCATCTCCAAAACCGCAGGAAAAGTAATGCCCGACGTGACCGCCGCCTCTTACAAACGAGGAGACTCTGGTACGCTGGACCAACGGATTGAAGAGCGCAGCCAGTTCGCCCGGATGGGTATCAAATTGGCTGGAATTACGGGTTCGTCGCTTTTGGATCCTGGGTGCGTGCCGGGGCCGACGTCGAATGGTATGATGTATTGCGTCAATCTCGTTGAGAAGATCGTGCGCAGGGAGTATGGACGCCCTGGTCAGAGGGTTGAATTTGCAAAGGTCAGTTTATTTTGTGTGTGTGTAGCTGGGACTGATTATATCTTTTTGCCAGTTACCCTTTCTCCTGAAGCGAATCCGGCACCTCCTGCGTGTCTTTTACGACTTCAAAGTCGGGCGGCGTGTCCACCCGGACATGGTGTTCTGCGACTGGAAGCATACATTCGACGTCGGCCTCATCCTGCACAAAGTCGGGCTCTGCCTGCAACTCGACCCGCCGCGCCTCCGCGCCGCGATGGACGCCGGCGGGCGCGAGCTCGAGGCGTTCCTGCTCGACGACGACCTGGACGTCGGCGACTTCCGCAAGGCCGCGATAATCGTCGAGAAGCGCGTTGCCGCGGACGTCGAGGCGGAGGACGAGGAACGCATGGCCGCGAGCGAGATCGAAGATGCCGCGAGCGAGGATCTCGCAGCGCATATCATGGCCTGGTTCTACGGCGACATGACTGTTGCGTTCATTCTGAATGAACACGAGGGGAGCACCCCCGACGAGAAACGGTGGGCAAAGAAGGCGTTGGCGCGGCTTGCGCACTGGTCCACAAGTCTGACTCTGCGCGACACCTTGGGCGACTCGTTAACGGACGCGATGCGCCCGATATATTGGTCGACTCCCGTGTTAATCAAGTTTTGCCTGGCTGGTGGGCTGGCAGCGTTGTTCGGCGATTGGGTAAATTCCTGGTTTGGTTTCACCAGGTTTGATATATTTATCAATAGGTCAATAGTTCCTGCAGGGAGCTGTGCGAGGACGCACTGAAGAAACTGCCCGACGCAGCTTGGGAGAACCAGACATCAGCATCTCTCGCAGCCATTACCCGTGAACTACAAGCCAAATTGAATCAAGAGTCGGATGACATCGCGGTGGGTCCTTTGTTCTCCGTTGACGTCAATCTCACTGGACATGCACGTAGGACACGCCCATCTTCATCGACGCGTGTTTCAGCATGTACACACACTACGGCCTCGCGCCACTACAAAGAGCCGGGCGACGGGAATCCCCAAACGACCCCGTCGTCTTCTACTACCTCGCACACCACCTCAAGCGTCTTTCCCCTAGCCACAAGCCAACGCGTGCAGACTTTGCTCGTATCCTCGCAGACTACAAGGCCATGCCGTCCAGCACACAAAAGCGCTACGGATGGGCGAATCTCACCATCTCGGGCCGATGGGACTGCCTCGAGTTCTACGGCTGCGAAGCGAATGGGTGCCCCGAAAAAAAGGCGTTGGAGGCGCTACGCGCGCGTCGGGTGCGTGGTGTGCGGGACCCGGTCGTGGAACGGCGTTTGGAGGAGTGGGGCACCAAGGCGATGGCATGCAAGGCGTGTGGCTCTGTAGCGTATTGTAGTCCGGCCTGCCAGCGCGCGCATTGGCCAACGCACAAGCCCGAGTGTTTGAAGCAGCGGAAGAAGCAGCGGTCGTAAAATTTTTGGTACAAGTACAGTCTATCCGATATGTCCGTGTCTAGAATATCGTTACTTATAGGTGGCTGCTCGGCGCCGTATCACCCTCCTTCGCATTCACCAACCCCAGCATATGGTCTACAATCTCCTGCGGCGTCGTAACATGCCAGCTCGCAAGAGTCCGCTTACTGCTGTGGCCTACAGCCGTCGTAAACACACAGTCGGGCTTGATCGCCAGGTCCACGGGCTGTGCATTGGGCTGATCGATGAGGGTTACCGAGACTGGGGCCTCCAACGAAGCTGTTGTGGCGCCGGTATTAAAGAGGATGAGTGCGCGGAACATGTCTTCGTCGGTCTTGTCGTCGCCAGCGCAGAAGATGAACTCGGCATCAGGATTGAGGTATAGCAACCTCTTCACGATCTCGCCCTAGGAGTATTTAGTTTACCACGATCACCAGCAGAACAAAATGCTCTCTCACCTTGTTGATCGCTACAGGCCGCACCTCCAAGTTCTTCTTCCCGACCAACACTAAGAGCTGTTAACAATGTTTCGAGAGAAATTAAGTGAAACCTACCCTCAATCGGTCGCTTGTGCGCCAGGTTGTTCTCCAACAAATCCTGGCATTGTCGGCATTGGAACAGACCCCACTCTGGATCACTCCCCCGATAATGCCACGTTATCGCAGTCTTCTTAACCTCCGTCAAACTTCCGGTCGTGCGCTAACGCAAGATCAGATAAATCAACCATCGCCAATGAGCCACGTACCTCCGTGTAATACCGGAATATCTCCTCGACTTCGCTCATCCAGCTCATGTCCAAGTTCTCGGTGAAGTTGACCCACGGCTGGTTCTTTCCGGGCTTGCGAATGAAGCCTCCATGTTCCGCCGAGAAGCCTACAAGAGGCAGGTGACCGAGATGCTGCTCGAGGAAGCCACCGTCCCGGCCCGATATGATGTACACAACATTACGGGGGTCTGCGGATAGCTTTTCGAGCGCCTCGAGCGTTGCGGCGGTTGGGGTCGCCATACTCGGTTGTTTGACGATCGGCGCGAGGGTGCCCTGCAAACCAAATTCATCAGCAGTAGAAAAACAGCAACACAAGAAACATACATCGTAGTCAAAGAAGAATAACCGCTTCTTTGCAGCGTGATATTTGCTCTCGAGGACGTCTTTCGGGATATATGGCGTCCGACGAGCAGTTTCCTTCTTGTCGAGCTGGCCTAGAAGCATCTTGACGAGCAGCGCCGCCCACGTATGCGAAGTGTGCGTTGTAACCACCTTGTACAACATCTCGTGCCGCTTCAGCTTCTCTGATTCAGACATGAGCAGACCCTCGTTCATTGCAGCGGCGACGTCCTGTGCACGGTCATTTGAGTTTCAGGAGGCGAGCGATAGGATCGCACTTACCCCGAGGTTCCACGGGTTGACCATGAGGGCTTGTTCCATGTGCTTGCTGATTCCCATGAATTCACTCAGCACAACGGGACTCTTCTTCGTGCGGCCCTGAGCGATAACGAATTCCATCGAGGTCGTGTTCATGCCGTCTCGGAGTGGTGTAATGACGGCGAGGTCCGCGACGCTCAATAGCGCGTAGAACTCATCCTTCTTCAGGGTTTGGTGGCTAGAACGTTTTTGAGCGATTAGTGCAGAACGGAGATGAAAAGCGTACTAGTGATGTACGGGGATAAAGTCCAGGCTACCAAATTCGCCATTGATGTTGGCCACAAGTTCGCTCACTTGCCGCTCCAGTTTGGGTGAGTCCGTCAGGGCGGGCGATGTCACCTGGATGAAAACGACGTTGCCGACCCATTCCGGGTAACTTCGCAGGAATTTTTGAAAAGCGTGTAACTATGCGGGTGATGAGGGAAGGGACTGCGTCATGAAGATCATTACGCACCTTTTGCAAAACCCCCTTGACGACATCCAGCTTGTCGCGTCCAACAATGATTTTCTTGCCCTCATACAACGTGCGGAGTGCCTCGAGCTTGGGTTGGATTCCTGTGCGAAGCAAGTCGCGTCCGACGCGTTCCGCATCGACGCCGACGGGACAATGCGAGATGGCCGTGATGTGCCCCTCGACGTCTATTCCGCGCGGCGTGTTTTCATATCCACAGACACGGATACACGTGCTAATAAAGTGCCGCGAGTACGAGTATGTCTGGAAGCAGACGAGGTCCGCGCTGACCATCCCATCGAGAATCTCTTTCCTGCGGGGGAGGCAGCGGAAGACTTCGCTGCTGGGGAAGGGAGTATGCACAAAGAGGCCGAGAACTGCGTCGGGGATAAGCTGCCGGACCAGCTTTGGCACAAGAAGGAGGTGGTAGTCGTGTACCCAGATGAGGTCTCCGGGCTGGTAGACCTCCGCAATGCGTGTAGCAAAAGCGGCGTTGGCGGCGGCATATGCTTTGTAGTGCGTGTCTTGGGACGTGTCTTCGTTTGCGATGTCTTGCCACAGGAGATAGTGGAAGAGCGGCCATAGAGCTGAGAGAAAATGAGTAAAGGAAAGAACAAAGAACGGGCGACGCACTCTGCTTGCAATATCCGTCGTAATGGCCGTGTGCGACCTGGTCGTCGAGCCACACGGGCACGTAGACAGTCTTGCGGTCATCGTCGGGGTCGGATTCCTTGGGCTGATACGTCTTTAACGCCTCTTCCAGCGCAGCACGGTCGTCGGGGGTTACGGAGTCGACTGCGACTCGCTCGCCAGGAACCGTCGACTGGATATCGCCCGTCCATCCGATGATGAGCTGCTCGTGAGTCGCAGCAAGCGATCGTATGCCTGAAATCATTGCACCATGGCCATAGCGCACACCCAACGTCCACGCCGAATTGTTTGGGATCTCTTTGGTCTCTTGGGGAGGAGTGAGGAGGACATCGACATCGGACGGCTTTGTGGGAGGAGTTGCGGGCGGACTGATGACACCTGGCGCCGTGTTGACGGTCGCGGTGACGGGTAGATAGTGGCAAACATGGAGAACGCGACCAGACAACGGGATTCCAGCAGCTCGATGGTCCGCCTCGAGTGCGAGTACCTGTCTGCGGACTTCGTCTATGGAGACGTTGTCGCCGAGGCGGGTGTATGGCTCTGCGAAGGGGTCCATGAGAGTGGTGGACAAGAAGGAGAAGGATTAGAGGAAGCAGTAAGGCGATTATTTAAGAAGATGGTAGTTTCGGGAAAGGAGCATCATCGATCGCATACATTATCTCATCATGGCGAGGCTTCTTTCATTCCAACCGACAACATCCCGCGCGGTTGGACCGCCCAAGACAAACGTTCACCCCTGCATCTGACAATCGTGCCTTGGCCCGCGCTTGTATGTAGTCGGAGCGGTGACTCTGCCGACCACGACGTCCAGAACGAAGGACATCAGCGACAGCTTCATTCGTCTCGATAAGCACACACAACTCTCTAAAACTGCCTACATGCCACTAGGACGCATATTTAGAACGCGAAGTCCCGTGTAAACTTGCCGTGGGTCGCTTCTCTGCGCCCACAACAGCGGGGCACGCTGTCGATAGCCCACAGGAATCTCCGTCCATTGATCAGCAGCTTGACTGAGGTCTGTACGACGTTGCGGCGTTCTGGAAAGCGTCCGAATCGGTAGCAAGCACTGGCTATCCGTCAGCCAAGATATCTTCAAGGTCGGAAAGAGATTGATTACCTGCGACTATTAGTTGCACTGGGCGAAAGGTTTGTATCAAGGGTGGGACAAGACGAGATGCACCAAGTACTCTCGGCCGAGATGTACACGGAAGTTTGGATCAGAGTGGGAGGCACTCTCGCCCTTCCCCAGTCGTAACAGAGTGCACCCACAGAACTCCCATGCCTCGTGTGTCGCATATGTCCGTCTTTCAATTCTGTCTGAAGCTTGACCTACAGTGGCGTACTTGCTCACCAAAGTCGGTGGTTCTGACGCGGCATCGAGTAACTCGTCGGCGTTAACTTGAATATCGAACGCGATGAATGAATCAACGACGACTCGGAGCTAGATATGCCGTTCCAGTACCTCCCACTCAGTAAACCGTTCCCGCTCGTCCCAACACCGTTATTGTTCAGGGACTGGCCGTTGGTGCCGGAAGGATCATGGCCAAAGAAAAATCAAAGACAGGACGAGCGTTACGGCCGCAATTTCGACGACCATGTCTTTCATATACCACCTCTCAACGCCAACCTCTTGACGAACTCCTTAATACGTTATTTAATGTTCTACTAAACTGCGGTCTTCCTCAAAATCGAGCTTGACCATTCGGACTGTGGGCTGTATCCGCTGCACATCCCGGACGGCCATCTCAATCGTCGACTGCTCCAATTCCCGCGTCTGGAACCCGGTGTTATCCCGGAAGCTAACTTCCTCGAGCCCATCAAGGCGATTAATGCAATACCGCAGGAGCGCTACATGCCAGTTCTCTTCGTTGCCAATATCTCCCCACAGCCGCGGCGCCATACCGTAAGTCGACACTGGTGTCTCCATCTTGATATCCAGTCCGACGACGGAAGCCCGCCATGGGTGCCGCCCCTCGGCGAGAATGGCATCCCAGGCGCTACGCGTCCAAGTGGGATCGCGGTCCCAGATGTTAAACTGGAACACAGCCGCAAGCTTCAAAGTAGGATTGACGCCTTTTCCGCGAAGACATTCCAGCAGAGCGCCGATCTCAATGGGCTGCCGCAAGTCAAAGAAGATAGAGGTGATAAAAAAATTGAGCTCGAGGTGCTGAAGGGATGGCAGCGGGTCGTTATCCAACAGCAAGTGTTGTAAATACGGCAATGGGACAGAAATGGAGGTCGTCCGGGGCAGGTGTGGGACTGTCGGCGGCTCAGTCGGCGGCGGGCTATCGCTCGACGTCGTGATTTTCAGACTCTCGAGTTCCGAAAGTCGCGATACCAGAGACGATATTTTATGGTTTCTCTCAGATAGCAAAACCCCGTTCACCTCCAGCGTGCGTAGATGAGGCAAGGCATCGGCGACGATGTCCACGAAACGATATCCGTAATCCATGGCATTGGCATCCAGATCTAGTCGAAGGACGGTAATCCGAGACCGCCGCAAAACCGCGGTGGTCCAGCGCTCAAACACCGGAGAGAGCATGCCAGACGGTCGGAAAGAGAAAGCGGTTAGATTGGTCTGCTTTGGCGGGGAAAGTGTGACACCGCTTTGCTGTTCGTTCGATGCATAGCGGTCTGGGAACAGATAGGGAGAGCCATTGACACTGAGTGAGGTGCAAGTCGGCTTGCTAACAATGGCGTTTAGCAGGTCCTCGAACAGGGAGCGCCACCGATCCTGGAGATTCACATGGTACATGTACTCGCGTTTCGACGCAAGTGGCGTCGCGTTTCCGAAGAAGAGAGAAACAGTCTCAAAGGCGGACGCTCTTCGAACAAAGGCGATTAAGCGGCGGACGTGGTTGATTGTAGGGTAGATATAAGCAGCTCGGGGGATCCAAACAAGAATTTCTTTGAATTGCGGAAGGTCGAGCGCAATGGCTAAAGCGGAAAGACAATCCTTCGCCTTTGGATAATTGGCAAGCTGGATGGAACATCGTCCCGTCGATGGGTCCCATATCTTCTGCGAAACCATATACATGGGCAGCGCGATGGTGTTGAAGCGGCGGCAGACAAGGCCAACTTCAAACAACGCCTCCGGGATCAGCTCGAATATCTCAGAGATAATCTCGTCTGGAAGGTTGAGAAACTGTGCGGGTCGAGAGTCCAGAGGCGCTAGCTCCAGCATTTGTTTCCTTCGATAAATTTCGCCGCGACCAAGAACATGCGGCAAGGTGCGCGAAGAGAATGTCTCCCACACCACCTCCTCAACTTGCGGAAAGAGGGCAAGCCACCGTGAAAATACCGCCGAGTCTGTCAAAGATACCGCTGTCTTGGCCAACGTGAGCTTCCTGACACGTCCGAACACCGTGTTCCACTCTTGACGCATTGCCAATGCTAGGTCAAGCGAGTACTCCATTGCCGAGAACACGGTGAACAAAATGTTGAAGCGGTCAATGTGAAGAGAGAGGTAGAGCGACGGGTGCCGCTTAATGGCCGCTAGCGTATGTAGAACGGCGGGAGTAGTTAGATCGTCCATGGGAATAGTTGTGTTTAGCCGCTCTCCAACGCGGAAGAAGTCCGCACGCCTGAGGAATACAGACAGGTATTCCAACGAGATCGTCAAATTCTTGACGCGGTGAAGCGGTGGGATGGCGCGGAGAGGTAGCTCTGGCGATTCGAGTGGTTTCCAGCGGGCCTGCCTGATATTGGGTTTGATAGCGACGTCGACAAGTCGCGGCAACTTGGAAAGCAAACGAAAAACGGCTGGGGATTCCAGATCTGAATCGAGGATCGCAAGCTTGCGCAGATTGGGCAAACCGGCCGCCATGTCATGTACGCGCTCGTTCACGTAGACAGAGTGTATTTCGAGAGAGTCGAGGGGGGATTTTTGCAGGGTGAACATTAGAAGATGCTGGAAATCGGGCAACAACAGGAGCTGGCCGCCAATGCGCAAGGTCTTGATGGAGGAACGTCCAGAATGAGGTCTCCAGGTAGAGAACGCACGCCCGAATTGTTTCCCAGCGGATTTGAGCATGCGCAATGGACCACCGAGTGCCGATGTCGAATAGAGCCTATAGCTCTGGAAGAACTCCCGTTTGGAAACCATGGCAAGGGTCTGGACCGAGGGATTCCTCAGAATGGCCAGCCACATCTTCGTGAACGCGGCTTTCCATTCCTTTTGTATGCCGTCCGCTATCACGACCCCATCCTCGCAAATCGACCCGCGCAGCTCAACCTCGACGCTCGGAACGTCCGTGAGTCGGTCCAGCAACGCCGCAGCGCGTTCTAGGTCTCGAATCCCAGTAGCCAGGTCTGCGTTCAAGAACACGAGCGTCAGCTTCTCCGTGGTGTGGAAGAACGTGAGGGAGGCGAGGTTCAGAGCGTGGAGGCTATTCAGGGAGGTTTGCTTCGGCATCCCGAGATACACCGTGCATTCGTGCGTGGGGTCGCTGATCTGGTCGTTGGCCAGAAATGCGCGCAGTGCTATTTCGTTGAGCCGTTTGCAGGTCTGCGAAACAGCGAGCGTGGCGTTGTCTGGAAGACGTTGACATATTTCGCTAAGTATCGAGTCTTTTAATCTGAAACGCTGCCTCAACTGAGGGAAATAAACGGTGAGAATGGCCAGGCGCACCTTAAGAACATGCGAGGGGGAAGCAACAGCTCAGTTACAGCTGAGTACTGAGCGTCGACATCCTCATACGGCAGATGGCAGACACTGCCAAAGCTTGTTGAGCCGTCAATATCTGTCAACGGAAAGTCCCTTGGTGCCGTTTCCCAAAACCCATGTATAAACTACAGATACAAACACAAATCATCCAGTACTAACATCTGCGACTATCCTCTGCGCCATACTCAAAAGCGCCTTTCGCGATTCCCACTAATAAAATGTGAGCTTCTCTTAATTTACTGCGAGCACCTACCACAGGGTAGATCACGACGATGAACGCCGCCGAGAACGTCCAGATGAAAGCGAGGACGATGTAGAATGTGAATCCGGCCTGGGACCAGATGCGCGGGATTACCATCAAAGCTGGGCTGAGAAATACTGAGGGCTGGACCATGGTCGAAAGAATGGAGCGTACACGATAATGCAAAGCCTGTAAGATAAGCTGTTGATAAATAGTGAGTGTGATTGGGAACGTACACCACAAAGATCCCGATAGTCAACCAAACCGAGAGGATAAAGTCCTTGTACAGGACCTCGTTCGATGCGTCGTTCTCCACGTGTATAAAGTCCGACCGCAAGCGGTTCTCCACCGCATCCTCTGGAACCTTCTCATCGGAGACCATCTCGTCTTCATCTGAAGCCTTTCGAACACGCCCCTCCGCATCAGCGTCCTCGGGCTGAAACGCATTCATCCGCCTTGTGATCTCGAAATCAAAGTCGTCCGGGAAGAAAAATGTGCTGGTCATAGATACGATCGCGGCAACGAAGAAAGAACCAGCGTTGCCTGCCAGCTGTTCGTAGACACCGCCGGTGGTCGCAACGTTCACCAGGCCCTGTTGAGTTTCAATACAGCAAGTAAAAGACTGGGGAGGCTCACCCCGAATCCTTTCGCTGTTGCGAGCCACGCAGTGATTCCACAAATGAAGCCGATCCAAAGACCGGCGAGGCATCCGTATTTGTTCGCCCGCCGCGACCGAACGGCAAGCCCAACTGGGAACACTCCAGCCGAAGCAAAGGTGCCGGTGAAGCCATCTACAGCGCAATTCGTTCGTAATCTCAAGCAGTCATATCGCGAAAACACACGCACAAAGCCAAGAGAGGGAAATCCCAATCTCATGGAATATTACCCCAAGGATGCCCATAAACACACCAAAACCAACCACGCCGATATGCGACATCCACAAGATCTGCTTGTCCGTGGCATGTGGGTTGAAATACCGCTTGTACACGTCGTAGGTGATAATGGCGGATACTGCGACGAGCTCTGCGGACGCCTGTACCGCTAGGACATCCGAATCCAAGCCCTCGCCCTCGCCCTCGCCCTCGCCCTCGCGGTTTCCGACTCTTAGCATCCCAAGGGTTCACACGAATCGCCGTTCAGGCTTCAACCGCGATCGAATCAACGCGAGCAAAGAAAATCCATCGATAACCGAGTCGCCAGAGTGCAACGTAAGCGTAAGCTCCGCCAGTTGCGGAACGAGTTCAACTTTATTGTCGCTGGAGGGTTCAAGCGTCAGGGCGCGTAGCAGCCCGTCTGTGATAACCCGCTGCGTCCAGTAACGATAGACACAGGCATTATACTCGTTCACCTCCACACGCTCTTCCAGCTGGTCGGAAATCGTCAGGGAATTCAGGCGGGGCAGCACCGCTAGGCACTGCACGATTTCGTCGGTTGAGAGGAATACGCCTTGTAGGGAGAGAGTTTCGAGGTTGGTGGAAAAGCCGCTGCGCGTTGCGAGCTCCACGAACGCGTTGGAGTCCTGAGGCCAGTAGACGGCTCCGCCCGAATCGGCAGACCGCGTGATCAAGAGGGTGCGCAAGGAGGGTAACGTCAACGCGCCGAAGATCGCGCCGAGGAGGGCTTGGGATTGGGTTGGGTCGAGGAGGTCCTGGGAATGGATGGCGAGTAGGTTTATGGCTGAGTGGGTCGGAGGCAGAGATCTGCATGGGAGATACAAGACGTGCAGGTGGAGGGAGACTTGCGCATGGGGAGGCAATCGTCCGAGGGCCCCGATGACCCCGCCGAGCTCTTCCTCTCCGACGGACATCAACACCAGCTGACGAAGGCCGGCGGGAAGCGGATGAACAAGCTGGAGGTACAGATTCGCTGGGAGTGCGAGCATTTCTAGCTTGGGGCTCTCGAGAATGGTTAGAGGAAATTCCGTGCCACTGGCAGATCCAGATCCACCTAGGAGGATCCCAGCGAGGGAAGGAAACGACTGCTCAGGCTGTTTTGACTGGAGGTATTGTAGATGTAGCAGAGAAGCCGGACCAATGACGCTTAGGTTCCTCCACCGTTCAGAGTGTGCCAAAAGCATGTCGAGAGGCAGAATGGGGAGCTCATCTCGGTCGGCGCTTGCGCTTGGATGGAAGTAGATGCAAATATCCAGCGGCGCTGTTCCGCTCCGCTCTAGAGCGTTCTGCATAAGCGCCGTCGCCACCTGTGTCTTTCCAACCCACAGTAGGTCTAGCCACAGCTCCAAATCAACGGAAATTATGGACCAGAGCGCAGGCGTCGAGTTCACGATGGTGGACCAGCGCCAGCAGACGCGGCCCAAAGCGCGGATATCCTCGTTGGCCAAATGACGGATGGACGCGTTGTAAGCCTCGTCGTCGTGAGGGTTGTCGACTTTATTCCACAAATGCGCGACGTAGTCCAGTTGGACGTACTGGAATATCTCGACCAGAAGCTCCGAGGGCAGACGACGAGCCGGGGCGCTGAGAGCCAGACATTCATCCCTGAGGGTGTGCGCAATCGTCTGCTTGCGGGTGGAGTCAAGGAGCTGGGTCTCGAGAACGAGGAGGACATCGGTGAGCGCCGTAAGGTTCGAGCGCGTCGCTTCCCGTATGACTCGCGCATAATAGTCGATGGGTAGGGTCGACATGGATGTGGTGGTGAGGGCGGCGTGAGGCGGCCATCCGAGTCCGAGTCTTCATGGCGACTGGCGGACAAACTGAGATATGCGCGTTCCAGAACGAGAATAACTACGGGAAGCGCGTGCCGTTTTTGCGGGCAAGCATCGGACCGTTGAGGATAGTTGCCATTCGGTAGGACTAGGCAAGGGGCGATGAAGTTCAAGTTGAAGATGCGTGATCACGTGTGAGTAACGCACTTGTCAACTACCTGCGCGGGTCCGTCCTACCCATACAGGCGTCTACTGTACAAGCTACTGGCGCTCAGAGACTCATTCCCTGCGAACACCTGTGGCAATTTCAAGCGTTGTCGTCTCGCATCGCTGTCTCCATCGGTGGCTCTGGAAGAACCCAAGGTACTACTAGTATTATAACTTCAAGCTTCAAGTTCTGACCACTGGCATGGACTCCGAGGAGCAGACGCCCGGAGGCACAGTCCATGGCCTCGCACCAGTGCTCTCACTGGCACTCACGCCGCAGGAGGCAGCTGCAGAACGGCTGGAGACGCTGGATAGGCTCAAGTTGTTCTTGGCAACCGCGCCCAGTCGGAGGCCGTGGGACGTCGATGACCTTGGTGAGTCTTCGCTTGTTGACCCCAACGACCTTCTCTGCGATCCAACAACTTGAACTCCTCGTAGCAAGCGACGCAACAACACCTGCACTCAGGCTCAACCGCTTCCTCCTCCCGGACCAAGAATACATTTCCTGTGTTCTATGGAATGGTCTATATCACATTACCAAAACAGACATTGTCAGAGCGTTGGTCTTCCGGTTCAAGGTGTGTTTGTTTGTTCTGCTTGTGGATGTACCGTGACGTTCAAAGCTAAGAAACCAATCGAACTACATAGGCTTTCTCACGTCCGGTTTTTTTTTTTTTTTTTTTTTTTTTTTTTTTTTTTTTTTTTTTTTTTTGTGGCACGGTAGCAGAGACGATTGAAAGATTTCGCATTCCCGTCTGCTCCGCTGGCTCAACCTTAGGGGTCTCGCTTACGCGTCGCGTCATTCCGGGCCGACATCGGTCGGTCTTTCGTCTCCCGTGGTGTTGAGGCCTTGGACTTGGAACCAGGCCAGACGGTAAAAATAATCCACTCGAGGGAATGCTTAAAAGCACTGGTGCGTTTAACACCGCGTGTGGGGCTTCAGCCTCCACTAGCTCCGATTTTGACGAGGGCAGGGCCCCATCTCCATCTTCATCGCTAGCTTCAACCGACACCCACTAAAACCCCGACCGCCCGGGACGTCCAGTCATCCGGGAGGAAAGCTTCATCAGCTAGAGTCTTGCTCCAAGTACGCCTCACGAGGCGTGATGGGATGCTCTTTTTCTTATATTTTTGTGAGTTCGTGAGCAGACAATCCATTTCTAGTCGGCTATTGATCATGCTTAGCCATCTGTTCTTGACCTCTCGTTCTGAGGCTTCGGGCTGGCTGCGAATGACTCTTTCGCACCGGAGTTTCCAAATTAGGAACGCCGACTCGGAGACCAATATCCGATACAGTCTAGTCGTCCCTGCGTCTGCTTCCTTGGTCGCACCGCACGCCATGATTTGGCCCATCGTGGGCCGCAGGTTGTTCCCTGTCTTCTTTCTCCACATTTCGCTGGCCAAGTCCCATATTTGCGACTGTCCTACGCAGTCGCATCGTGTTAGTATGTGGTCCATCGATTCGGTTTGTCCAGCACATTTCTTGCATTCCGCTCTATCCGCGTATTCGGTGATGTTCTTCCAGTACTTTCCGATCTTGTAGCCGCCATGAATTGTTTTCCACAGGAAGATACGGATGTTTTTTGCAAAGTCTTTATGTCTTGTTGACTTCCAAATAGCGTTCTTGGACGCCTCGGGACCTCCGTTGTTTGCAGTGGCTGCTTGGGCCAGTTGCATGTTGGTTACCGTCAGTTTTCTGTCTAGCGCCAGTTTGTATTTCTCTGTCGACATCTTGATTTTTCTGATCATCTTTCCAGCTTTCGACTGTGATATCGTTTTCAGCTTTGCTCCTCGCTCGGACAGTCCAGGATGTCGATCTCGCCTTATCTCGTCTTCTTCAGTTCTCGCGGCACCTTCGCCGGCTAGTTTATCGGCGGCCTCGTTGCCCTCATCGCCAGAATGCCCTTTGACCCATTGCAGGGTGGTTTTGGCTTGTCTAGCGCGTAGGCTTGCTGCTGTTTGCTTCGCGAGTTCGCCATTTTCCACGGTCAAGAACCCGTCGTCTTCCCATTTGGTAAGGTTTTTCGTCATTGCGTCTATTGCGTATTTGGAGTCGCTGATGATTTTTAGCGGCGCGTCTGCAGGGCACATCTCGGCAGCTTCTTTTATGGCCGCCAGTTCTCCGACTTGGTTTGAAGGCTTCCACGCTTCCGGAATGTGCAGGGATCTATTTCGAGGGTCCCCTACACCAAAGAAAATGCCCGCTCCCGCTTTTGCATCTGCCGTCCCGTTGTGTATCGCTGAGCCGTCTGTATACACTACAACTTCCGGGATGTCGTCGTTTTTGCTATGGAGTACGATCGTCGCCGCTTTATCTGGGGCCTCGGTGGGGGGGAAGATGCGGAATGTGTCTGCTATCGTGCCGTGGGTGGTTATTCTTGGATTGAAGACGCGGGTGTCTTCTTCAGGTTGTTCATCATCTAACCACTTTTCTAGGTTCTCTGGTTGGGCGACTCGAGGGTCCCATTTGTCTTGGAGGGCGTCGAGCATCTCCCGTGCTCTTGTGTAACATTTGTGTGGGTTCTCGCATTTGACTAAAGCGCGAGTGAGCTGACATGAGTTGCATCTTGCAGTTTCTTCTGGCAGTGTGTCTGGCGGTGCGCAGCTTTCTCCGCCATTCTAGCGGCCTGGGCTACCGTCTTGAGTTTATGTTTCTCTTGAAGGCAGTTTACTAAGCGTTTGGGCGTTCGGTATAGGCTCGTTTCGGTACCGGGAAGGACTTGTTTATGGTACCAGATGGGCATGCTTTCTTGGATTTCTTTCGAGACTGCCATGGGTTCCATCGCGACTCCGTATGTGCGTCCAATTTTTAGCATCTTTGCCAAATCGTGGCCGATCTTTTTTGCAGATGTCTTGGGGTCCCAGTTTTGGAGGTAGGGGTTCACGCGGAGTCCCTCTTCAACGTGTTTATGGGCGTGCGTGCATTGTTTTGAGAGTATCTCGTCTACTAACAGGCACCATGTTGGTCGGTCGGGTCCGAAATTTAGATATCGTTGCAGCCAGGTGACGGCAATGGCTTCGTTCCGTGTGACGATGTCAAGGAGGTCCCGTCCTCCTTCTTCCGTTGGTGCGTAAATTGTTTCTTGGTTGATTGTTACATGTGTTTTGCCTGCCCAGAGGAAGTTTCTGATACGTCTTTCTAGGCGTTGCTCTACGGCCTTCGGCATTCCTTGAACAGTTGCGAGGTATTGTGTCATTCCACCTACTACCATTAGAACAATGAGTCGACGGCCTTCCATTGTGGGGTTGCTAATTTCCCAGTACTCGAGTGCCGCATCGATTTTTTCGAGGGTTATCACCCATATGTCCAACTCGCGTATTCCGTTTCCAGCCCAGCCGCCTAGCGTTCGTGTAGGTTCACCTTGGCCTGCAATGCGGGTTCCAACTGTTATTTCCGTTCCGTCTACGCCATTGACATAACGGGTTTCGACTACGTTGTCTCGGTGAGTTCTTGTGCCGATCGGGATGACTTCCGTTTTACTGACGTTAAATTTTGCGCCGGACGCAAGGCACCATTCGTCGAGGATCTCCCATAGGCTGCCCCAGTCATCCCCCTTATCTAAGTAGACCATTGTGTCGTCGGCAAATAGGGACGTTATCAACTTTTCCCGTCTGCCTTTGATCTCGAGACCTTTTAGGTTTGATATTCTTAGGGATTCTGCTAGTGGCTCGATGGCTAAATCGAAGAGCAGGCAGGAAAGTGGGTCACCTTGCCGGACGCCTCGTGTTACTCTGAATGGTTGTTCGCTTCGCTCACCATTAATCGTTACGAATGTTTTAGCATCGCTGTATAGAGCCTTAATAGTGTTTATGAACTCCTGGGGGATCCCAAATTTTTCTAATGTTGCCCAGAGGTAGTCGTGTTCAATTTTATCGTATGCTTTTTCTTGATCTAGCGCTACGATCACGCCGTCTGTATCCGTTGCTTCTGCCCATTCGATTACACGTTTCGTGAGCCACACTTGGTCTCGAATCTGTCTTCCGGGTACAAATCCAGCTTGATCTGGGTGTATAAGGTCGATTGCGGCTGGTATTAATTTGATGGTGAGGGCCTTCGTTAGGATTTTGTAGTCTGAATTGAGCAGGGAGATCGGGCGGTAATTTGCAATATTGGATTTGTCGTTTTTCTTATAGAGAGGGCACATCCAGCTTTCAGCGAAGTTTGTGTTTGGTTCAACTCCGTGTTCTTGTATATCGTTGAAGACTTTCCGCAGTGACTCCAGTATATCAAATCCTGGTTTGTCTTCTTTTACGGCCGAGATGCACCTCGCGCTCAGTATTTTCCACACTTCGTATGGGATGCCGTCGAGCCCGGATGCTTTGTGGCTTGCCGAGAGCTTGAGCGCTTTCTCTACGTCGTCTTTTGTCAGTTTGGCTGCGAGGTCTTGTGCCTGTTCGGGTGTTATGCGTGCTTTGACACGTCCTGTGACCGTGTCGATCTTGGCTTTGCGTTCTTCGTCATCGACTTCTCTTCGGTCTTCTTGTAAGCGGTTATGGTAGTTGCGGGCGTGGGTCGCCATCCGTTTCGAGTTTGCCTCGTATTGGGGTGCGTCGTTCGAGCCAACGTTGGTCTGTAAGCGGTGTATAACCTCTCTTGGTTTTGCAGGTCTGTTCATTTTGGTCCACCATCGTCCAATGGTTTCGGCTTCTAGCCGGGCTTGAATCTTGACGGTCAGTCTCGCTGCTTTAAACCTTTTCTTTTGGAGATTGAGGAGCTTCTCTAGAAGCATCGCGCATACCAGAGTTTTATCCTCAGCGTGGACCGAGTCATCCTCTATTGCCACCTCCAGTTTATTTTCTATCTCCCTGATTTCCCGCGTCAACATTGGCGTAAGGATTTTTGCTCGGTCGCGTGCCTTCTTCCTGATGTCGTTTTTGAACTGGTACCACAGTGTCTGTGGATTGTAGTTTGCGTCTCTCGGGAGTATGTCGAAGGCTCGTAGATCTTCCTCCAACTTCTGGCCCCTCACTAGTATATATTGCTTCAGCTCTTTATCTTGGTTTATGTGGCTAGGCCATGACCATCTTCCATGGCCTAGCGTTGGGGCGTCCGCAGTGGTGATCCGCATGCTTACCATCCAGTGGTCGTTCCGGAACCCGACTGGTGCGTGTGTCCACTCGAAGATATTATCCGTCTGGTCTCTTTTAATCAGGATTCTGTCTACCCTTGAGCACGACCCTCCTTGGTCTTCAGACTGGAAGTAGGTGTAAGTTTTGGTTGTCGGGTGCGTGTTCCTCCATACATCTTCTAGTCTCAATAGTATTTTTAGTTCGTCCATCGCGTCGACTACTGATTTGGGGTCCGCGTGTGCGGGTAGTCTGTCTATAGCGGAGTCGACCATGTTAAAGTCGCCAGCTACAATGTCCGGCCGTCGTACGTTTCGATTAGCTTCGTCTTTGAAGAATGCAATTATCTTCTTTATAAATTCTGTGTTTTCGGATGCGCTATTTGGCGCGTATATTCCCAATATTGATAAGGGGCTTCCGTCGGCATGTTTAGTTTCTAGTAGCAAAGCTCGGCCTGGAACGATTTCTATGGTTTGTACGTTGTCCGTTTCAACGAGTAATTTGTTGAGTACTATTGCGACTCCCATCGCGTTGGCCGTTGCCGTGCCTTGTGTGAATTCTATCTTCATTTTCCGTTTGAACAGATTTTCGATGTTGTCGCGTCTTTCTGCGTTCATGTGTGCCTCTCCGACGACCATGATGCCGACCTTTTGTTCACGTAGTACTTGCCATAATTTAGGCCATTTGTTGTTCTCGTTATGTACGTTTACGCTCCCGTGACCGCGCATATTCAATGCAGCCAGTTTAATGGATGCTTTTGTGTTCTTATTGCCCGCGGCTTGGCTGTTCGCCGTTGTGGTATTGTTCTCGCTTTGGCGTTGGGACCCTATAGGTCTTGGATCGTCGTACTCGGCGTATCCGCTGCCTCTAGCAGCTCCCCGATCTGTGGGGTTGGGATGACTGTTTGCGTCTCCCTGCGCCTCTGGCGCATTAACACCATTATCGGTGTCCCCCGGTGCGCGTCCTGCGCCCGGAGTCGCGTCTGACTGACCGTCATCGGCGTCATTGGGGTTACCTTCCCCAGAGGGTTGGCCGTCCCGATGAGCCTCAGGTCGGCCGTTCGCTAGTGTGTCCCCTCCAACGAGTGTTCCGTCGTCGTTATTTTGCTGGCCGGTGGCGGAGCCGGCATTTCCTCGGGTTCCCTCGTTCGTTGCCGTGTTTTCTGTGTCGTCCCGGTTGTCGTCTCCTGAAAAGGAGTTAGTAAATGTGTAGTGACTAGTAGCAAGATACAAAGCCTCCCGGCGAGCCTCGCCAAGCTCTCCGGGTTTTGCGGCCGGTTGGGTGGGGTAGGAGGAGAATTTCCCGGGCGCCGGACAGGCAGCGCGTCAGGTTGTTCAACTCCATGCCAGGACTGCTGGCCAGCGGACCCCGGCCTAAATAGGCCCCGCTGTTGTGGCGAAGTGTCGTCGTAGCAGTGCAATCCAAAGACCATCCGCACGCAGATGGTCCCCGTCTCGCATTACCACGACTATAACCCTTCTCCGTTTCCTGTCCCGCGTACGGTCAGTAAATGTGGCGGAGTCGGGCTGCGTGTGCCTCTAGCACACGACTTTATCCAAGCCTGACCTCGGATTGTGTTTCATATACGATTTTATTTCTATCGAAACTGAGCTATGATTTGAGTGGGCGTGTATAGATAAATAAGTTTATGTCAAAGAAGATTTACGTGCCGTTCGCAGACGACGGGCCTCCAATGGGGACTGCGCCACCACGTCCGCGGCCACGGCCGCGACCATTGTATCCTCCTCGAGCAGCGCCTCGCGCAGTGCCGCCGCGCCCGCGTCCAAACCCAAAGCCGCCTCGTTGAGAGTTGGCATTCGCATTGGGGGCATTCGCGTTGGGGGCATTCGCGTCTGCGTCTCGGGACAGGTTCGGTCCATCGGTGCTCCCAATTTGGCCGCGGGGTCCCCACCAGACGTCAGGTTGCTTTGCAAAGGGACACAGGTAGGCCAGGTGCGTACGGTATCCACAGATGACGCATTGTTGATCATGGCCGCTGTTGTGGTCCCGCTTGAACGTGTAGTACAGGATGGTGTACGTCGGGATGCTGAGGAGGGTCTTGAGGTGCTTGTACTCTTTGACCGTACCGTACTTGTGGCGAAGGTAGAGGATTATGAGCGGTCGTTCGTCGTGCTCGATGAGTTGCGCGTCGAGATGGCGGAAGACGAGGAAAGAGCGGACCGCATGAGGGGCGGGGATGTGCTGGGTGATGATATCGACCTGGCGGCGGATGGCGGGGTCGTTTTGGGCGTGTGCATAGACAGCCGCCATCGCGTTTCGCTCTTGGTGTTCTGTATTGCCTATCTGATTGCTGGTCAATAGGCAGACGACCGGGGATACCGCGTCGACATCGAGTGGGTGTACGACGGCCGTGAATCTCGGGTTAACAGATATGATTGCCTGGTCGAGGATCTTTCGGCGCGCAATGGGATCCGGGACCTCGACATACACGCAGGGGTTACCGGCATACTTGTTTCCATAGGAGCGCAGTTCTGTGTCGTGTGGGGGGCAGACTACCGTGGAGATGGCAGGGTAGAAGAGGGAGAGGGTCTGTTTTGTGGTCGCCTCAATTTGCTGCGTGGTGAGGGCGGCGCGGAGTTTTTGGCCTCCGTTGGCGAGGCGGAGGAAGAGGCAGGTGTCCTTGTTCTCCAGAGCCATGGTCCGGAATTCTGGCGTGGTGTCTTTGAGGAGATCGTCAGCCTCGGCTACGTCCTGGTCCCAAACACCAGTGTTACGAGCCATGATGTTTTTGCCGTCTGCGTCCGTGGGTGGAGGAGGTTGCGCGGGGAATTTCATACGTGAGACGTTCCAGGCACGGCTCAGGGTGGGAAGTGCGATGAAGTCCTGGCGACAGAGCGGGAGGGTTTTGCCCGCGGGCACGTAGATCAGGTCTGGGTGCGGCAGAGCAGCTCTCGCAGCAGCCCGGGCCGCCGCGGCGGCTGCTTGCTGCTGGGCTTGTTGCTGGGCTTGTTGCCTTTCCAAGGCGGCGGCTTGCTGCAGCTCCCCCATAGTAAGCTGCGGCGGTGCGGGGACTTGGTCTTCCATTTGCGAGCGGGGAGTTGGGGAGAGACTATTGTGGCGTATGAAGTTGGTGCGGCGTCTGTCGTCGACGGAGCGTCCACGAGGTGAGGGTAAAATGAGCGCGCTTGAAAAGGTTTTTCTTCTGACTGGCGATTCGCGGTCGCTGGTCGTGCGTGGTGGGTCGAAGACAGTGCTCTCGCCCCTCAGCGCTTTATGGGGGCTATGTGTGGACTCAGCCAGCTATCTCGCGGTAAGCGTTGGTCAGTTTGTGTTCTGCCTTGCTTACTTTTTCACTTTTCCGACGGTGTGGTCGAGACTGGAGATTTTAGCCGAGGTCTCGTGCTGCTATACAGCATTTTGCCATGATTTGGCCCCAGCGGTTTTCGTCTGAGCCAGGTATGAGTTTCCCTCCCTCGCCAGATGACTTCGTATCGTGGTGGGAGTCTAAGGCATTCTATTGGTGTATTTATATACACGTCGACGTCTGTTTTACGTCTGGCCGACTACATGTACGGCACGGAGCCCTCTAGGCTATCCAAGCCCTCTAGGCTTGCCCGCTCTACGGGTCCTCTTTGCTTCGTGGTTGGTGCGCGTCCTGCGACCCGTCCGCACACTGCGGGAGGGGGACAGCGCAGATTCAATCCGCCAGCCACGAAACGTGGTGGTGGTTTGTGATCAACACAGCCCTTCTCACGTCCGGTTCGCAACAGGAAAAAGTTTGAAGAGGGCGTGTTCTCTGATTTGAGGAGCTTGAGGCCTGGGACGGATGCGTGTTTGGAGGAGCCCAAGGTTTGTTCTCCGTTTTACTTCTTTGCCGGCTGCCTTTACCCTGGACCTTTTTCGCAGTCCCCCTTCCTCAATCTGCTGTGCAAGTACCAATGTATCCGCACACAGCAAAAGCAGAAGGTGTTCTACTGGTGTGTTCCAATGTCCAAACTCCTGGCAGCGCTGAGACCGTTGCAGGTTCTCCGTCCCACACGATCGCCTGTTCCTCGATGCTTTGGAACGTGACTTGAAGCGGGAGAAAATGGGGCTTGAGCCCACCACGCAGGTACTGTACGTTGTCCGAGTGAGTGAATAGTGTCGCTAATGTACGGTACATGTACACCCAGATTACCGGCGAACCTGCCCTTTCATTCATTCACGACGGTGAAAAGTCACTCTATGAGCAATTTGTTGACGTTCCTTCACGCACTGGCAATTTGTTTGTTGAATCGCAAAATGAGGACATCGATATCGCAAGAAAACGACTACAGTACTTGGTTATCCGTAGCCCAAATAGCTGTGGTAATAGTATGGACTAGGCCCGTAATACGTACTGTGGCTCGATGGCATGCCAGCCATGTGTTGGTGAGGAGTTGGTGGTGTTGAGAGAACGGATAGAGCGAGGCAGCCGCTTTTATACGTCCTGGAGCTGAGCCCGTCTCATTGTTCCGCGAGGTCTCTTCGTCCATGCACAGGGCATTGACCACCCTTTTCAACACAAGTTCTCCGTTACGATGCCACTATTGTATCGCTTCGCGCCAAACCACCTGCTCCGATTCCTGTGTCTAGACCCCGAGGAGGACTAACCTACGTCGCTTGCGCCTGCTTTCGGGAGCGAGCTGCGGACAGGGTTGTCACCCGGCACTATCCAAGCAAGTCATCCAAAAACTCCTGCATCTCGTCCTTCTCGTCCTTTGGTGGCGGAAGGGATCCATCTGGGAGCGGAAGAGGTGGCGCCTCGATGGGGGCAGGATCTGAACATCTCTCAGTCCGCGGTCGTGGGACGGAATGGCGGCGAACGTACCAGCATGTCGAGGCACCACTGTAGCGGTCTTGCGTAGCTTCTCCGACTTTGAACGAAATCGCGATTTCAGGTCTGTGGGATGTAATTCAGCGAGATTCAAATGGGCAAAAGAAGTGTACCCCAGATTGCTTCCGCAGAGACCTTGTCGCGCTCCAGAGACTCGAGTTCTTCGTCCCATTCGATCTCTCGTACTTTGCCTTTTCGGGAGGCGCTCGGCTTGCTGGCAGATAGACCAGAGGAGATGTGTGCAAGGGTATGGTCGACGTCTTCGGGATCGTCTTCAGGTATTGCCAGTGTTTCGGCGGAAGTTGGATCGGAGATACGTTGGCGTTCGAGAAATGCAGAAATATCGACTTCCGGTTCGACTATGGGTTCTCCTGCGACAACGCCTCAGATACAAGGAACGAAACGAACGAGCAACCCTCACCATCGTCGTCCAACTCGGGTTCTGCTTCGACATAACGATCAGAATTGGTGCCTAGTTGCCTCCTCGAGAACTTTTTCGCCAGTTCAGCAGCGATTTCCGCAGCCTCTTCGTCTTCAGGATCCAAGAGTTCCTCATCTTCCAAGACGAGGCGCTTGGAGAACTCGGCAGGACGGCCGAAGCCTCGTCCTCTGCCGCGAGCACGCAGGTATTTACCGAGACCCCCGCGCGATTTGTGACTGCCACGGCTGCGCGATGGGCCTGCCGACACGGTCGTCGCCGTCGACGTCGAGGACATGGATATGATCCGTCGGTCACGCGGTTCGCACCATGATAGCTGCCACTGCAGGCAACAGCTCTCAACCGGCCTATTTACACCGTCAACGGCCTCCAATACCCACCAACTCGCAGGCTGACTTATCAGGCTGACTTCGGCTCACGATTCGAGTGCGTTTCCCAACCCACCATTCTGCTTTTCCTAACCATTCAGCCAGCAATGTTATTGCGCCTTCCAGACGCCGTCCTTACCTCCATTTGCGCCAAACTGCCTGACGAATGCATCTTGGCTGCAGCTCTCTCATGTCGTCGCTTGAATGAATTCGCCCTTCGTGTCTTCCTAGCACGGAACGACATTCCGGACCCTGCTCGGGAATGCGAGGTGTATCTGGAAGGCGAAGGTGTCGA
Source organism: Mycena amicta (assembly GCA_029282125.1). Classification (NCBI taxonomy): domain Eukaryota; kingdom Fungi; phylum Basidiomycota; class Agaricomycetes; order Agaricales; family Mycenaceae; genus Mycena; species Mycena amicta. Next base: position 101,079 of record JARIHP010000100.1, on the reverse strand, counting down.
ACGGATCGCGTTGGGTCTTCTCCGGGCTCTCCACTTGGCTACAATGTCGTTCTTTAACTCCGCTGGACACATCTCCCTCATATTCCTTAACGCCGATCTGTCGCTTGGGCTCGGTGATCTTTCCAGAGCAGCCGCACTCATAGATCGCCTGGCCCACATCGACACAGTCTCGTTGGAATTCCGCGGAACTATCTGCGAAGACGGCATGCAGACGCCGAAACGCATTCAGAGGCAGTGGAACGCACGCTTCTCGCAGCTGTGGTTGTCCATACTCCGAAATCGAACAGTCTCCTCCCTTTCGATTCGGACCAAATGGGATTTCTTTCAGAGCTACATGCTCTATCACGAGCGCACAATTCTAGCGAATTCACGAGTCAAAGCTCCTTTGACTCGATTTCAGGCTTCGGTCAAGTCTCTCGCGACCGCTGCCTGGCGTCGGTTGCGCTCCACACAGAAACAGGTCGATCTGGCATTGTCAGTCCGACGAGCATTAGCCCAACTTCCTTCCAACCGACCCAAACTGGCTGTTTTCCACATCGACAGCCCACTCATCCTCCTTCCCGCCCTCTATCACCTCACATTGGTCACTTTGCAGTACTGTCCAATCACATCCCTGGAACTGCACTCAGTTTCGGTGACGAATTCGAACATTGCGGATGACATCGCAGCCGCTGTTCCTTCCCTCTCGAAACTTACGATAGCCAATATCGAGATGCAGGCAATAAGCCTCTGCCGCTTCCTCGCAAAGTTCCCGCAACTGGCCAATCTCACGATTGAGCCTCCCCGTCAATACTGGCAAACGGCGGGCGGGTTTGTGCCCCCGCTGCCGCGCGACATTCCCCGGTTAAAGGCGCTTACTGAGCTCTCCCTGGGCTCAAGCTACCTCAGTGCATTCCTGAAACGACCCAATTTCCTCGCTGGAGTCGAGCACCTGAACATCACCATTCCCATGGGCGACCTTCTCCTCCCGTCGCTTCTGAATGATCTAGCTCCGATAGCCCAATATCCGCCTGACCATATGCATCTCAGGCTCGATAAATACAATCTCCTTGCTAGCGCAATTTGGGCGATGGAGAACTGCATCGACGTTTTTCTCGGGATGGATAAGAAGTGGTCAAACATATTTGGGCACGTCGAGGAGTTGACGCTCGTCCGTACCCATTATCCCGCGTTGCATGAGAGCCCCGTCTTTCGACGCTGGCTGGCTCTCTTTCCTGGGGTCGTAAAGGCAACCTGGGACGAATACTCTTCGGACGAATTCCCAGGGGTCTTTGGCCAGGCGGAGATCTATCAGCGTTTCATAGAAGATGCGAAGGAACTCGAATCAGAGCCCATTCGCTTTACGGACCTCCCAGATGACATTCTCATCTCCATCTTTGAGCTTCTCTCCGAGGAGCTCTTCGACGTCGCTCTCGTCTGTCGCCGATTAAATTATCTAGCAATCCCCATCTTCCTAGTGAGCCAAAACATATGGGATCGCTCAACAGGCTGTTGTACTATCAAGCTCAACCCGTATCCCGCAGCCAGAGATCCCCTCGCTGCACTCACCATTGCCCTCGTTTTCCCTGATATCAAAGAAGTCCGGGTCAATATTCCGCGCTCGGGCTACATCTATCCCTCTATCAATCATGTCCGGCGGCTCATACCCATTCTGCAACGACTAGACATGGTGGAGACTGTTTCTCTTCGGTTCGGCGTCGCCACGAAGATGCATCTCGAGGAGCACCACGTATACTTGCAGTATCGATGGTGCTTCATGTTCCAGGAACTGTTGAATATCGTCGTCAGTAAACAGTCCTGTACTGCGCTGCACGTCCAGGGATCACCATACCTCTTTCCGGACGAGGTACGCTGGAACCAGCGTCACCGCTTGGAGCTCAGAAAGCGAGTATCCCTCTCCCTTCCACTTCAAACAAATCTCACGACTCTTTCCTTCGAACCGTCCGCTTTACTCTCGCCGATATTCGAGCCCTGGACCGTATCCGTGCTGCACCACTCCAAGATCTCGGCTATTCGACTAGACGTGACTCTGGAAGACTATCGCTTCGTAGAAATCGTTTCGAAAGCGTTGCCTCGTCTACGTGAGCTCGAAATTCGGTGGCTGATCTCTCCGGAGAAGAATTTGCGGATAGCGACGTTCCTATCTCGACTTTCTCAGCTGGAGACACTTCGCATGTCGTCTGTCTTTGCCGACGTGTCGACACAGATGCTCCCTTTATCGATGCCCATACCTCATCTTCCGCATCTAACGACACTCGCGGCGTCGATTCCATATATCAACCATCTACTCAGCGGCCCAAACGCCCTGCCGGCTCTCCAATCCCTCGAGATCAGCACCCTCCTCTCCTCCTCTTCGACACCTCCTTCCACGCCCATAGCAAGCCTGGCAATACTCTTCGAGGGTCTTGGGAGGCATGAACTCGCACCCAGCATCACCCTCGCTGTCATCTTCCGCACGACATGGGAGCGCGACCCCGACTGGCCGCGTAACGCCTTTGACGCGGTCCTCGGCGCGGATTGGCTCCGATGGTGTTCGACGATCATGGCGCTCAAGGTCAGCGTCACCTCGCCCTACTCGCGGCTGGCCCACTGGGACACCAACGCCGCATACGTGTCGTTCCTGCGAGATCGGCTGCGGCTATTCCCTGCATTGAAGGAGGTCTGGTTTACGGATGGGATCGAGTACAAGACGGAGGGAGAGATGATGGGCATGGCGTCCGCTGTGGTCCAGACGGTCAAGGCTGCGCACCCGGAGATGGTGGGGCTGATATGGGTAAACGGGAAGAAGCTGCAATGACATGTGATTTCATAGATAAGATAACTTTTTCGGTTTTTGATTTTGATATGTTGTTTCCTCCCCTCGCCCTGGGTCCACCAGGGTTATAAGCCCTGCATAATCGCTCCATTATTCCATGCCCGACTCTGAATCCACCCCGCTCCTGAGCACCTCCCAACCCGATCTCGCGAATGAGGCCGTGTACAATCGGTTCTCAGCTGGGAGGAAGGCGGTTATCGTCTCGTTCGTCAGCTGCAGCTCTTTATTGCCTAGTACATCTTCTCCGTTTCTCAAAACCAGAGTTCTCATAGATTTCAAGTGTTCGCCAGCGGCTCATTCGTTCCTTCAATTCAGCAGATTGCCGCGGACCTCAACACCACGGGCCAAGTCGTCAGGTGGTTTAGTTCGAGTGCAAATTCTGAGCCAGACTTTCTGACGCGTACCCCCCAGCTATGCCATCGGCCTGTCTATGTGCGGAACCGCGCTCAGCAGCTTTTTCTTTGCGACATATTCCACTTTTTGTTCCGTGCATCTCACGCCCTTCGAACAATACTGAACTGGTGTGTAGACGGTCGACGCCCGATGTTTCTCGCGGGCCTCCCGCTGTTATGCATTGGCTCTATCGGCGTTGCCAGCGCACATACAGTCCAACAGCTCATGGTCTTCCGGCTTATCCAAGCTCTCGGGACCTCGGGCGGCGGTGCAGTCGGTTAGTTTGCTTCCTCTTCCGCTCTCAGACCCTGATTTCCTTCAGGCGCAGGCGTCATCAGCGACATTTACAAGGCAACTGAGCGCGGGACCGCGTTGGGTGTGTTCTCCTCGGTAAAGCTTCAAAGCTGTTGACCATTTCCTCTGACATCGTGTAGGCTGCGTTAATGGGAAACGTCCTGGCACCGATGATTGGAGGCTGGGGAGGTCAGTTGCCACGAATTTCGAGAGCTGCATCTTATTTTTGACTCACAGCGAAATACGCATCCTGGCGCATTGTCCAGCTCGGGCTTTTCCTGGTCGGCTTGGTTATCTTTGTCTGCATCTTCTTCTTCATGCCGGAAACGTCGCATAAGCAGGAGAGCCCTAGACGGGGGAGACTTCCCGTCGTGTGGCTCAATCCATTTGCGTGTCTCTCGCTGCTCAGAAGCCCAAATGTGCTGTTCGTGGTACGTGCAAGACGGAATCGATTGGCTATCTTTGAGCTCGGCAACAGATGATATCCGGCGGACTGGCTCTACTAGCGGATTACGGTGAGAGGTCCAATTATACTTGGAAAGCCGCACAACTAACCATAACATTCCCAGCTATCCTTATTCCAATCGCCTACACGCTGGTGCGTTCGCGTCCTTCTGATCTCCCCCCGAGCTGCGGCATGTCGACTACGGATAGGGCGCCCGCTATAATATCACCAACGAAGCCATCATCGGAGCGTTGTTCATTCCAAAAGGCCTAGGGAACATGAGTAAGTCGGTCCGCTTTGCTCGCACATATCTTTGGCTTGAATGATCACTTGATAGTCGGAGCTCCTCTTGCTGGACGTCTCTCGGACCGTATTCTGATCCAGCAACGAGCCCAGCCAGGCGGTAGATGGATTCCGGAAGACCGCATCCGGGCCTGCACCCCAGGAGGACTCTTCCTCGTCCCCCTCTCGATTCTCCTCTGCGGTTTCACGATCCACTTCATCGGCGGACCAGCAGGGCTTGCGCTCTCGCTCGTGTTCTTCTTCACGAACGGGCTCGGTGTCGTGGCGATGCAAGGCCCAGCGAGTGCGTATCTAGTGGACATCTTGAGGAGCCGGAGCGCGGAGGTTACTGCGGCAACTGTGTGAGTATCGTTTTTTTCGTGTCGTATGATTTAAAAAAGGCCGGGCTGATGTTTGAATAGCGGCGCTCGCGCACTGCTACTCTCTCTCCCGGTTTCGGGGCTGGTTCCTGCAGTGATACACTTGGGGGTGCTACCGACGTACGTGGCCGTCGCTGTCCTCGCCTGGGTTGGTTATGCGTATGTCTCCTGCCGTTCATTGATTGCAGACGTTCATTTCCGGGATTTCTTAGTCTAATATGGCTCACGCTCAGGTACGGCGAGCGGATGCGCGCTTGGGTTGACGTCGGTTTCGAGAAGACAGCGACATAGAGTATACTCGTGCTGGGGCGAGAACATCGTGTATTGTATGCAGATCGTTCTTCGCAGACAGTTGGAGCGTTTGATAGAGTTCGGAGCCATTGAACGAGAAGCTTTGCGGGGTTTGAATCCATCGTATTGGAGCGTTGTGGTTTCACTTTAGCGCTTCGATGGTCAGATATAGAGGCAGATGTTTTCTCAAGAGCCTGAGGCGAACTAGACCATAAACGAGCGGGAGAAGTATTGACAGAAGTGATAGTTGTATTTGCGGGCTGTCAGGCTGGACGCAGCCAGTGGACACGCGGACGTGAATTGACGCCGGGGATGAACTAGAGAAAAGGACAGTCAAGCCATCAGTTCGCGCCGAACCCTTTGCCGCACAACTTTTCGAGCGGAGCCCAATCCCCAGTGCGTTCTCTTTGCCACTCGCCACCACACACAACTCAGACGCATTCCAGTGCCAAAGGACACCTCAACGCCAGCGAGCCCATCTGCTGGCCGTCCTCCAGTATATCCTTACCCTTACCCACCGCCCCCACCGTTCCTTACCTACCCCACCACCAATGGCGAGTCTGGCAGCCCGCCGTTTCCTCCGCCTGGCTTGTTCTACCCCTACCAGTCCACAGCACTGTCGACCCCTCGCCCGAAACGCAGTCAAGTGAAGATGGCTGTAAGTTCGTTTCTCTTTGTGTTGAATAATGTGCCAACACGTTCAGTGCACCAACTGCGCGCAGGCTTGCAAACGGTGCGACGACGAACGACCCTGTACCCGTTGTCAGAAGTACAATCTCCAAGAGAGCTGCGTCGACGGCCAGCGAAAGGAGCGCAAGAAGGGTGTCAAGCGAGGACCGTACAAACGCAAGCCCAAAGGCGCAAAGGCAGACCCAGAATCACCCTCAGTCTCGCCCGGACCCATGCCTAACTCTCCTGAAGGCTACCCGCAGCCATACTATCCGCCTATGGGTGTCGGTTTCATTCCTCCCCCGCCTGGTTCTGCTGAAGGCACGCCGCCCATTCCCTACTACTTTCCGCTGCCACCATACATGTTTCCTCCCCCTCCACCAGCTGAGCCCGAGTCGGCGGCGTCGTCTTCGAAGGATGGTGAGAAGGAGGACGAGAAGGCGGATGACCAACAGCAACCGGGCTCAGCCAACGAAGTTAACGGCACTCCGACAAACGCCACACAAGAACACCTCGAAGACGACGCTGATGCTGACGCGGACGGCGAGAAGGACGACGAAGATGTCGATGCAGACGGGGACGTCGACGTGTAACGAGTGAGTTGGCCAGTGCGTTCTCCAATTTTTTTTTTGTCTAACGGCACCAACCACAAAGCTCCTTTCACTTCTCTTCGCAGGTCTCCATTCACGCATGCGCACAAGGGAGCAGTTGTCATTTGACCCGAGCCACCGCCGCCGAAGTGACCGTGCCTTTGCGTCAAGTAACGTCTGCCCTCTTCCAGGTCATTTGGCGTTGCTCCTCTTGCCTAAATACACCATTTCCTCCTACCGTTGCTTTTCACCTCTGGCGTTCGACAGCTTCGTCGCTTATGCATGTCTCTTTTATGTTCTGTGTGCTTGTACAAATACGAATATTAGTTTTGTGGACGGGATCGCGTATCTGATAAGTCGCTGGGCTCGAGTAAAACTCGCACAAGACAACTCGAGTTTCCACCGGCACCTGCCCAACACGCAAGTAATCATGCTCTCTGTCATCCTCAACAGCGAGTTCGACTCGGAGCGTCAAGCTGGAACTCCGGTGAAACAAGCTGGAACTCCGGTCTTAAATAGGGACAATCTAATCTTTGCTTCCCACTTCCATGACCTCGTACACCCACGGCCACCAAGACTCAGTTCTACGCGCCCACTCATGGCGCACTGCCCAAAACTCCTGCGCATACCTCCTGAGCTCCCTCAAGCCCGACATGCACATCCTCGATGTCGGCTGCGGACCTGGAACGATCACTGTCGATCTGGCCCGTTTCGTTCCTCAGGGACACGTCACTGGCCTCGAGCGTTCTGCTGAGCAAGAGCCAGTTCTGCAAAAAGCCCGCGACCTTGCAGCTGCCCAAGGCATCAACAACGTAACCTTTTCGCTCGGCGACGCCCATGCGCTTCCTTTCGCCGACAACACGTTCGACGTCGTCCACGCGCATCAGGTCTTGCAGCATGTTGCCGATCCAGTCAAGGTGCTGAGCGAGATGAAACGCGTGGCGAAAAAGTCTGGAGGCATCATTGCTGTCCGCGATGTGGACTATGCATCCATGGTCTGGCACCCCGCCTCTGAAGGACTGACCAAATGGCATCCGATGTACGAGCGGACGGCACGCGCGAACGGGGGCGAGCCCAATGCCGGTCGGGTGCTGCTATCGTGGGCACTCAAGGCGGGGATTCCCCGTGAGCACATCGAGACGACTGTGGGTACGTGGTGCTTTAGCGAGGAGGAAGAGAAGAAGTGGTGGAGCGGGACATGGGCTGAGCGGGTCGTTGGGTCAGCCCTGGCGGAGACGGCCATTGGGCATGGAATTACGACCAAGGAAGAGTTGGAGGAGATGGCGGCTGCGTGGACGGAGTGGTGCCAGGCGCCCGACGCGTGGTTTGCAATGCTGCATGGTCAAGTGCTTTGCAGACTGTAAGAATTTTGTGTCTGTTTGTGTAAATATTTTCCCGATTCGGAAGATAAGATAATGCGATCGATATAGACCTTCAGTCCTTGCGAACGACTGAAGCCATAGCGCTGCATATAACCAACTTTGGTCACGGTGGAGTTTGCGAACAATTGGCCGCGGCCAATAATCCTTCGCCGCCATCACACCCAATCAAGCGACACGGAAGCAATTGCTTGTTCAGCACGCCATTGTCCTCACAGATACGAATGATCTCCTCCAACCGGATAGTCGGCTTTTAGAAGCCGACTGATGGCACGATGGTATCAGATGTGTGTGTGATGTGCCATCAGTCAGTTTCATGACACAAAACTCAACCTTGAGTCCTGTCCTATGCTCGAGCATTTTCTCTACCCACATGATGGCAAAGAATTCTTTCCAGTCCTCGGATCCAAACTGTCTGTCCCGAACATACACCAACAGGGCACTGCACAAGAAGGCAAACTCAATGCTAGACCAGACCTGGTCTTGACCTGGTCTTGTCTGGAAGACAGGCTGGTTTGAGCCTAACTCAATGCCATAGGCACCAGATGTGCACATTGCAAACAGGCACAGGCGGCCTATGAGCCATACAAAAGCACAGTCAATCTTTCAAATACGTGCGGATGATGTGGTTTACGCAATCCTCCAGCTTGGCTGGCTCCGTTTACAATAGACCATATTGGTTGCGCTCTGGAGACACTTTTATACGGGTCAAAATGAACAAAAGTCTATAACATTTTGGACACATGAACATACTGGGTGACTTTCCGTAAGGTTTATAAAAATGTTTTTAGACGAAATCTATGTTTGGCCGGGATGCCGGGCCTCCCATCAGGACCCGGAATCTAAGATCTCCTTGCTTAGCGTCTACAGACCGTCGAATAAACTAAAATCTGGAGGGGGGGTAGGTACCCCCTCTCCAGACTTCCCATCACTCGAATAGACCGTTTTGGGTAAGATGTCATGCGGAGTCACACGAGCCGCCGTCACCGTCTCACACGCACAACAGCTGCCCCAACTTGTCGCGTCTACGCAAGGCCCATCGACGGGCGGATTTCTCTGCGACCGGGTGCGTTCGACAGCCCTTGCTCATGGCTCCCTTCCCATGTTATTTGTTTTGCTGTCTGTTGCGGCCGTTGTCGCCCTTCATCGCCGACATCACACCCCTGCTTGTTGTGCACCTCCAAGGCAGACTGGGTGCTCAAATCTCTCGCAAATAGTAGGTGCGTCTGAGAGACCTGCTTTCGCTACACTCGCGCTCACATCTGACCTAGTCTCCGTCTGGTGGGTCTTCCTCGTCGTGCTCCTCTGTCGGACACTGGACAATGTGGTGAAGAGGGTGAATATGAGGAGAACACTCGAGGCAAGCCGGCCTGCTTTCGCTACACTCGCGCTCACATCTGACCTAGTCTCCGTCTGGTGGGTCTTCCTTGTCGTGCTCCTCTGTCGGACACTGGACGATGTGGTGAAGAGGGTGAATATGAGGAGAACACTCGAGGCAAGCCGGGGACGAGGAGGACCAGGACCAGGAGCCGGACTCAGGTAGTCAGGTAGTTGTGGCGAGCTGAGATGGCACCTACACTTTCAATACACATCCACTCTCGCCCATTGCGCACAACCCTGCGACGACCGACCCGCGGCCCTAGAGCCCATTGACCCCGATGACGCCCCTGTTCTCCTTCTTGGCTTTCCGTTGTTTCGCGCGTGTTGGAATGGCACGATGGAGCCGGGAATGCCAGCGAACTGGCTGGGTCAGTGTGATGGCGCGACAGAGCATCGCTGCTGTCGCAAACCCTGCAGATTATTTATTCAAACTACTACGGAAGGCTTCCACAGTTATATCATAGAAAGTAATCTGCACCTAGCCGAGATCACTGGCACCCGGTTTTTACTGCAGACATTTCTTTTTTCTTACGGAAAGTCACCCGGTGACTAGTACACCAACTCAATGCCTCCACCAGTCACGGTGTTGATATAGAAAATTGGCTGAAGTTCTGTGGAATAATTTTGGGCTTTTCTATGTGCAACTAATATACCTATTAATATGTCGGTGAGTTATTTCTTAACACTCTAACAAAAACTGACCTCGCAACCCTGAGACAACCTTTGTTTTTGCCATCATGTGTCTCACAAGCCAACTCGTTCGGCGCATTCTCGCTCTCGACTATTGCGTGTCCAAACGGTCGGTTGAAGGTATCTTAGGCTACCGGGATGGTGGTCTTCGTCGTAAGTAGTCCCCTCGTTGTGAAACTGACGGACTACAGACGCTTGATGGTTTTGCGTTGCTGTGGCCGTTCTGGTTGTTGGCTTGCTGGCAATGCGAACTTGCTGGCGTCAAGAAAGTCTGGCTCGTGGTTCTGTGCGATCTGGGCATCGTCAGCTCTCTATCGACAATGCCTTCGCATCACAGGTGTTTCGACCACCATGTCTCACTGGCTCCACCTTCCCGCACGTGTTCGTGCACGGGCCTTTCCATCTCGTCTCACATCGACTTCATTCGGTGTAATGCGACTTGTGTTCGCACCTCTCGACAACACCCATATTCCGACGGTATTCGACATTGTTTCGACGGCATCTCGCTGTCCCATTCTTTGCGCCGGTGTTTGGGCACGACATTTCGTCCTTGTGACGAGCAACATCTCGCATCGACTTCACTCGGCGCAACTCAGTGTTGCGTGTGCTGGCTTTATCATTGTGTTGTGTGTTTTAAAGCTTACCACGAGTTGCCATACCCGCGGATGTCTGCACAGGTACCCGTGTAAAAAACCCGCGGGTTTCAAACCCGCGGATACAGGTACCCGTTTCCCACGGATGCCACGAGTACAGGTATGGATTGAGCAAAATCTCGGAGGTCATTTGCAAGCTCATCTCCCTATGTAAACCCATTAAGGAGCCATTAGATTCAACAACTCAGCTGTAGGGAAGGTTCATCTCACCCATCTACCATAGTATGACGGCTGTGGACCCCTTACAACCTGTATTCAGCCCAAAAACCCGCGGGTTATCCATGCAGGTACCTGTATCCGCGGATACAGGTATCCGTTTTCCCACGGATGGCAAGAGTGGAGGTATGGCTTTTGAGGACCCAAAAACCCGCAGGTATTGCAAGGGTTAAAACCCGTGCAACTCGTGGTAAGCCTTAGTGTGTTTGGGTTTTGCCCAACGGCCTGAGAGGAAGGTGCGGTGGAGGACGGATTCCGTTTGGTGGAGGCTGGGGATTTCCACCCGGGCGGAGACATACGCACCGGGACCTCTAGGAGGCGAGAACGCGTACCAGGGCCCTAATTTATGGGTTTTATCCAGCATCCTGCCACGTTTGGGACGGCCGAATTCCGGAGTCTTGCTCGATATTGTACATTCCTCAAGGGTTTGTTGGGTTTGGATGTTGGTGTTTACTTTTGTATGTAGTGTATATGGCCTGCCACTTGGTTGTGAGGTAGAGGTTCCCCATAGGAGGGTTCAGGTCGCCTGCGATTGGGTGTCAGGTCCGGCTGTTCCCGCGTGGGACCACAATGCCATTTCACAACAACCCTCATTAGTCGACCTGCCGCTCTCGTTCGACTCGAAGTCACCCTTCCGCAATCTCGTCTGTGGGCACAGTGGCGGAGTGGTTAACGCGACAGATTCGAATTTCTTGCATCCTATCTGTTCCTCTTTGAGGGCGCATGTTCGAATCATGCCTGTGTCGCTTTTTTGCATCCATTCGATGCAGCTACGCGTCTACGTAATCACCAGTTCTTTTGCCTCGCAAAACTCGTCGACTACACTGACGATATCCATGCCCACGACCACCTCTCCTCATTTCCGTATGTAACCGAAAGTAAGTACCAGAAATAGTGGTGGTCGGCAGTATGCACAGCCACCCGCACCTTTGACACGTCCCTCATCACGACCGTTCCGACCATGGCGTCGGCCTGTTTCCGCCCAACTCTGGCGGCTCTCTTCCTCCTCTTATCCCTTGCACTTGTCCCTTCCACACACGCGATCAAGTTTTCCCTGCCTCCCGCCCGTTTTCCGGGAACCAAATGCATCTGGAACCCCGCACACAACAACGCACTCGTTATAGTCACTGCCAATGTGGGCCCGGGGGAACACCAGCGCGTGGACGTTGAGATTATCGACTCGAGCCCGCAGAAGAATGTCTATTTGAGCAAGCGGAATATCAACGGGGAGACGCGACTGGCGGTTACTTCGCATGCGGATGGCGAAGTCGGGGTGTGCTTCAAGAACTACCTGGACAAGGGTGCGTAGCATCTTGCTAGTCTGCTCAGCACTGAACACTGGGCTGCAGACACGTCGTCAGAAAAGGGCTTGAAGCTGTCTCGTATAGTCGACCTGGATGTTGATATTGGTGCCGAGGCCGTCGACTACAAGTCGGTTTACATCTCCCCAGGGCTGACTGCACGCTGACTCTGCTCAGTGCGATTGCGAACCAGGAATCGCTCTCTGGGCTCGAGACGGAGATGCGGAAACTGGAAGGTCTGCTGAAGGAGATTGTAGACGAGATGGGCTACCTCAAAAAGCGTGAAGAGCGGTTCTCGCAGACGAATGGTACTGTTCTTGCTGCTGCCAGGCACCTCCGCTCACAGAGTTGCAACAGAGTCGACGCAAAAACGTGTGCAAAGTTTTGCATGGTTTACGATACTGGCGTTGGCAGCGCTGGGTGTCTGGCAGATAGTCCATTTGCGCTCCTTCTTCAAACGTAAATACCTTATTGACTAGAGCAAAACTTTCCGTTCTGGCGCTCATATTGTGTTGTATTGGTGTCTTGGATAAATACTCGTCAGCTTCATGTGCGGTCACGGCATAAAACGCGCTTGATGCCGCCCCCACCATGTCGCTGTACTCGGCGGCGGGCTCACAGGCCTTTCGTCTGCCTTCCACCTCTCCCGACGCTTCCCCTCGTCTGTCGTAACACTCATCGACAAAAACAAGCGTCTCGGCGGCTGGGCATCGAACACCGAACGCGTAAAGCTGCCCAACGGTTCGGTCGTGCTGGAAGGCGGACCACGCAGTCTTCGACCAAACTCTTATGCCGTTCTCGAATTGGTGACAGTCTCTACGCGCATTTTCTTGCCAAATTGACCAATCTCAGGTATAGATCCACCTGCTCGGCCTCTCCGACACGGTCATAACAACACCGAAATCCTCACCCGCCGCCAAGAATCGCTACCTGCACGTCCCCGGCACCCCAGGCATCTACCGCATTCCCGGGCCCAGCCCTTCGTACCTCTGGTCGGAGCTGCGCTTCTTCATCACGCCTGGAGTGACTTTCGACCTTGTCCGCGGGTGGAATCGGCCTGCTGATATGCTCGACGAGAGCGTGGAGAGTTTTTTGGAACGGAGAGGACATCCCGACACCGCAAGAGTACTAGGCAGCGCGTTGGTCCATGGGATATATGCTGCCGATGCCCGAAAACTCAGTGTGCGTGCCGCGTTTCCGATGCTATGGGAACTCGAAGAACGGGGGAAACGGGCGTGTGCTGTGGGGACTCATATCGCGGTCGCGGAAGGAGAAAGAAGAGGCGAGGCAAAAGCTGCAGGAAACTCTCGCAGGATACGAACTCGGCGACCTGAGACAGCGGATGGACGGCGTTTCGGTGTATTCATTCCGCGACGGAATGGGCACGCTCGCAGATGCTTTGAGAAATACCCTCAAGACACGTCCGAATGTTCGCATCCTCGAAGGAACGGACATTACTGCGGTTGTTCCTCAAAACGATAACTTTGAGGTATTTAACAACCTATTTGGCCACATTCTGAGCACTGAGCGCGTCTCCAGATAACGACCAAAACAACAAATCCTCTGTATCCGTCGCACGTCGTCTCCGCTCTCCCACTTCCCGCCCTCAACAAGCTTCTCCCCGCCGAACATCCCCTTCCACACTTGACCGCCAACCCGACCTCCTCCGTCACCGCTATCAACCTCGTATTCTCTGCTGCCCCCGGAAAGCTCTTCCCGCGCGGCTTCGGATATCTCGTCTGTCGCCCGGCCCATGACTATCCTGCAGACGACGCAGGGATCCTAGGCGTCACATTCGACAGCGAGTCGCTCTCTGCCCAAGATGACCTTCCCCCGGGCGAGGCCTTGTCCAAAGTGACGGTCATGCTCGGCGGTCCGCATAATGCGTACCAAAAAGTCGAGACCGCGCTACCATTGATTCTCGCACATCTGCGGTACCATCTCAATCGACGGACGCCGCTGCCTCAGCCGATATTAACGAAGGTATGGGAACATCCTGATTGCATACCGACACCGACGCCAGGGCATCTGGAACGTATGGACGAGCTGAGAGCAGCGCTTATTGCGGAGGATGCTCCTTGGGGTGGCCGAATGGAGGTCATCGGCGCAGGTGTCAAGGGCGTAAGTATGGCTGATTGTGTAGAGAGCGGGAGGCTGGTGGGGAGAGAATGGTAGTACAACAACGTTGCCTCATTCCATTTGAACTGCATACAAATGACTATCCTAATCTTCACTGCAGATGCCCGCCCAGATACAGTCCCTCCACGCTGCGTACATGAGAACAACAAAGTTCTGGCCCTCGGGGCTGCCAGCTGTCCACGGATTCGTATCCTGCCATCCGAGGGGATTCACAGCCGGCGTCACTGTCCCGTTGCTCGTCACATGGTCATTTTGCCCAAGCGCGAGGCGAACACCATCTGCCCAGGCAACATACGTGCTCGCGGGGAACGCCTTTGGTGCGAGGATGACCATGCGATAAGCCACGCTCGCAATCAACGAACTGCCAGAAATTTCTCCGAAGCCGTGGCCGTCCTCCGTCGTGTCGTCGAGGTAGTTTCGAAGCAAGCCTCCATCTGCAGGCGAGCGGCGGGCGCCGTCTATGATCTCCTTGATCCATCCTGTGAGGTCTGCAATCGCGTCGGCTTGCCATGTCGCGTTCTGCGCTATGGGTGCCTTGATTACAGTCGCAAGGACCCGCGCCATACCAGCAGCAGCCCAGCCATTGCCCGTACTCCACAATCCTGGATCGGCACTTTGAGGACCCACAATGTGATGCCAGCGTCCATCGGAAGCCGAGGTATTGAGCGGAGACGGGGTGCTCGAGTTGGTGCCAAATAGCAGAACCTCGCGGTACAGCCCGCTTTGCCGGTACGCCGTCTCGAGAAGCGTCTCGTTGTCCGTGTCGGCCGCAAAGTACGCAATGTAGGGCGGAGCCATGAACATAAAATCCGCCCACAGCTCAGCGACGTCGGCGCGTTGCGATATCGCGCCGTTCGGCCACCGTGGCGCCCCAGAGATGATGTAGTCAATCTCTTCTTGACATGCGACTGCGAAGGAGTTGTTGGACTTGGCTAGCATGACCGCGCCCACGCCTAGACTCGCAGGGTCCCCGACCGCTCCGTCCCCGTTCGAGAGTCCGTTAATCCCGTATGCAATGTGCGACTGCGCGTAGGACAGCGATAGGGTAGTCGACACGTTCATAGTGGGCACTGGGAATGGGTTTGGGCCAAAGACCGAGTATGCTGGGTTGTAAAGTTCGAGCAAAGCTTCTGTCGCAGCCCCAAATTCCCAGGAATGCGAGGGTAATGCTTGCGCAATACTGGATACCGCAGAGATGTTGAAGCCGGGGTCAAAGGGAAATGGATTTTGTAGGGACGCGGAACTGGAATTCGCAGATGCCGCTGCTGTGATGGCGGAGGAAATAAAGTTGAGGAGGCCCGCAGCAGAGGAAGAAGACATTATGGTGAAGGGGGAAGCGGGAAGAGAAAAGGGCTCGAGTTCGAGAACATGGACACGCGCTGAAACGCCGTGATATCGCGTTGAACTGTTCACTTGTTGATTCCGACATCATGGCGCGCGAAACACCGCCGGGTTTGCATAGGTTTGCATCCCTTGGCGGCCGGTAGCTAGCGGACCTGAACCTGGATGGTTTGCGGCAAATTGCTATATGCATATCTACGGCACGCCTGTTGTTTATCAGCTAGATACACGGGCCATAAATATCTTCCGAATGAATCAAGGACGCGTAGAAACAAAGGCAGTTCATATGTCAAGCTGGGCGCCGAGGTACATTGGGAAAAGTACAGTCTCCATGTAAAGCTTCCACTGATGCGTCGGCGTCTGCTCGCGTATATCTCTCAGCGCAATTCCCCAGCAAATCTAAAGTCAAATCAACGGCCCATTCCGAATCAAAAGACCACTCACATCTAGGGTACAATCAACGTACTTTTTATCCTGGTCGTTGAAGGTGTTGGCGATCCGTACAAGGGCGTCGATGATCTCGCGGTGTTTCGTACGTGGTATTGGGTGGAACGGCGCGAATATACCATAGAGCTCGGCGAGGGACGCCAGTGACATGATAGCACACCCGCAGTAGGAGACCAGTACACCGTGGGGAGCTCCGTATTGTGCGAGTTCATGCTGTGTGCGTTGGACGACAAGGAGGTGGGTGGTGATATTATGAGCTAGAGTCCGGCAGCGTTCTGTCCATTCGGTGGCAACAAATTGTCCCGACTGCCAGTCTTCCCATTCTTTCGCCAGTTGTTGGCTTTCAACGAGGAATAGAGCGGTTTTGGCCTTCAGGAAGTTGATCTCGGTCTCTTGGTCGAATCTAGCCTATTCGGGCATTAGTAGAAGGCACCGAACGCAATCATAAATAACTCACAGCAATTCTTGTGAACTTGACCAACATGACAGGTGGGATTCGTAGAGCTTTTTCGAACTTGAGGATGGAGCGAGTAACAGTCTCGATATAGACCATGTACGCGAGGGCAGACCGGCCTTCCTCCGGCTGGCTGATGCCATCTACCATTTGGACGCTAGGAAGCGGATTTGAGCTGCTTTCCTCATCGTCAATACCCCAAGTGTGCCCATACTTGAGCACCAGATTGCTCGCACTCCCCATAAACTCCTGTGAGCCACGGTGGTCCTTTTTTATTGCGCAGTACGCAGCCAGAAGCCGGTAGACCTGCACATAGGTCAGCGGATCCGCTCTTCCGCCGGTTTTCTCGTCCCAGTCCGGCTTTCGCAAATACGCGAAGACCTTTTCTGCTTGTTCAGCCTCGGCGGCGGAGCTGTGGCGGTGGAAGAGCAGTCGCTGCGTATGATTTGGGTTTGCGAGCATGTACCCCATGAGCTGGGCCACTGGGATATACATCGGGTGAGCGATGGCACCGGTGGTGTCCCCTCGCGCAATGGCGTCGCGCTTGGCAGCACTGATGTTAAGGCCAAAGTGCCAGGATTGGTCGAGGAATAGTTTGCGTCTAGGATCTAGGATTAGCTCAAACGAACTTGTCCTTTGCTAAAACTCACACGAAGGCGAGCTCAGTCACCACATCTCGAGAGACGAATAAATGGGTGTGCAATGACTTTGAAGCAGCGACCTTGAAGAAGGCCGCCGAATGTGGTATGGTGAACGCCGAGGGCGTATCGAAGCCGCGCAATGGTTGCGCAGTTGCGTGCTCTATAAACGCGGCGAAAGCTCCCGACTCCTCCGTTGGTGATCTAGAGCGAGTTGTTGTGGTTGGGTTCGGGCTGTTGCGAGGCGCAGTCTGGAGGTTTTTGCATTCGTCTTCGCGCTGGCCGCTAACACACGTCTTGCAAGGTCGATTCCCGTCGCAGCGCTCCAAAGAATTCAGAAACAAACTTCAGGCTTGTAATCTCAATTGCTCACCCGCTTCTTCTCACTGAACCACCATCAGACCTTGTGTATGACCCGAAAGCAAGCACGCACCGACAAGGAATGCAAGCGGCGCCTTTGGGAAGCTCGGCGCGTATGAAGGAACTCGATGAGGGCTCTTCGTATTCACAGACAGTCCTTGTGCGAGCTTTGGAACATCGGGAGCATGGGGTTCGACCGTCGCACCGCTGGAGAACATTTGAACGCTCAGAACACGTAGAGGAACTCGCGGAACATACGACTTTGCGCTGGCGACATAGTTTGCAGGTGGGTTTTGCTTTGGAGGCACTGGGACTGGACATGAGTTCTGCGGTAAAGGCAATTCGACTCGGAGGCTCACCGGGATGTCGTTGAGCTGAATAAGCTGGGTCTCGGAAAGCCGCCATCACATCCTTCCGCCGGTCCACCACCTACCACAACTTGAAGCTTGACTAGTGGGACAGCAAGGGCCACGACCTCCCCGTGTATCGTGGATGCACGTAATTCTCAAGAATACAGCACTTGAACTCTAAAAAACGCTCTCAACGTTCCCACTGCCTCTTTAAATATCTTCAATTCGTCCTGCCTCAGCATAAAGTCCATCCAGCTCCGACCCAACACTCCCGCGACTTCTCCGCGTCGTCGGATTCCCGGAGCCGCAATAACTGCTGCGGAATCGCAAGACCGACAAGTCGCACAACCACCTTCAATCCATTTATACTCCACTCCTACGTCGCCTTCCCAGAATACATACACCCCAAACGCCAAACAACACCCATGAAAGCCCGCGTTCTTTGCCACCAGCTGCCCAACTTCCATGAGCCCGGCGCCCCTCCTACCCATTATCATTCCTCTGCACATTCGACCGACACCAGTATTGCACACGACGATGGATCCAAACCACTCTGGTCCCACTGCGAAATCATCCCCGACCTCGGTGGCGGCCCGTTCGAGCTCCCCAGCTTACCCGAATCCAACCTGCGAGCACAACAGAATCTCGTCGGCGGCATTGCCCTTGGTATGGCCATGGGCATTCTACTCTGCGCCATCCCATTCATTCTCCTCCTCCGAAAATTCGCCAAACTAGCGAGGTCTGGAGACGTTCGTGGTCGATGGCTGATAGAGAAGTATGCGTCTGCGGCTGCTTTCCCGGGGTACGATCCTTTCTTTAAATACGACCGCGATCTCGAGAGAGACTCGGAGGTGAGCTTTATACCCAGCGCTCGTTGCCAACGCTGAATACCCTAGGCTGCATAATCATGGGCCCCTCTATCCGATAGCATTTGTAGTCTCCTTTATTGAATCATGAATGTCGTTGACCCCTCATGCACATGTCTCGTCATCCTCGTCCGAGCTGTCGAGCAAAGTGTCTCGCAATGTCTACCTGATATACCCACCAGCCTTCAGCTCAAAAAAACTCTACACCTCATACCTTTCGTCCTGAGTATGCCTCGTGCTCTTCGGCCTCATCTCTCCGTCGTCCTGTGGTCTCCGAACGACAAGGATGCCCTCAGAGTCGAACTTTGGATCGATGCTTTCCGTCGTCAATGCTCAGTCGCGCCTGAATCTTGGAATACACCACC
This sequence comes from Mycena amicta, assembly GCA_029282125.1. Taxonomy (NCBI): domain Eukaryota; kingdom Fungi; phylum Basidiomycota; class Agaricomycetes; order Agaricales; family Mycenaceae; genus Mycena; species Mycena amicta. The sequence goes on along the minus strand of JARIHP010000100.1, from coordinate 82,341 downwards.
CCATCGGGCGAATACATTCTAACCCAAATGCCCCAGCCGTTGAAATCACTCATCGAGGCCTGCCGTACAAGTCACATCTGTGGTGCGAAGGCTAGCAAAATTTTGCCCAAACGCTGGGCAATATCATTACTACAACCGCACCAACGGAGCCACTCCCGGATATGTGCCCGATGTTGTCGCACTGGCATTTTTGGTAGGTTCTACAAGCCTCTATCTTTCAAGCATTGAAGCACGCCCGTTTCGTTTAGTTGCTGTCGAGCCACGCGAAGCTAATGTGGACTGGACGATTGGACTCGGCGGGATCGCGCTATTCACTGGGCCCGCACGTTCAATTTAGCGCGCAACTTCATTAGTCGAGTACTTATTACGATGCGTGTGTAATTTCTCTTTCCTAACGAGCGCTCTCATTCCTCGGGTTTGTCGTAAGTGAGGAGCAACTCGCGCAGGCTTCAGTCGATGTCCAAGTTCCGATATTCATCTCTAGTAAAGGAATTCCGTCCAGGTAAGTACAGCGCAGATAATACAACGAGGGTCCATATATATCATATCTAACAGTCATCGTCAGAGGAATCGTCTCCAGAGTCTGACTTGTAGTCGGCACAAGTACGTCCGCAACTTTGGCAACGATGGGTCGGTTTAGGCGTTGGTGGAGGAGGTCCTCGGTACAAGACATGCGCGCCGCCGATCGCAATGAGCTGAACGGGCTCTGGTCCTGACTTCACGAGAGTTCCCACAACGACGGTCTCCATCGCGTTCAGGGTTTCGGACCAAACTCGGTACTGCCGCGTCAACAAGCCAGCCTCCTCCTCGTCCGACACCGTGTTGAACAACGTCTGCAATTCGTCTTTCGTCGGGCGCCGGTCGTCCTCGTTGGGATTTTCACCACGCCAGAGGCCAATGAGGCTGACTGTGAGCAGCTCGACCGAAAGGGCGTCGGTTCGGCCCCTGGAAGGTATCTTGCAGATGACGGGATGCGTCGCAGCCTGAGACGGAGAGACGACGAACGGTCTTGCCCGCAAAGAACGGTTAGGTACCGTCTCCTTGCTGCGCAGGAGCAGTTCGAATATCCCGTGAAGATTCGGTTCGTGGGACTTCCCGAAAGCGCGCCGGGTTTGGTCATGGAATATTTCTTCCAATATCTTGAGGAAGCTGGTAGGCCTGTTATCACAGAACCCGCTCCACGCAGTGAGGAGCCTTGTTCTGCGGTCATAGCGAGCGGGCATGAACTTATCCAAGTTATCGTGAATCTGTTGGGGGATGAATTAGGCTCGATGGGGAACCATGGGAGGAACACACAATAGAAAGCGCATCAGCGCCGTTGCATAGGCGAAGGGTCTCGGGACGTCGGGGGTCCCTCGTGAATGCACCAGCGTAGCATAACGCATTCCAGGTCGGAAGGGAGAGATCGTCGTCGACAAACGAGTCGGCGGTGATGTCGACGTCCACGGCTCCAGCTGCGACTACGTCGATAAGGTCGTCGACACCGGGCACACCCGGCACATTCGAACGTCGGGGAAGCAGGTTCAAAAGGTGGGAGAGAAGTTGGAACGACCGATCGTTGTCGCTCGGTCCGGCGTGCTGCTCAATCCACGAAATGGCTTTTTGCGGATGCAGCACAGGTTCCGCATGTGAATATGAATCCGAAAACGAGTATTCCCCAGACAGGGATTTGAGGCCATCGATGCTGACCTCGTCCCCGAGTATGGAATGGCAAAAATCAGTAGCCTCTTGTACGGTAAACCCGCAGGCGGTGTCGAGCTCCGGTGGGGCGTTCAGCTTCAGCCGCTGCAGCAGAGAGGAATGCGGTAGAAGGCTGGCCGAGACGATCAGCTTCGGGATAACGTCGTAGCCGCCGAGGAGCGGCTCCCAGAGATTTTCCTCCAAAACAGCGGCTATTTCTTGTCCTGATGCCGGTGCATACGAGTCTTGAACTAGCCCAGGATTTGGATCTGGAAGGAAGGGCGCGTCGAAGTCGTCCACGCTCACAAACAATGTCAGGCCACGGTCGCGCACAAGCGCCTAAGGGTTTGTGAGATACGGTCGCAGTTATTCAGAGCACTTACCATGACTTGTGCCAACATTTTACCGGCGGCACGGGGGAAGCTGCCTAGAGCAGGGGCGTTCAACTCCTTGGAGTACATGCGGAGGAAGGATCTGAGCGCAGAGGTAATGCTCTCGCAAATTTGATCCGAGAGGTCCATGAAGTCGGGGTTGAAAAGCGGGTAAAAGACAAAACCCAAGCAAAGGTGCTGGTTGCGAATGGAAGCCGATTCTGCCCGGACATCATAGCATTGACGCAGTAGAGAGAGAAAGGCGGTTTTGCCAAAACGGGGTGGGCGGACAAGGATGTACTTGAACTCTTCCGGAAGACGAACGGCGTGCGGCATTTTATCCACAAATGCTATCTCGTCGTGCTGACGAAAATCGTCGAAAGTTTCGGTTGTTCGGGGTAGACGATTCCGCTGCGCGGTTTGAGTGTGGATGCGACAGACTGGGAGAGGACTCACCGGCCCCTGCGGGGAGGGAGACACGCTTTTGAGCCGCTTTGACGAGGAATCGTCGTCGCTATCGTCATCATGGCCGTTTGTTGGAGACCAGGAGCGTTTAGAGCGAGACGAGGAGGAAGGAGAGGAGGATGACGATGAGGATGGAGGAGACTGAGCGAAGAATGCCTCGCTGTCGTTGGGGCTGGGTGGCACAGAGGGTGGCCCGAAAAGCTCGTTCGGAGACTCTACGGTGCGAATGGCGCGTCGTCCTGGGCTGTAGGTAGTCCTTGAATACGCGTTGTGGACATCTTTGGATGTCGCAGAAGCGGACGGGAACTCGGGTGTGGTGGTCGGACGCATGTGTGTGATCACACGATCACGCGAGCCACAAACAACGGAGTCACACTTCTGCGCTTTGAACATGCCACCCATCTCGACAATAAGAATGCATACGCTTGAGACGAAACCGCTCTTGCTCTCACCCACCATCCATCCTGCCACCGAACTTTCATGGCTGCAGCCCTTAATCGGCCTAACGCCGCTCCACCGGTAGCCGACAACGCATCCACGTCCCCGGCGGCCTCTAATACGCCTGAGACCATGCCTGATGTCGTCAACTTGAAAGTACGGTATCGCATTCTAGATGACTGCCAGCATCACTTTGGGCCTGGTAGCATGTCTGTCGCTGGCGGTGAAACGCTCATCTCCCTGCAAGAATACGAGTACAAGTACTACACCGTCCCTCAGCTTCTTTTGGCCTTACAGATCGACCACCAAACCAAACCTTGCTCTCACTGCAGCGAAGCCCCCGGCCAACTCCATGTTAAGTCCGGGATCCTGGTGCTGGCAGATGCCGAGGGCTTCAAGGACGACTACGAGGACCTAAAAGATCGTCATCATGAGGCTCCCGACACCGTCATTTTTCTGGAATCTTGGAATACCCTCGAGGATCACCTCGCTGGACGCGTTATCAGTGAGATGACCGTCGTACTCGAGTGTACATTCAAAAGTAGGTGCGCCAGTTTATTCCCAGCTTCCTTTCTCACAAGAGTTTGCTTAGGCCCCATAACCTGCCTTGCTCGTCCCCATCCCGATGACTTGGGTGTCAGCGACATCATCCTCACTAAAAAGCGCCGTGTTGGATTGACGATGGAGTCAACCGACTCCGCGCTTCCATTCTGCATCCCAAAAGATAAATTGCTCGCGACCGATCCTTGCGATTTGTGGACGCAGGCGCCATTTTCTTCATATCCCGCCTACCCGGGGCACGTTATCCTGGATAAAACCGAATTCATTCCAGTCGTCGTCGATATGTGGTCCGAGAAAACCCGAACCCTAACGATCGCAATGCCCCGTGGAATGGGTGTAACTACATTCCTCGACACGTTCACCACTTGGCTGGATTGTAACCGACCGCCTTCCGACTTTGAGAACTTATTCGCGCCTTTGGCAATTGGGTCGTTGCCGCGAGCCAAGACATCCTTCCACGGCTACATGGTTATGGAGTTTGATCTCAAGGACTGGAAATTTGACGCCACCTCCGACGGTCCAACGCTGCAAAAATCCCTTTCAGACTTCCTTTTGAAAGGATTACTGAACTTTGCCGACAAGTACCAACCTATCCTCGGGTCTCGGGCTCTCGACGCCTTGAACCAAAAGTCTCGAATGTTGGAAAAGCTGAGAGACCTGCTCGTATGTGCCGATCTGCGTTTTCAAGTTTGTGTTTAACGTGCCTGTAGAGTGTCTGTGATGACGCAGATCCGCGACGGGTGGCAGTCGTAATCACTCACTGGGATCTGCCGCTTCTCTCAGCCCTACTACACAATTCTAGCCAGCCAAACCCCCAGCAACTCGACTTTGCCTTGCCATACGGACTATTGGCCGCATTCGCCACGAGGCTTAGCCGTCATAAGACGACACGCCTGCTTATTGCTGGTCATCTGCCGTTTGGCTCATGGAAGGACAATATCGCGGCTCTCCCCGCGATGCAGGGCGCTTTTGGGATGACAGCTGTCCAACTACAAAGTTTGTGCTCGGTTTTTCTGCCACAATTCAAAAATCGTGTATTCGACACTAACGACGCCTTGAAACGGCGGCTGGGCCACTTCATTCCAGTACCCCCACGACCATTGGCAAACGGAGTCTTCAACATGACTATGGCACTCGAATTCGTGGCCACAGCGGCACATCTGAATGCTGCAAGCAATTACATCGTGGTCGACGTCCCGCTGTTGCGTAACATTTCACAACACTGCACTGGCATCCTTGAGGACTCCAACTTGCGGTGGCATTACGACCTCACCGTTGCTCCCTTCGAGGAAGCCCGGATCTCCTCCCTCGTTGAGCTTCCCAGCAACCGCCGGCTACTTTGGGCACTTCTCACCTATCTGGGTGTCCTCAAAGCCAAGATGTCCAAGCGGCATCGATGTGATCCCAAGTGGGCCCTGTCCTTCTCCAGTTCCTCTGCGCAACGAGAGGTATGTACGAGCAATTGCTTCTTTAATTCCCTTTCTGACATGGACCCCAGCTTTTATCCCATCTTCCGATAATTGCGCCACCGAAATTAAAGGTGTCTGCGCTGGACATCGCTCTGAGAGGGCTTGCAGAAGGCGATCCTCACTATCTGGTGAACATGATCGGAGTGCAATTGGAACGCGAAGCGGTTACAGATCTCAACAAATTCAAGGAAGTTACACTTCAGGCCGTCTTTGGCACGATTATGAGGAGCGATCCTATCAAGGTCCACGACCCGATGTCCGGGAAATACATCGACCGCTACTTACCGCAACACCGTCTCATCACGAACCCTAATCATCCCGACTCGACTCAGAAGGACGGCGTTAAACGGCTTTACCCGGTTTTTACCTCGAAAAAAAGTGGCCGAACTTTGAGTGGCTTCGGCAGAACAGGCGTTCTGGACGCGCTAATTCTCCCGCGGAACGGTCTCACCATTGCCGTTGAGCTCAAGTTCGTGAACTTGTGGGGATTGCATCGCGGGAGCATTTCCACAACGGATGACGAATGTGATGCTGCATTCAAAACCAATAAGCTTGCCTACGAGGCATCCATCGCTGTAATCGACCTCGTCAAGAACCTCTCAATTGACAAATTGCGGGCGTTGGCCTACATGGTGCGCCACCAGGTGGGAGATGATTGGGTAACGGAAGAGACTTTCGTTGGCCACATCATAGACGATGCAATTAAGCAACTCATATCGTACCTGCGTGCCCTCCTGCACGGCCAGCTCCAGCCTGCCGAAACTTATCGAACCAAGCGGGTGAAGTCGGGAGAGGGCGACCGCTTGATTGGGTATGTGATCTGCGCTATCGCCCAGCGTGTCATTGCTATCGAGGTTGAACTCAAGCTTAAAAACGATCAAATCGTCGTGGAGAGGGATGAAGGCGAGAACGCGGAGGACGAGGAAGTCGCGATCGTGACTTACACTCACACTGACGGTTACTGTTATTCGCCACATCACGATTGGGCGAAGACTTGGGAGAAAAAAGTCTACAACCAGGAAGGTAAAAAGTGAATGTGGTTTTGTTTTCATTTGGGTCGTTTTGGTTGGAAATGTACAATAGTAGTTGAATTATAACGTGAATGTCCTCGAATTGAATCTTGTGGCCGCGACAAAAGGTGCTCCAGATTTATATGGAGCTCGAGACTCTAATAATTACTACCATAGCAACAATCCGTATCGTCCACACCGCCCATCCTTGCAGAATAATCTTCAAAGCGGTCTGGAATTGCCATATAGATACTTTTTCTCTGCCGGTTTCAATATCTACAGAGCGTAAGCTCGAGCCTGAGAGTTCGCGAGGAAGAGAGAGAGAACACGGACTTGGAACGAACACACGAGGTCGTCTTGAACTCGTCGTCGCTCATCCTGCAATATTCGGCCCGGAGAAAAGTGTGACGACAGCGAAGACGACTTGATGTCCACGACATATGAGGTCCATGTCGTGCTTCTACACCAAACGTACTCGAACTGCCACGGTCGTTCTCTGACCAGACCATAATATCGGTGAGCAGGTCGCTCGAAGGCGAGTAACGTCATTGCGTTCTTTGAAGGAGACAGTGTCTTCGATCTCGTAGCACGTCCGGTTGTCATTTTCACAAAAGGAGACATCATATTAAACTTTTTCGTTCCCAACGCCGGACGAGGTGCCCGAGCTGTCCTCGATATGCGTCTCGGATTTGGTCGTATGTGTCTCGCCCGCCAACAACATCTGCTCGCGATATTTAACGGACCCTCGAACTGTAAGAAACAAGCGTTAATAAAAGCGAGTTTGCGAGAGAAGATATGCTTCCTTACTCGTAGAGTTCTTGTATAGCAGGTCGATCTGCTCGAGCGACAAGCCCTGTGCAAACAAGTCAGCCTACCGCAAACATAACGAAGAAGAGCGGACCTTGGTCTCGGGGATGAAGAAATATGTGAACAGCAAGCATCCAACGCAAGTCGAGCCCCAAATGAAAAAGACCTTGACCCCAAGCGAGGCAGTCGCGACTCCGTTCGGCTGGCCTTTCGTCGACTGGTCGACGAGGTACGGCGTTGCGTATCCAATACCAAAGTTCCACAGCCAGTTGCTCGCGACCGCGAGGGACATGCTCTTCGCACGGAGGTTTAGAGACTAGTAGTAAATCAAGGTCAGATAAATGTTTCCGCGAACGAAAGACACCCACGAAAATCTCTCCCGACACCACCCACACCACAGGACCCCACGAAATAGCGAAGAAAGCAATGTAGAACGAGGTAAACGCAATGAGGACACGCTGGGCGGTGATATTGATTGAGCCGTCCGCTGCTGCCTTGCCCGCCGTGACGCCGACTATGGCGACAATGTACTCGCATACCATCATCCCGGCAGCACCAATAAGCAGAAGCCGGCGTCGACCAACACGGTCGATGAGCTGGATACCCAAAGTCGTCATCGCCGCTGCAAGACAGAGTCGATCCCACAAAGAGTTGCTTTTAAAATTGACGCACTGCTCACAACATCCATGATAATCCTAGATGCAATCAACAAAGCCTTCGGTTGGAAGGTACAGCACATACGTGATGATGAACGAGTTCTTGATACCAGCGCTGCTGAAGAAACTGGTACCGTAGTACATAATGAAGTTGATGCCAGTTAATTGTTGCCACTAAAGCAAAAGTCAACAAAGCCACCCAATACAGGATCGCACGCACCGCTTGGATACAAATTCCCGTCCAAGTACGCAAGCCATTCTTAAGTTCGCCGCCGCGGAAGCAATCTACATTTCATGGGCGATAATCCTGACGAAAGAGCATCAACCCACCGAGATAGCTAGCATTCGCGTGCGCCTGCTCAGCATCGAGGGCAAGCTGGATCTCGCGCGCCTCTGCTTCGACGGCCGGGGAGTCCGGCGGTGTGTTCGTCAAACGAGACAGCGCTTTCTTTGCCAAATCGACGCGGCCTTTGTATAACAAGTAACGAGGCGATTCCGGCAAGCAGATCATTCCGCCGCCAAGAACGAGTGCCCAAACGAACTGGATGCCAATCGGGATCTAAGCAATGGATGGTCAGAGTTTGGGATGAGTATATCTGGGCGGAAACCACTCACTCGCCAGGAGCTGTGGCTGTCAAAGTTCTTGGTGGCGTTGAGGACGATGGCCGAGATGAGAGCACCGATGGTAATGGCAAGTTGGTACATGCCGACGATCAAGCCGCGAAGACTCTTCGGAGCGCACTCGCTCTGGTACATAGGCACCTAAAGCATGGTTGAGAAGAACCGAATAAATGAATGGCGATTTAACTCACCAAGCACGAGACAAGACCGACACCGAGACCGGCGATGACTTTGCAAACTAAATGAGAAGAACGAAAAAAGGACGGAACGACGTATAAACTCACATCGTCCAACGATGAACGTCGCCCACTTGGTGTCAAGTTGCAGACCGATACCGAGACCGAAGACGCAGCAGCTGGAGACGATTCCCCACTTCCTTCCAACAATGTCCCCCATTGGATATGCAAATAGCGCGCCGAAGAAGGTACCAGCGGAGAGGATCGAAACCTTGGACGATGCGAATTTACTTTAGATATTCTAGACGTGTAACGAGTACACACCACCAAACTCTTGTTGCCTGTTTTAAGAAAGTAATGGTTCGTAGAGGTGCCCAAGACGCCAGTAGAATCGAAGGTCCCGAAGGTCTCGAGCCAATCCGTCATGACGATACATCCTCCAATCGTGCCCGTGTCATAACTGAGAAGGATGAGTCCAGGCGATACATTATAAGCAGGTCCGCGCACCCATAGAGAATACCGCCAAAGGCTGCAGCACAGGCGTCAGAAGACCGACCCTGCTCAAAAGTACGCACATACCAGCAAAAGCACTCATAACAATCGCCCATGCCAAGCTCGCACTAGCGAGACCTTCGCCTGTTCCTCCGGGACCGCCCGCCATGTCTTTCGCTGCTTGGGTGGAGGTGGGAGAAGAGAGAAAAGGGTGTGTTTAGAGCAGAAGTTTGGACTTGGAAGCGTTGGCGGATAAATTATAAATATGGCCGACCACCCAGCGGAAGAGGCAGTCGCGTTCCTCCCCCGTCTGACAAGGAGCCTGTCAATTTGGAGTCTGCAAGAGCCGCATGCCCATGGCGAAAAGAAGGCAAGCAGCAGCAGAAACTTTCGATGCATCGGGTCCGACCAGCTTTGCGAGACTTGTGGATTTGTGTAGCGTCATGTTGAACGTTGAACCTCGGGCTGTGGTTCAGCCATGCTGCACGAGGCGCAAACGAGAGCGGGAGGTAACGGCCTCGAGGCGAAGAATCTCCAGGACCAGCAGGCAGCCGAAGAGTCAAGGTAGTGCGGACGAGAGCGAGGCATCACGATTTTTTCTTATTCGGAACCTTGCCTTTTCGGGCAGTGAGGTCGGTCAGAATGCATGTTTTACAGTAACATGTACATGAGTCCAGTATGCTAGTAGTACAGATGGCATGAAAAGAAGAAAAACTGTCCGTCATACGAGTGCAGTAAGATGCATAATGTTCATGGGTCATATCGTGTCAAACGGAGCACCAACCTCCTCCTTTGGAATGCCTAGCGCAATCCTACAAAGCGGACACGTCCGGCTCTTGGAAATCCACCTCCCCAAACACTGTGCATGATACACATGTCGACAGCACTCGCTCAAACGCGCGGGCTGCGCCTTTTTGAACTGGCACATACAAATCCCGCACCGATCCACCGTCGTCCCGAGCAACACCAGTTTCAGCTTCACCCGCCCGTCCTTCAGAACGCGGCGTCGAGATACCTCGATGTGCCCGCTTAAAAGAGCCGAGTTTTTGGACGAGTCCTCCGCCTGTACAGCTGGTCCAATAAAGTCCGACATCATGAGCAGCGCGTCATAGTTCAATCCATCGCGTTGGTCGTTTTCGATCTGAGCCAGCAGGATGTCCAGGTCAGTGATGTCCAAAAAGTCGCTGGTCGCCGGGGCCAGCTCTACGGAGGACGCGGTAGACTGGCGGTTCGCGTCCGCTACAGCCACAGGCGTCGGTCGAAGGTGAACCGTAGGCGTTACAGTCGGGGTGTCATCAATATCGACAAGATTGTGAGACTGTGTCGATGCAATAGGAGTCTCGATTTCGTCCTCCAAGTCAATCAACAGACCCTCCGGAACGTTGGGGGGTTTGAGCGGAATCTCCACTGGAGGGAATTCAGGATGCGGGGCGTAGGTCGAGTCTACGATGACACGCGGCCTTTGCGGCAATGGACGACCAGGATAATGATGGTGGTGCCCTTCCCTGTCGATAGCTGAGCTTGGGGGTTGATCGCTTGGCGAGGGAAGAATATCGAATATATTGTTCATGCTTTCTTTGCTTGGAGAGGCCAGCTCCGAGGGGAAGGCGAACGACGACGTGGGTGAGCCAGTCACCGGAGTCGAGGGCAAGGGAGTCTGCACGGCGCGATCCAAATCAAGATCCGGAAGCGGAGAATCACGCAGAGGCGAAGAAACAGGTTGCGGCTTCCTCTTGGGAGGCGGCGGGGGCGGGGCCTTCTTGGTCCGGACCGTAACAACAGGAGGACCGGGGCTGATTGGAGTAGGTGGTGGTGCACAAGACGGCGGAGGCGGAATCCTGCTGCGAACCGTGACAATTGGAGGAGGACCTTCGTCGCGCGGAACAGTTGGAAGTGGGACGGGGGCTGTTTGAGGATGACGACGCTCGCGTTCTCTGAAAGGACTGGAGAGGATTGGGACAGCCTTTTCTCTCGGAAACGCGCGTTGTGACGCAGAGATCGACGTCGCCGTCAAAGGTGCTTCTTGTAATGGAGAAGGCGCTCGCTCAGGTGGGGAGATTTCCAAAGCCTCTGGGAGCTCCGACTCGACAATCTGCCAAGAATCCAATGCCTCACGCTCCTTCCCCTTGTCTTTGTGCGGAAAGAATCGGCGTGACCCGAGGGGGTTTTCGCTCCGGATAGAAGGAGAAGCCGGCGGAGAAGGTGGCGTCGTTGCGACATTGCGCAAGGAAGTAGTGCTTCGCGAATGGGGCGAGGCGCGTGTAAATGCGAGAGAATGGGGTGATGGTGTGCTTTGTGCGGAGAGCATGTAGGCAGATTCCCGATTGTTCCGCGACGGGAAGAGAGTACGCAGCGGCGAGAGAGACAGGTGGCGTCTGTGCGCACGTGGGTTCACCGCAGAAGGCCCATACCCTGTGTCGTCTGGATCGGAATCGAGGATTCCGCGACCGCGAGGGGGTTGGGATGTCTGGATTGGCGGCCTGTCGGGCACCGAGGCACGGTCAACGACATCGAGCGATAGTGTATCGTCATCCGAGCCCGAGTCCGAGTCCTGCTCTATGTGCGATGTCTGCGGTGCTGCAAGACGGCCCAGCGTCGTAGTGCTCTGAAACACAGAGATGGAAGGAGACGCCATGGCCTCTTGGAACGATGGCGGCGGGTAGTCTGGGATATCGTCTAGCGCTACACAATAACGGTCAGAGTCTGAAAATTCTGGATTAACTCGCAAAACCAACATTCGACTGGTCGTGAAATACGTCGTATGCGACTGAGCAGGCCTCCAGAGGTCGGCGTGCGCGACCCCGTCGAGGATGGAGCTGCACTGAATCGAGTGTGTGCGTCTCTCGGTAAAGACCGGGGCGAATTGCTGGCGGCTGCATTCTGCCTGGCCTTTCTTCGTCGACCGTTGTTGTCTGCTGGGACGAGGGTGATTTGGCCATGGTGGGTGTTCATATGGGTGAGATAAGGGGATATTTGTGCATCTGGCTGGCGCGGCATGGGCAAAATCGTTAGAGGCGTGTAGCACGCATGGAGCGGAGCTCATATTGTCACACCAGCGTGATTCGTGACGACTCACAATTTCGGTGGGCGCAGCGGACGCGATAATATTATATTTTGTGGTGTATTTGTATATTTTACTGGTCAAAGAGTGTGTGGTCCGTCGGGAGGTCAATAAATACGAGGAGGGAAGCCAGAGCCCAACTCCAAAGTCTAGAGATCATGGTGCACTTGGCTCACAGTGCTCTGAGGATGTCAGAGTAGGCCTCAGCCACCCATCGGTCATCTTCGTCAAGTTCGTGGACCCAAGAGTTACGGTTCTTCGCTTCCAACAACAACGAGTCAGACCCGTAGCCTGCGTCCTGACCCCCATAGTACTCGTCCTCGCCATACTCGCTTTCGCTGCTTGACGAACTCTCTTCCCCGCTGTGGTCCTGGCCGGAGGTTGGCGTGTCGGGCGTCCGCCCTTCGCCGAGTGTCCGCAATTCCTCCAGCACATTGGCAGGTATCGAGCCAACGGAACCCCCGAAACCATGTCTGCAGTTTCGCTTTGGACGAACACGGAGATTGAAGGCAGGTGATATCGGCGTGATTCCCTCGCCGGGAAGCATGCTGGTGGGCGACTGGATGACGAACCCAGCCGTCTGAGGCGTCGGGGGTATCGTGTGCATGACCATCGAGAGCCGCGAAAGATCGGGAAACTCCTGCTTGCTCGGCGGAGACAATGGCTGGAAAAGCTTGCCCTGAAACGAGAATGCTGGGGATATCGGCGAATCGTTCTCGTTCCGGTTGCAAACAAAAAACACGGGGGTCTTGGAGCGAGCAGCAGCTGATACTGGGGTTCTGATGTTTCCTCCCGACGCACGCCGTCTTGGCGCAGATGGTCGTGCGACACCCGAACCGGGGGGAGGGAGAGTAGGCAGTGGTCGCATCTCGAGCTTCAGGCGTTTTTGGTTGGGAAGCGGCATGGCTGTAAGGGCCTCGTAGGGGGGAAGGATGTGAAGGTCGTCTGGTGAGGCGTCACCTCGCGAGGTGTCCCAAGGTATATGCTTTTTGGCTGGCATGTCAGGTAAGATGGAGTGATAGATGGTCAGTCGGAGGTGGACGTAGAAAGTTGGACAAGCTCTTGAAGCATGCACGTGTAGATGGACACCGCACTTGCAGGACGGCAAAGAGCAGCGAAGTGGACAGAATGAAGCTAGCAACGCGCCGAGAAAGCGATGACGGCGCTTATAAAAGGCCAAGCTACGCGGCGTTCTCATGCGCACATCCGTTGATCTTTTCCCACAGCACAAATCGCGCAGAATAACAATGACCGCCGAGATCTGCACGGCGACAGACGGCGACCAAGAACCTTGAGGCTTGATGACAATCTAGATTTGCAAAGGAAGTTTTGCGTGCTCTGAGAGCTGTACATTGGCGAGAGGCCGCTTCAGCAGTCCAAGAAAAGACGTCACAGGTGCCTGCAGATCGTCCTTGAAGTGAGCGGAGCATCAAAAAGCGCGAGGGGCTGCGGAGCGAGCTCGTTGTGGAACAAGATCAAGTTGATGTCAATGACCAAAGGTGAGTCACAACCCTTGTTTCTCTCCACGCATGTGGAAGGTCCGGAGATGAAGACGTTGCGTCTGAACAGAGATGGATAAACATTACAAAGAGTATATACACGCATAACGGAAAACCTAGACCATCTCGACGTCCTGCGCCGGTGGCGCGGTCGAAGCTGGCGCATCAGTCGTCGAGTCACCCATAAACGCATCCAGTTCCTTGTCGAGGTCCGCGGCGGTCTGAGGAGCCTTTCTCGCAGGTCTCGGTGCCAATGGCTTGCCTCGCGCACCGCGGGTCCGGATGGGTCCAACACCACGTCTGTGGCCTTGTCAGCAGCCGTGGTCATACAATATGTCGAGTCGGACACGCACGCAGATGGCGCAATTTTCACAGCCGAGTCGTCCTTGCTGAGGCGGTCGAGAAGGGGTCCCTTTTGTATCCTGCTGAGGAGCGACGAGGTTGTTGGTGCGCTGACAGATCTTCCACGAGGGAGAGCATCGAAGCCGATAGTCATGGGCTGGCCTGGACAAAACCTCAATCAGCATGAATGAGTGGACGATGAAAAGGGCTCACCTTTTGCGAGGATACCATCGTATTGGCGTTTGGCGCGGGTGGCTTCAGCAACAGTCTCAAAAGAGACGAATGCCGTCCCCGAGGAGCGTCCGCTGCGGTCGTACTTGAAGTAGGCGAAGTGCGTCGTCGTCATTCATTCGAATTGGTGGCGGCTATTCGGAGGATCGTACCCTGATTCGCGGCTCGCCGACGAGCGTGCCTATCTGACCGAAAATGGCCTGGAAGAGTGTCAGAGGGTTGCAAACTGGAAGACGTTGTGAGCCGCACGATGAGGTCTTTTGGAGTTATTTCGTAGTGCAGGTTGCTGACGAGGAGCTTCGGGGTCGGTGAAGAAGAAGTAGTCGGTCTGTCGAGGATCATGCGGGATGGCGGGGCCGCGGAACCGTCAGCCATGTCGTGGACCCATGCGTCTTCGACGTTGCGTCGGGGCGGAGCAGGCCGCTGGATGTGCGTTCAATTGAAGGTGCTGGCCCCGGTCCAAGGAGAACTGACGCTGTAGGGCTTGCGAGCGCCTCTGTGTGCGGCCATGACTGCAAAATGCAAAAGGAGTCACGCGTGATCGTCAACGTCAACGCACTTCCTGCCTTCCAACTTGCGACTCTGTAGGCTTTCTCGGCAAACTGGCTGGCGACCTTTGTTCCTACTCATGCGCAACATACTCGCCGCCAGTGAAATTGCGCTAAATTCGCGGAATAAGCGATACTGCTCTCTGTATGACTATCGCCTAATCGCCCTTCAATACTCTCCCTGAGGAAGGCTGCTTGGGTTGCCTTGCCTCGAGGAACATCGCAGCAAATTATCCCGCAAAATCCAGGTTAATAAACACCTTGGTGAAGCTCTTCCGGAACAGCCGCTGTTTTCTCGTTCCCTCAAAGTCTAGAGCCACAGCAGTCCGCGATCGACATATGTTTGTAGGGAAGAGTGGTCCTTTTCATTAATGGACATCTATAGGGACGAATATACACCATAATTTTCTATGCAAGATCGTGCGTAAAACAAACCCGATAGCTTAGGGCTTCGGGCGAGGCGGAGGCGGAGGTCGAGCCGGCGGCTTGGGCTTGGGCTTGGGGCCCGCAACGGTGTAGGTAGGCTGTCCTCGAGGAAGATCGCTGTAAATTTGAGTAAGCAGATAGCATGTCCTATGGAGAGTGTACCCACCTCGGAGGCTTCGGCGCGTGCATAATGTCCAATTCCGACTCGGAGTCGAGAGTTTCTTCGGGGTTTGGCTTCTCGTCCCCAGTGGGGACCTTCGGAGCCTGAGGTTCTGCCTCGGGCTCGACTTCATCGACGGGAGCGCTGGGCTGCGCCTCGGTCTCTTCAACAGGCTGGGCGGGAGCGCTAAAGATAAAGATAAGTAATGAGATGCATCCGCTGTGAAGATCCGCACGCGTCTGTGGGCATCTTGGAGGTTCAGTAGTGGTTTCAGTGGCAAGAGCGCTATCCGAGTCAGAGCAGTTTATATACACGCGCACAGTGAAGAAGGCTGTCCCTAGCTCCGGTTAGGCTGGATCGCTGGAAGATATAAATCGTACGCGGGTCAAGTTCTGACGAGTGAGCGCTTGTTCAAGTTGGGCGTCTGCAAGAAGCGCCTACCTGATTAGGAACTTCAAGTTACCTTGCACGATCACTGAGGCATTTCGCATCGGCGACCATGGCCACTGGCACTCCCTGTAGCCTTACGGACAAGACAAGACAAGAACAGTCGAAGAAAATTACCACAATACTCCACGGAGCATACGAAAGCACTCAACGTTGTCATTTTGCACCGCAATACCATCTCGTGGCGCTCAACATGCACCGGAGGATATCAGACGGTGGAGCCATTCCCGAAGCCAACCTTTGGGAGCGCGCTCAGCCGTGCTGTGGTTGAAACGGAGCAATTATCTCCAGTATCACCTATCAGCTCGCAGCTAAATTTGTCGACGTCGCCGATTTGGTTTCAACCACACAAGCCGCCTCCGCCGTACGGTCAGTCTATTAAACTGCAGGCCATCCCGAACGCGACGTCGCTTGGAGACTTGGTCATGGTTTGAAAGCTCGTTGTGGAGAAGCTCCGAGTCTCATCAAGCCTTGAACCCCGCCCGTCGTCAGAAACTCCTGGCCTGTTCCATTCACCTTTCCATCTGCGATTCTTGGCGGCGCTCATGGTGTATTCCATGGGGAAATGGGGCATTCGGCTCATTTCAACAGCCTTGAAAGCTGTTTTTGAGCATAGCATATCACCCCGATACGGTAGATCGTCCGAACGCCCATTCAACGAGCCCTGTCACTTGAAGTTTTAAAGCGCGGCTGAGAGTTGCCTTCCGGATCTCTCGCACTCCGCGGTCCCCCCCCTCATTTACGGTCGAATGGCTTTCCAGTGCCAGTGCCCAAAGCTCGATCTGCCCGAGATGGTCGCCTCAACTCAGGTCCGAGGGACCCTGCGGCCAATCACCTCCAACGATACTGGGCGCTATGAGAGGACAGGACTGTACGAGGTTTCCTTGCAATTATGTGCTATCTCCCTGATTTCTTGCAGGTCGGAGCCGTGCAGTATGACCATCTCTTCCGCGATGTTCACTCGTTCCGGAATGCCCGAGTAGGTCTCCGCGTGAAGAAATCCGGGATCGTGTTAATGTAGGCCTAGACCTGAATATTTGCCGCAGGGATGGTCTGCCCATGTCCACCCAGAGGGTCAACTCTACTTTTCCCGCACCGGATCGCCCCGCATTGTGACCGAGGCCTACATGTACCAGAAGGACATTCTCGAGAATGTAGTCCTCTGGGTCAAGAACATCGAAGACGTAGCTGGACAAAGAAACTTCCCCATGTCGCACCAGATCGAGCTCTTTGTCAAGCTCGAGGAAGAGGGCTGCGGCTATTACTTTGTCGACCACGGCACTCATGCGCAAACTTGGATGGAGGAAAATACCAACACGGAAGAACTCGGCCTGCCTGCCGTCGTCTCCGTCTCGCAACTCAACCTCCTCTGCGAAGAGTTGTATTGGACCCACGTGGAACATTTTCCGATGCATTTCGGTAGCCTGGCTACGGAAACTATCGATTCTCTTATCTGCGTATTCACCCACGCGATCTGTGGTGCGTTGTTTACCTGCTTTACTTGAGGCCCTCGTCGTTAATTGTCCCGGTAGATCAAATGACCTCGCGTGTCTCCACCTTTCCTTATTCCAAGCAGGAATGCGAAGGATTCGTGAGTCTTCTCAAGGATTCTCGAGGTACGTGCATACGTCCTCGAGAAACTTTTAGATGAGCTCAATGTTGTATTCAGCTCATCCATCGGACGGCAACATCGTCTGCACCGTCGGTAAGCCGCTTTGCACGGCTCCTTGATCCTTCCGCTCACACAACTCCAAACTTAGCTCGTCTATGGAGCTTGATTTGTGAGGAAGAAATCTCCGCGCGATGATGATTATCTTATAAGCACTGCAGGCCGCAACCGATACCTGACCTTTTACGGTCAAGAGTTCTCCCGCCTCTCCAGAAATCAAGCTGTCCTCTATGATCCCTCGACGAATTACGAATGGATCACCACCATCGTATCGCGCGTCTCGTTCAAAACAGCGGACAGATACCTCGCTCGACTCAACGACGTATTTGTGGATCATCTGGTTTATGCTGAGGAATGGAAAACCATGGTAACTGGTTGCTTGCAAGATTGGCGCACAACATCGCGGGAGGTGAGACTCCCGTTGTCGGCTTCTTTTTTGTTCTGACGAAATCAGGCTTTCTTTGGCTTGATGTGAGCGGTGCAGATGATTGACTAAATAACAGCTTCTGACGACTTTCAGGCTGCACATCTTTTTCCTCGTGTTGCCAACCTATTCATCTCTGGTTGTTGCTTCTACCGCGCTCCTAAGCGCCAGTATCTTGACTTCGATGCTCCTTGTCCAACGATTCGAGCCAATGCAAAGCTTCTGTGCCGAACAAGCTGTGAGCAGCCACAGCGTCTCCTGTTAAATTTAAACTCATCATATCCTCAGATGGACTACCTCGACACCGTCGAGTCCCCGACATTCAAGTTTCAGTTCGTTGCACTCGTCTTTGCTTTGCCACGCACTTTTTATCTTTGGGCCATTCTGGTGATCTTTGTACAATGTATCATCATGCTTGGAGGGTTTTTTGGGGTCTACTTTACGGCGGCGATCTGTGTGTCGGCCATTGGCCTGTGGTTGGTGTTCCAGTGGACGACATCGGAGACGTTCAACCTACGCTTGTTGCGCATTCAAGCTCGATTGTCTCGAAATATCGATGTATCTACCTCGGTCGTGTAGGCCGAATCAAACTTGCGCGCAGCGGATCCGTATCATTATTGAGTACTTATCCAAACTGTATCAGACTTACTTCCTCCAGATTGTGGATGAGTTTGCCTGACGCTACTAGTTTTGCGCCAAATTCGCGCTCACCTGACTCATGCGATCCTTCCGGAGAGTACGTATTCGAGGTGAGAATCAATATAATGCGGCAGCTCGCTGGTACTTACTTATTTTACCCCGGGCCGAGCATATTGGCGTCGACAATAATGTACTTACCGGATAACAAAACAAAAAAGCTGGCGTGTAAATGGCAGAAACAGTTGCGATATTCTTTCATAACCAGGTCTGGACGCGTCCGTTCTGCACACAGTCACATGCACGTGATCGTTCATCGATGATTACCTAGCAGGCTTCTCTTCCGGTTCCAACTCGCACACTCCCGACCGATGTCAACTTATGTCCGCCTTTGGCGCGCCCCATGACCCCACAAACACGTACCAGTAACGTTAAGCAGTCTTGCGAACTCCTCCCATGGCCTCAGAGAAACAAGACGAGCTCAAGCTCGAGTCCGCCGCCTCGGTCTCCTCCCAAAGCTTCGACCCAGTCGAAGAACGCAAACTGTACTCCTTCCTTCAGATTTTGAATGCAAACTCACTCGCGTACGCTAGTGTTCGCAAAATTGACGGTCGCATTCTTCCAATAACCTGCTTGCTCTACCTCTTTGCCTGTTTCCCCCCCCGGCTTAGACCGACCATTTCTTTCTCAGACCTCGATCGCTCCAACCTCGGAAATGCGCGACTCCAAGGGCTCCCAAAAGATACACTCGGCGGCGACCCATCAGGGCACCTCTTCGACTGGGTCAACTCAATCTTCTTCTTCGCATACGCACGTTCTTCAAGTTCCTGTCCCAAACTTTTCGGCGCTGACTTGACACCAGATTCTATGCCAAGTCCCCGCCTCCGTCACCTCAAAGATGTTCCCGCCGCGCGTTTGGATTGCCTGTGTGTCCATAGGATGGGGTCTCTCCTCCACTTTGATGTCCACGGCGACTAATTTTGGTGGGCTCATGGCGGCACGAGTCTTCCTGGGAGTGTTCGAGGCCGGCTTTGGCCCAGTTATTCCGCTCTACTTCTGTAGGTCCGCTCCGTTCGTCGTTTCGAGTCCAGGCTTATCGTTTACGCAAGCTTTCTTCTACACCGGGGAAGAGATGGGGTTAAGAATGGCATACTGGTTCGGGTTCGCCGCAGTCGCAGGCACGTCCACAACAATACATTCCCTAAATAGATGCCTGATACTGAGACACGCTGTAGGTGCCTTTGGTGGATTGGTGGCCTTTGGCATTCAGGTTTGCTCGCTATTATTCTACGATTTATGCTGACCTTTCTCACCGCAGCATGTACACGCAGCCATTCACAACTGGCGACTGTTGTTCATCATCGAGGCAAGACCTTCTGTTTCTCTATTTTCCTCCCGCTCACAAGGACCGCAGGGATGCCCGGCTATTATTATGGGCCTGATCACACTATTCTTCCTGCCCAACCGCCCGGAATCGACCAAGTTCTTCACCGAACGCGAACGCGTCATTGCCTTGGACAGAATGAATCGCGGGACGAGCGCGGATGTCGGTGCTACCGTGACGAAAGGTTAGCTACGCGTTCACACTCAGACCTTTCGATTCACGTCCGAAATAGCGCATGTTCTCATGGCCTTTCGTGACTGGCGGGTAGGTTTCTCCGACGCCGCCTGTCTATGTGGTTAACAGGGAACCAGTGCTATGCCGGAGGGACGGTTTACTTTGGCCTCAACTGCGCTCTCGCGTCTATTTCGGCCTTCTTACCGACAATCCTTACGACTCTTGGATTCAGTTTGTGTTTCTGTATCTTTTATTTCACACTCTCATCTCCTTTCAATTAGCGAATGCCGCTGCGCAGCTGCTCACGGGTGAATCGTTTCGCTCAGGCACCCGTTCTACATTGACACTGCGTTATTAGTTCCTCCGTATGCTCGTGAGTATATCACCATCTCGGGTTACTCCGTTGGCTGACCACCTTTAGTCGCGGCGGTAATGCTCGTATCCTTCTGCTTCGCATCGGATCGCCTGCAAAGTCGGGGCGTTTTCATGGCAGCTGCGTGCACGATTGGTGGGATCGGATACGTGTGCGTCCGCCTGTTCCTGTTCTGTCATTCTCACCGACACGAATCAGCATCCTACTCACCGTCCACTCCAACGTCCATGCCCGCTACTTTGCCGTGTTCTGCATCGTGGGCGGCACTTACACATGCATCGGGTGGGTACTGTATTCACGCTATCAATTCGATGCTTATAATTGCCGTTTGTAAGGCTGATTCTTGCATGGTGTACGCAAAAACTTCTCCTCCTAGTCGTCTTCTTGCTCTGCTCATAGCGAAACATGTATGTTAGATGCACACAATCTGGGTTCCGAAACCAAGCGCGCGACGGGCATCCCGATTTTCATGGCCATGGGCCAGTGCGGCAGCGTCCTCGGCTCGCATATCTTCCCGCTCACGGAAGGCCCCACATACGTGTATGCCTAACTTACTACTTTCCTCTCAGCTCAATTTGTTGACCATTGCTCACAGGAAAGGATTTGCGAGTGAGTACTTAATGGCTATAGATACTCTTACGATTCGACGTTCTGGCTGACTTGGAAGCAAGTTTCATGTGCCCTCGAGTTCCTCGGCGCCATTGTTTCCCTCGGTCTCTCCGTACGTGCATCCCCCGACAGCTAAATCCTACGCTGCTGACCTATTCTCTAGTATTCGTATCGCCGAGATAATGCACGACGCGATGAGCTGTATGGGAAACCAGACCGTTATGCACGAGTAGACACGTCTGAGATCGCTGACAAGGTGCGTGTTTCGCGTTCACCTTCGTCCGAGTCGCCGTTTTGTTCCTGATAGTGATACTTTGCAGGCACCCAACTTCCGATACATTGTTTGAATGGGGGGATGGGCTCGATCTCGATTTATAGCCTGTACATATATGTGGACGCGTTTTCCTTTCCTTTCCTCTTTCTTCTTCGTGTCCTTCTTTTCCTTCTTTCTTTCCCAAGTCGCTCTGTTATTCCTTCAAGTCAACTCTGTCTCTCTCTCTCTTTTTTTTTTCTTTCTTATATGATTAAGTAAGAAAGAAAAAAGAAAAAATGGGGAAAAAGGAGTGACTGGAAAGAAATACGGACTAGACGCGGGCGTTACTCATGTTATACCCGGGCCGGCGTAGTTACGCGTCTCACGCCATGACTTTTTTTTTTTTTTTTTTTTTTTTTTTTGTGGCACGGTAGCAGAGACGATTGAAAGATTTCGCATTCCCGTCTGCTCCGCTGGCTCAACCTTAGGGGTCTCGCTTACGCGTCGCGTCATTCCGGGCCGACATCGGTCGGTCTTTCGTCTCCCGTGGTGTTGAGGCCTTGGACTTGGAACCAGGCCAGACGGTAAAAATAATCCACTCGAGGGAATGCTTAAAAGCACTGGTGCGTTTAACACCGCGTGTGGGGCTTCAGCCTCCACTAGCTCCGATTTTGACGAGGGCAGGGCCCCATCTCCATCTTCATCGCTAGCTTCAACCGACACCCACTAAAACCCCGACCGCCCGGGACGTCCAGTCATCCGGGAGGAAAGCTTCATCAGCTAGAGTCTTGCTCCAAGTACGCCTCACGAGGCGTGATGGGATGCTCTTTTTCTTATATTTTTGTGAGTTCGTGAGCAGACAATCCATTTCTAGTCGGCTATTGATCATGCTTAGCCATCTGTTCTTGACCTCTCGTTCTGAGGCTTCGGGCTGGCTGCGAATGACTCTTTCGCACCGGAGTTTCCAAATTAGGAACGCCGACTCGGAGACCAATATCCGATACAGTCTAGTCGTCCCTGCGTCTGCTTCCTTGGTCGCACCGCACGCCATGATTTGGCCCATCGTGGGCCGCAGGTTGTTCCCTGTCTTCTTTCTCCACATTTCGCTGGCCAAGTCCCATATTTGCGACTGTCCTACGCAGTCGCATCGTGTTAGTATGTGGTCCATCGATTCGGTTTGTCCAGCACATTTCTTGCATTCCGCTCTATCCGCGTATTCGGTGATGTTCTTCCAGTACTTTCCGATCTTGTAGCCGCCATGAATTGTTTTCCACAGGAAGATACGGATGTTTTTTGCAAAGTCTTTATGTCTTGTTGACTTCCAAATAGCGTTCTTGGACGCCTCGGGACCTCCGTTGTTTGCAGTGGCTGCTTGGGCCAGTTGCATGTTGGTTACCGTCAGTTTTCTGTCTAGCGCCAGTTTGTATTTCTCTGTCGACATCTTGATTTTTCTGATCATCTTTCCAGCTTTCGACTGTGATATCGTTTTCAGCTTTGCTCCTCGCTCGGACAGTCCAGGATGTCGATCTCGCCTTATCTCGTCTTCTTCAGTTCTCGCGGCACCTTCGCCGGCTAGTTTATCGGCGGCCTCGTTGCCCTCATCGCCAGAATGCCCTTTGACCCATTGCAGGGTGGTTTTGGCTTGTCTAGCGCGTAGGCTTGCTGCTGTTTGCTTCGCGAGTTCGCCATTTTCCACGGTCAAGAACCCGTCGTCTTCCCATTTGGTAAGGTTTTTCGTCATTGCGTCTATTGCGTATTTGGAGTCGCTGATGATTTTTAGCGGCGCGTCTGCAGGGCACATCTCGGCAGCTTCTTTTATGGCCGCCAGTTCTCCGACTTGGTTTGAAGGCTTCCACGCTTCCGGAATGTGCAGGGATCTATTTCGAGGGTCCCCTACACCAAAGAAAATGCCCGCTCCCGCTTTTGCATCTGCCGTCCCGTTGTGTATCGCTGAGCCGTCTGTATACACTACAACTTCCGGGATGTCGTCGTTTTTGCTATGGAGTACGATCGTCGCCGCTTTATCTGGGGCCTCGGTGGGGGGGAAGATGCGGAATGTGTCTGCTATCGTGCCGTGGGTGGTTATTCTTGGATTGAAGACGCGGGTGTCTTCTTCAGGTTGTTCATCATCTAACCACTTTTCTAGGTTCTCTGGTTGGGCGACTCGAGGGTCCCATTTGTCTTGGAGGGCGTCGAGCATCTCCCGTGCTCTTGTGTAACATTTGTGTGGGTTCTCGCATTTGACTAAAGCGCGAGTGAGCTGACATGAGTTGCATCTGCAGTTTCTTCTGGCAGTGTGTCTGGCGGTGCGCAGCTTCTCCGCCATTCTAGCGGCCTGGGCTACCGTCTTGAGTTTATGTTTCTCTTGAAGGCAGTTTACTAAGCGTTTGGGCGTTCGGTATAGGCTCGTTTCGGTACCGGGAAGGACTTGTTTATGGTACCAGATGGGCATGCTTTCTTGGATTTCTTTCGAGACTGCCATGGGTTCCATCGCGACTCCGTATGTGCGTCCAATTTTTAGCATCTTTGCCAAATCGTGGCCGATCTTTTTGCAGATGTCTTGGGGTCCCAGTTTTGGAGGTAGGGGTTCACGCGGAGTCCCTCTTCAACGTGTTTATGGGCGTGCGTGCATTGTTTTGAGAGTATCTCGTCTACTAACAGGCACCATGTTGGTCGGTCGGGTCCGAAATTTAGATATCGTTGCAGCCAGGTGACGGCAATGGCTTCGTTCCGTGTGACGATGTCAAGGAGGTCCCGTCCTCCTTCTTCCGTTGGTGCGTAAATTGTTTCTTGGTTGATTGTTACATGTGTTTTTGCCTGCCCAGAGGAAGTTTCTGATACGTCTTTCTAGGCGTTGCTCTACGGCCTTCGGCATTCCTTGAACAGTTGCGAGGTATTGTGTCATTCCACCTACTACCATTAGAACAATGAGTCGACGGCCTTCCATTGTGGGGTTGCTAATTTCCCAGTACTCGAGTGCCGCATCGATTTTTTCGAGGGTTATCACCCATATGTCCAACTCGCGTATTCCGTTTCCAGCCCAGCCGCCTAGCGTTCGTGTAGGTTCACCTTGGCCTGCAATGCGGGTTCCAACTGTTATTTCCGTTCCGTCTACGCCATTGACATAACGGGTTTCGACTACGTTGTCTCGGTGAGTTCTTGTGCCGATCGGGATGACTTCCGTTTTACTGACGTTAAATTTTGCGCCGGACGCAAGGCACCATTCGTCGAGGATCTCCCATAGGCTGCCCCAGTCATCCCCCTTATCTAAGTAGACCATTGTGTCGTCGGCAAATAGGGACGTTATCAACTTTTCCCGTCTGCCTTTGATCTCGAGACCTTTTAGGTTTGATATTCTTAGGGATTCTGCTAGTGGCTCGATGGCTAAATCGAAGAGCAGGCAGGAAAGTGGGTCACCTTGCCGGACGCCTCGTGTTACTCTGAATGGTTGTTCGCTTCGCTCACCATTAATCGTTACGAATGTTTTAGCATCGCTGTATAGAGCCTTAATAGTGTTTATGAACTCCTGGGGGATCCCAAATTTTTCTAATGTTGCCCAGAGGTAGTCGTGTTCAATTTTATCGTATGCTTTTTCTTGATCTAGCGCTACGATCACGCCGTCTGTATCCGTTGCTTCTGCCCATTCGATTACACGTTTCGTGAGCCACACTTGGTCTCGAATCTGTCTTCCGGGTACAAATCCAGCTTGATCTGGGTGTATAAGGTCGATTGCGGCTGGTATTAATTTGATGGTGAGGGCCTTCGTTAGGATTTTGTAGTCTGAATTGAGCAGGGAGATCGGGCGGTAATTTGCAATATTGGATTTGTCGTTTTTCTTATAGAGAGGGCACATCCAGCTTTCAGCGAAGTTTGTGTTTGGTTCAACTCCGTGTTCTTGTATATCGTTGAAGACTTTCCGCAGTGACTCCAGTATATCAAATCCTGGTTTGTCTTCTTTTACGGCCGAGATGCACCTCGCGCTCAGTATTTTCCACACTTCGTATGGGATGCCGTCGAGCCCGGATGCTTGTGGCTTGCCGAGAGCTTGAGCGCTTTCTCTACGTCGTCTTTTGTCAGTTTGGCTGCGAGGTCTTGTGCCTGTTCGGGTGTTATGCGTGCTTTGACACGTCCTGTGACCGTGTCGATCTTGGCTTTGCGTTCTTCGTCATCGACTTCTCTTCGGTCTTCTTGTAAGCGGTTATGGTAGTTGCGGGCGTGGGTCGCCATCCGTTTCGAGTTTGCCTCGTATTGGGGTGCGTCGTTCGAGCCAACGTTGGTCTGTAAGCGGTGTATAACCTCTCTTGGTTTTGCAGGTCTGTTTCATTTTGGTCCACCATCGTCCAATGGTTTCGGCTTCTAGCCGGGCTTGAATCTTGACGGTCAGTCTCGCTGCTTTAAACCTTTTCTTTTGGAGATTGAGGAGCTTCTCTAGAAGCATCGCGCATACCAGAGTTTTATCCTCAGCGTGGACCGAGTCATCCTCTATTGCCACCTCCAGTTTATTTTCTATCTCCCTGATTTCCCGCGTCAACATTGGCGTAAGGATTTTTGCTCGGTCGCGTGCCTTCTTCCTGATGTCGTTTTTGAACTGGTACCACAGTGTCTGTGGATTGTAGTTTGCGTCTCTCGGGAGTATGTCGAAGGCTCGTAGATCTTCCTCCAACTTCTGGCCCCTCACTAGTATATATTGCTTCAGCTCTTTATCTTGGTTTATGTGGCTAGGCCATGACCATCTTCCATGGCCTAGCGTTGGGGCGTCCGCAGTGGTGATCCGCATGCTTACCATCCAGTGGTCGTTCCGGAACCCGACTGGTGCGTGTGTCCACTCGAAGATATTATCCGTCTGGTCTCTTTTAATCAGGATTCTGTCTACCCTTGAGCACGACCCTCCTTGGTCTTCAGACTGGAAGTAGGTGTAAGTTTTGGTTGTCGGGTGCGTGTTCCTCCATACATCTTCTAGTCTCAATAGTATTTTTAGTTCGTCCATCGCGTCGACTACTGATTTGGGGTCCGCGTGTGCGGGTAGTCTGTCTATAGCGGAGTCGACCATGTTAAAGTCGCCAGCTACAATGTCCGGCCGTCGTACGTTTCGATTAGCTTCGTCTTTGAAGAATGCAATTATCTTCTTTATAAATTCTGTGTTTTCGGATGCGCTATTTGGCGCGTATATTCCCAATATTGATAAGGGGCTTCCGTCGGCATGTTTAGTTTCTAGTAGCAAAGCTCGGCCTGGAACGATTTCTATGGTTTGTACGTTGTCCGTTTCAACGAGTAATTTGTTGAGTACTATTGCGACTCCCATCGCGTTGGCCGTTGCCGTGCCTTGTGTGAATTCTATCTTCATTTTCCGTTTGAACAGATTTTCGATGTTGTCGCGTCTTTCTGCGTTCATGTGTGCCTCTCCGACGACCATGATGCCGACCTTTTGTTCACGTAGTACTTGCCATAATTTAGGCCATTTGTTGTTCTCGTTATGTACGTTTACGCTCCCGTGACCGCGCATATTCAATGCAGCCAGTTTAATGGATGCTTTTGTGTTCTTATTGCCCGCGGCTTGGCTGTTCGCCGTTGTGGTATTGTTCTCGCTTTGGCGTTGGGACCCTATAGGTCTTGGATCGTCGTACTCGGCGTATCCGCTGCCTCTAGCAGCTCCCCGATCTGTGGGGTTGGGATGACTGTTTGCGTCTCCCTGCGCCTCTGGCGCATTAACACCATTATCGGTGTCCCCCGGTGCGCGTCCTGCGCCCGGAGTCGCGTCTGACTGACCGTCATCGGCGTCATTGGGGTTACCTTCCCCAGAGGGTTGGCCGTCCCGATGAGCCTCAGGTCGGCCGTTCGCTAGTGTGTCCCCTCCAACGAGTGTTCCGTCGTCGTTATTTTGCTGGCCGGTGGCGGAGCCGGCATTTCCTCGGGTTCCCTCGTTCGTTGCCGTGTTTTCTGTGTCGTCCCGGTTGTCGTCTCCTGAAAAGGAGTTAGTAAATGTGTAGTGACTAGTAGCAAGATACAAAGCCTCCCGGCGAGCCTCGCCAAGCTCTCCGGGTTTTGCGGCCGGTTGGGTGGGGTAGGAGGAGAATTTCCCGGGCGCCGGACAGGCAGCGCGTCAGGTTGTTCAACTCCATGCCAGGACTGCTGGCCAGCGGACCCCGGCCTAAATAGGCCCCGCTGTTGTGGCGAAGTGTCGTCGTAGCAGTGCAATCCAAAGACCATCCGCACGCAGATGGTCCCCGTCTCGCATTACCACGACTATAACCCTTCTCCGTTTCCTGTCCCGCGTACGGTCAGTAAATGTGGCGGAGTCGGGCTGCGTGTGCCTCTAGCACACGACTTTATCCAAGCCTGACCTCGGATTGTGTTTCATATACGATTTTATTTCTATCGAAACTGAGCTATGATTTGAGTGGGCGTGTATAGATAAATAAGTTTATGTCAAAGAAGATTTACGTGCCGTTCGCAGACGACGGGCCTCCAATGGGGACTGCGCCACCACGTCCGCGGCCACGGCCGCGACCATTGTATCCTCCTCGAGCAGCGCCTCGCGCAGTGCCGCCGCGCCCGCGTCCAAACCCAAAGCCGCCTCGTTGAGAGTTGGCATTCGCATTGGGGGCATTCGCGTTGGGGGCATTCGCGTCTGCGTCTCGGGACAGGTTCGGTCCATCGGTGCTCCCAATTTGGCCGCGGGGTCCCCACCAGACGTCAGGTTGCTTTGCAAAGGGACACAGGTAGGCCAGGTGCGTACGGTATCCACAGATGACGCATTGTTGATCATGGCCGCTGTTGTGGTCCCGCTTGAACGTGTAGTACAGGATGGTGTACGTCGGGATGCTGAGGAGGGTCTTGAGGTGCTTGTACTCTTTGACCGTACCGTACTTGTGGCGAAGGTAGAGGATTATGAGCGGTCGTTCGTCGTGCTCGATGAGTTGCGCGTCGAGATGGCGGAAGACGAGGAAAGAGCGGACCGCATGAGGGGCGGGGATGTGCTGGGTGATGATATCGACCTGGCGGCGGATGGCGGGGTCGTTTTGGGCGTGTGCATAGACAGCCGCCATCGCGTTTCGCTCTTGGTGTTCTGTATTGCCTATCTGATTGCTGGTCAATAGGCAGACGACCGGGGATACCGCGTCGACATCGAGTGGGTGTACGACGGCCGTGAATCTCGGGTTAACAGATATGATTGCCTGGTCGAGGATCTTTCGGCGCGCAATGGGATCCGGGACCTCGACATACACGCAGGGGTTACCGGCATACTTGTTTCCATAGGAGCGCAGTTCTGTGTCGTGTGGGGGGCAGACTACCGTGGAGATGGCAGGGTAGAAGAGGGAGAGGGTCTGTTTTGTGGTCGCCTCAATTTGCTGCGTGGTGAGGGCGGCGCGGAGTTTTTGGCCTCCGTTGGCGAGGCGGAGGAAGAGGCAGGTGTCCTTGTTCTCCAGAGCCATGGTCCGGAATTCTGGCGTGGTGTCTTTGAGGAGATCGTCAGCCTCGGCTACGTCCTGGTCCCAAACACCAGTGTTACGAGCCATGATGTTTTTTGCCGTCTGCGTCCGTGGGTGGAGGAGGTTGCGCGGGGAATTTCATACGTGAGACGTTCCAGGCACGGCTCAGGGTGGGAAGTGCGATGAAGTCCTGGCGACAGAGCGGGAGGGTTTTGCCCGCGGGCACGTAGATCAGGTCTGGGTGCGGCAGAGCAGCTCTCGCAGCAGCCCGGGCCGCCGCGGCGGCTGCTTGCTGCTGGGCTTGTTGCTGGGCTTGTTGCCTTTCCAAGGCGGCGGCTTGCTGCAGCTCCCCCATAGTAAGCTGCGGCGGTGCGGGGACTTGGTCTTCCATTTGCGAGCGGGGAGTTGGGGAGAGACTATTGTGGCGTATGAAGTTGGTGCGGCGTCTGTCGTCGACGGAGCGTCCACGAGGTGAGGGTAAAATGAGCGCGCTTGAAAAGGTTTTTCTTCTGACTGGCGATTCGCGGTCGCTGGTCGTGCGTGGTGGGTCGAAGACAGTGCTCTCGCCCCTCAGCGCTTTATGGGGGCTATGTGTGGACTCAGCCAGCTATCTCGCGGTAAGCGTTGGTCAGTTTGTGTTCTGCCTTGCTTACTTTTTCACTTTTCCGACGGTGTGGTCGAGACTGGAGATTTTAGCCGAGGTCTCGTGCTGCTATACAGCATTTTGCCATGATTTGGCCCCAGCGGTTTTCGTCTGAGCCAGGTATGAGTTTCCCTCCCTCGCCAGATGACTTCGTATCGTGGTGGGAGTCTAAGGCATTCTATTGGTGTATTTATATACACGTCGACGTCTGTTTTACGTCTGGCCGACTACATGTACGGCACGGAGCCCTCTAGGCTATCCAAGCCCTCTAGGCTTGCCCGCTCTACGGGTCCTCTTTGCTTCGTGGTTGGTGCGCGTCCTGCGACCCGTCCGCACACTGCGGGAGGGGGACAGCGCAGATTCAATCCGCCAGCCACGAAACGTGGTGGTGGTTTGTGATCAACACAGCCCCCCCACGCCATGACTTTCCTCAAGGCGCCTGGTCTCTGGCTGATCGTCGGCGCCGTCCTCGCGCGCGGGCAGATACCCCACGTCCAAGACCACCAAGCCATCTTCGAGAGCAATAGTCTCCTGCACGATCACTTTGAGAACCACTTCGACGAAGCAGGTTTACTGTGACCTTGGAACCTTGGACGCAGCCTTCACCTTGACGAACTTGTAGGATTCGATGTGGACCTCGACGCTCTCCGGCTCGTCCAGTTCTCGTTGGATGCCGAGCCGGTGTACATGACTGAGCGCCAGAAGCTGCAAGCGAAGGCGTTGGGCATGAAATATCTCGACATGTACGTATGCGTATAGGATTTTCCATTGCCCTTTCTAACCTCTGAATGCTCAGAACCGACGTACCCTCAACCTCTGGCCACCTGTTCGAGAAGCAACACTTTTCCTACCCACCTCCCAACTCGACCCTCGTTCCCAAAATCCTCCCACTGCTCTCAATAAAAGAGATGAAGTCGAACTTGAGGCACTTCACGTCGTTCAGAACTCGATACTATAACAGCGATACCGGGAAAGCCAGCTCGGAGTGGTTGCTTCAGAAGATACGGAACTACACGACTGAGCTGGCTTCGCCTGAGCTGCAAGAGTTGATCTCCGTCGAGCCGTTTGTTCATAAATGGAAGCAAACCTCTGTGGTGTGTTTCTTTCTTTTGGTGTTTACGAGCGAGACGACTAACTATGCGTGTTAGATTGTGCGAATTGCACCAGAAACCGCTAGCGACGAGGACCCAATAACCGTCATCGGCGCCCACTGCGACAGCATAAACCACCAGAATCCGTTCTTACCTGCACCTGGCGCTGACGACGATGGGAGTGGAACGGTGACTATCCTTGAAGCTTTGCGTGGTGTGTCTTGCCGCTAGATCGGACGACCTTTCGCTCATTTTGCCAACTGTAGTCCTGCTGAAGAGCGGCTTTGTTCCCAATTCTCCCTTGGAGTTTCACTTCTATTCTGCGGAGGAGGTATGGATATGCCTGCAGCAATTCCCGATGCTGACCCCCCGTACAGGGCGGCCTTCTGGGCTCTCTCGATGTCGTTGCTGCCTACGAAAAAGCAGAGAAGCAGATCAAGGGAATGCACCATTTTGACATGACGGTGAGAGCGGCGACTCCGTTTGAAGCTCCAAGTCATCTTTCTAGGCCTGGGTGGCCGCCGACACGGAGGAGGTGGTCAACATCATCACCACGGATGTCGACCCCGAACTCACCGAGTTTCTCACCTCTCTCGCCGATCGCTATGGTCCGTACATCGTCTAGGTGATCCTCCGTTGATATTCTCTCAGTCGAGATCCCTTGGGTGCAAGAGAAATTGATACCTGGCGCCGGGAGCGACCACATGTCCTGGACACGGTCTGGCTACCAATCCTGCGTCGCAACCGAGGCTCTCATGATTAATTCCAACTTCGAGAGTCAGTTCCATTGTCGTTGGATTGCTCGAAGATTGACTGGTGTAGATATCCACACCGCAAACGACAGCATCAAGGTGTCCCGGGAGTTTTCCTTTGAGCACATGCAGCAGTGAGTCTTGCTCGATTCTCTATACCTTGAATTGAATATGCTGTGCAGTTTCTCGCGACTTGCGGTGGGCTTTGCGGTAGAAATGACAAAATAAATATTAATTGATGTTGTTTGTACATGTTGTTTACGGGGGTTTGCGCGATCACATGCCGATATTTTTGGTTGACATTCTCTTTGACGATGGCCACTGAATTCGACGTATTCACCGACGGCCCCGCCATCGTCGACTTTGACGTGCTCGAGGCCTCAAAAGAAAATGTGCAGCCTCTCGCTTCCGGCCGTCGTGTCACTGCCCTCTCCGCCATACTCTCCACGCCTCACGCCCAGCGCGAGTCCAAACTCGCTGCCACCCGCAACCGGCTCCGGATAAACGTCGAACTCGCATTGGAAGACGACGAAGACGACCCTCTTGAAGCATACTGGCGCCTCGTCAACTGGACGCTCGACAATTATCCGCAAGGGCAGAGCAACGAGTCGGGGCTCCTCGAGCTGCTGGAAGAGGCGACGCGGGTGCTCAAAGACCACCGAGGTGGAATATGGCGACAAGAGATGAAGTATCTCAAGCTGTGGCTGCTCTACGCCAGCTTCGTCGAGAAGCCCACGGTCATCCACAATTTCCTGATCGCGAACGAAATCGGGACGGAGTTCGCGCTGTTGTATGAGGAGCACGCTTCAGTTCTGGATAGGGATGGTCGGTGCGTGTTCACGTTTCTTCTTCTGGATCCGTATTGAGATACGCTGGAAGGCGGAAAGAAGCAGACGATGCGTACTTGCTAGGCATTGCCCGACGAGCAAGCCCCCTCGAGCACCTCAAAGCCAGGCATGCCGATTTCCAGAAACGCATGATGCTATCGGCCGCTCTTCCTGCTTCCCCTCCAACGGCCGTAGACGTCGCAGCACCGAAGCGTACGGCGCTTGCAACCACCTCCGCGGCTCCAGGCGCTTCTCTCCCCGCTCGTCCCACCACCGTCGGTACCCGTACCCAGCGGGCACCTTCATCGAATGCACGTTTCCAGGTGTTCGAGGACCCGACCTCAGAGTCTGCCGACGCCGATGGCAACGCGTGGCCAGACCTTGGGACACGTAAGACACGCGTGAAGGAGAATGTTCCGGGAACAAAGAAGATAGCTGGGTCGACGCTGCGACAACCAGGAAAGAGCCGGAGGCTGGCGTCCGGCGCTAGCACCACATCCAGCATAATACCGTATGTGGATACGGAAGAGGACCTTATGCCCCCGCCGTCTCTGCCCAGCAGCTCCAAGCAAGCATGCGACGCTATTCCACAAACACCTTTGAAGAATCAGATGCGACCGTTTGTAGACGAAGAAGATGGCGAACGCGTACCAGCGACTCCCAAATTCGTACCTTTCCAGGACGTGGTGCGTATTCTCTGCTTTCTTCTCGACGCGTGATGGTTGCTCAGCGTGCTCCTAGGATCACTCAGCGCCCGTAATGAGTACACCAGCACCCGAGTCTGTCATGAAGATCAAGACCACGGCGGACATGTTGCCTCTGGGCCCGCATTCTGACGCCGAGGCGCTGAGGCGGGATCCTCTCAAGAACTATGGCAGCACGAGCGTCATCGAAGCCTAGACCGAAGCGCACATGGCAGACGAAAGACCCAGGATGAAGACGAAGGCAGGGAAGACACGTATTGTACTGATAGTTGTATAGACCCCATACTCTTTATATACGCGACGAGAAAATTCAAGAATCCGGAGAAGGCGGCTTACACGCGGAAGAATCACAAAGTTCCTCGTAAGCAGGCCCTGGAGACACTCATGTGCGTTGGTCTCGCGAGGCTAATAGGCTCGAGTGGACGCGGTCAGGTCCGTGGGCCATGGGGAGAGACCAAGTCGGAAGATACCCCAGGACCTGCTTCGCGCCAGGACCTCAAGCTTCGTCCTCCTTGGCCAGCGTAAATCCGATGCGGCTGGGTCGTAGAACGGACATGCGCGGGATTGTCGTGAACGAATGATCTGCTCTTTAGATTAGATATCGCTGAATGCCGTTGTTGTCGAAACTATGTTTGTCTCTGTTCACTAGTGGAATGCAAAGAAACTGGATGGCGAGCTGAAGAGTAAACTGAGTTTGCAAGACCACGATCTAGAAAATGAGCAAAAAAATAGATACCATTTTATCCATCGCCACCCGCACTGGACGGTCGAATAATCATGGCCAGTCTATTCACCTTGAGTTTATTAATCGTGCCTTGTCAATGTTTTTCCTCTCGGCTTGGAGACTTCTTGGACTCGGAGAGGTGGGATTGCCGCACGCGGATCGCTTTCTTCTTTCACCAGAGAGCAGATCCGGGATCGGGGTACGCACTGTCACTATGTACGGAGGCTCAGATGTCGAGTACCGGAGACGACGGTGTAATGCGCAGATAGGCTTTCTGAAAGGAGCCTTCGAAGGTGTTTACTATGTGCTGGTCGGGACTCGTGGTGCCTCGCCTGGTCTCAAAATGCTTTTGAGTGAGAGCTCATGGTGTCAAAATCTTCTTCGCAAGAGACCAGGGACATTCCGTAAGATGATACTAATATGCAATGTTATTATCGTCCGACTGGGTTGGCCTCCAAAAGCCCGCAATCCGATATCGGCGGGCCACATGCAATTTCTGCTCTCAGAGGGTGAATTCTTCATGTCGAGAAACAAAGACTCGGAGAACATACGAGGCAACTTCCGGTCGTTTGTGCTTGGCGCATAGAACGAGAATGAAGCGGGGAGACCGCGAGCAGCGGCGGCAAACATAGTCGCCGAAAAGCGCGACTCCTACCTCGTCGGCCAGGCGAATTGTGACGCCCCCTAGTTGCGACGCGACTCGGACGCGACATCTGCCAGTGCTACCGGACTCGGCGGAATGAGGTCGTGTCAACGGGTGCGGTCCAGCCTCCGGGCCCGATGGAACATGAATGGACTGGCGGTCTCGCTGTAACGAGACTACCGAGACACGACTCGGATGGGCCTGGGTCCTGTTTGTGAAGAGAAGTTATTTCCGCATGTCGTTGTGGTTGTAGGCTTTCGAGAATTTGAGCTAGCTAACAAGCACTAACGACATGTATCTGGGCAAGCTTTAGTTGATGATTGCATGAAAGGACGATATGAAGATTGTAATGAAATGTCGACGCACAATTGCAACTTGAGAAGATCACATGGCCCAGTTCAGCTTGGCTCGCAACGACGACAACGGCATTCTGCACCGTCGTCGCCGTATCAGGGCACCGCGGAGGGGTGTACGGTTACTTGTCCTGTCGAAGGCCGATCAGTCCTTCCTAATAGCCTACCTCTCCCAGCCAGAAGGCGTTCCAGAACCGAGCCCCTTGCGTCCGCGGACGAACACTCCCGAAGACGACTCGGAAACAGGCGTGCGTCCTACATGAACGGCTTACCGGATGTGGTATCGCGAGGATGGTACAAAACCGCCAGGGCCGTCTGCACATCCTCACCACTCGGCCTCCCCGACAGCGACACATTGGTCCTCTCAGAGCCTCACTCATCCTCCCTTCCACAACAAACATGACTCGTGCCTCCGCTGTCTTCCTCGTCGCCCTTTTCTGCAGCTCCCTCGTAGCAGCAGCCCCAGTTGCGCCACAACAAAGCGCACAAACCGACCTGGCTTCTGGCGCTCCCGCTTCCGATATCCCGGTGGCGGTCGAGGGTCGCAACACCAGAGGACCATTCTGCTGCGGTCCAGGCAAACATTGCCATTCCTGCACCACTCGCCTCAATCCTTGCGGCCGAACAATCAGAGTACGCACCATCCTTTCAGTGTTTCGGGGCAGCTGCTGACGTATACTTCAGGACCCACTCTACCCACGTCCCTGAGTTTGTGCACTCGGCAGAGAAGGCGCGCCGCCGCAGCTTCCGCCGCCGCCACCCTTAAATATTCATTGCACGAGTTGCATTTATACCACTGGACACGATATACCCAGGTCAGTAGATTCTCTTTCTCAAACCTGAAACAAATACTTACCTGCTGCCACAGATATGAACACTTCGATGAACAACATAGACTCGTTACTTCTCTTTACGGGGATTCAGACAACTTGCGACGGAGATGTACTTTTATGCCATACGATTACCTGTCGATTCAAAATTGAAACCGTTGAAACATTTTTGCGCCACCGCTTGCTTTGGTCGTTTCGCGTTCGGAATCCAGAGTATACTTGTGTTGGTGCAGAGAAAGAGGTGACACGCACATGTGATGTGACAATGTTGATTTGCTTGATAAGCACAAACTTACCCTTACCAAGAAAAACTCCCACCAACCCGGCGATACTCTTAGTAACTCTACATAAAATGCTCAATACTGGCCGCTTCGCTAGACTCCACTATGCCTGGAACTAAAATCAAGCTCCTCCTCACCGGCGCTACTGGTACATCGGCCTCATTGGGCTACAGAAACTAACCACATTTCACACCAGGATATATTGGCGGCTCCATATTGAATCTGTTCCTTTCGCGCCCAGACGCTCAAGATTTCGAATTCACGGTCCTTGTCCGCGACGCCGAGAAAGCCAACAAGTTCAGCTCCTTTGGCATCCGCGTCGTGGTGGGTTCGCACTCGGATGCAGCTCTCATGGAAAAGCTCTCGAGCCAGGCGGATGTTGTGCTTGCGGCGGTATGAATATTGTTCATTTTTGAGGACCCAATTCACATCTGTGAAGGCGGACTGCGATGATCTTGTCGCGGCAAACGCGACCTTGGCTGGCTTGAAGAAGAAATTTGAGGCCACTGGTGTGCCTCCCATTTATATCAATACCGTTCGTGTTTTTTTCGCATCCAGCTCGCGCTTATTCAGGGACCTAGTCTGGTACAGGTGTGCTTGCCGAAGACTCCAAAGGACTCCGTGCTAGCGAGGTAATCTATGACGACTCCAACGCCGCTCAAATCGCCTCTTTGCCGGAGACACAGATCCACCGGAACGTCGATTTGGCGATCACAAACGCAGATGCTGAGGGTACTCCTTTCTAGCTCCGTTGAACCCACTGAAAGACACGGATACAGGGTATATCAAAAGCTATATTGTTCTCCCTTCCACCATTTATGGCGTCGCGACAGGGCGTTTTGTGGACGCCGGTATCCAGAATGCTCATTCCACGTTGATGCCGTGGTTGACCTCTGCTGCTTTGGACCGCGGCCGTGCCGGCATGGTCGGTGAAGGAAAGAACATTTGGCCGAATGTTGAAATCCATGAAGGTCTGTACCTTATTCGCCCTCAAAGAGTTGACCTCTTCCACACATTCCAGTTGCGGACCTATACAGCCTCTTGTGGGATGCGATTGTCTCTAATCCGCAACTCGGGCACGGACGGAACGGGTACTTCTTTGCCGAGAACGGGGAATATATAGCCTACGACGTCGTAAAGAAGCTGGGAGAGGCACTGCTTTCGCTCGGGAAGATCGATAACGCAGAACCGACGACGTTCAGCCAGGCAGAGCTGGACAAGTATTTTGGGGTGCGAGGCTATTTTACTGCAATATTTTCACAGCCAAACTCATCGATTTTCTGGTAGGGTTCCGCAATCGCTGGTTCAAACTCGCGATGCCGTGCAATCCATTCACGTTCACTTGGGTGGAAGCCGCGCAAGACCACCAGCGATTTTCTGGCCAGCATTCACCCAGAGGTGGAGATTCTCGTAAATAAAAGTCATTAAGCGATAATATCGAGTAAGAGGAATGAATACTCATGGGCTTCAAGTTCTAGCGCGGATTGCCAGTGAGCGTTCGTTGTCAGAACACGTTCAACGTGACCGCGTCTGATCGTACATGTGATGCAACGACCATGCTGTGCATTCACTGGTGTCCCGGGCGCGCTCAGTGGCAGGACCACAAATCCCCAGATCCCGCCTCAAAACTCTGTAAACTCTGGGAGGTCAGACTGTCCGTTGCCATGCAGTTTTTCCGACAGTATCTGCTGCGGAATCCATCCTATCGCCCGGCGTCCCGCTGAACTCTCCCATCGGGCGGCCCACTCCTCCATATTCTCACGTTGACATGTCGCTTGCAATTGCTCTGGAAGACAATGCTTCAACCCACTCGATTTCGGCTCTTCAAGTTGCGGCCACTAGTACTGTCCGGTGCGAGATGCTGCGAATCTACATGGCCTCCCAAGCCGGTCTCGGGCAGCACTCGTTCTTACTTCACTGGTGCGGCAGCGATTCTTTTTATCTTATTATACAAGAGAGAACGGTTTGTAAGCATGTCACCCAAAAAGGAAGAGCCAATGAGAACGCTCAGTTGAGGCTTCCAAATTAGGAAGACAAACCAACCACCGCTCCCCAGCACGTCCCGTTGCCCTCTATGCCCCAAAACTTGGCTATATACACTGTGAACATGTATTACAATCGCTTCCCCCCCTTTTCCCCGACAAAAACAGTCCAGAAGCGACCACGGGTGATGTCCTGCTAACTTGCACATTTCTCGAACATTATGGCTTTCTGAGCAACACTGAAGCTCTCGAAGGCCCCTTGGACCGTCAGAGGACCATTTCCAAGTGTTCTTGACACAGCGGGAGTCGACTTCAGCGGAGAGCACGGTCAAACGGGCGAATCGGGCTCAATTGATGAGCCACGGGCACCAACTTGCCGCATTCCATTTGCTGTGAGCGCTACCTATCTATACTTGGAATCTGGGCCGCGCGCTGCCGAGCTCTGCGAGGCAGCAGTGCGGCCCGTCGTATTTGTTCTTCATACATCACGAAACACTCAAATAGTTGCCCGATGCGTAGCACGGGTTTCCCCTAGTGCATCAACAAGCAAGTTGGACCCAGACCTATTTACGGACTAAGGCCGTTCTCACGACGCAACGCGACTTTCACGAGGCCGCGTCAAGGGCTTTCGCCGCTGGCATCACCTTTCGCTTTCGGCTCACACCATGTCTGAGGCCAATTCCCAGCTCGATACGCCCTCCATTGCCTCTCCACAACCCCCCTTCGACGACACCGGCGCAGATGTTATCCTTCGCGCATCGGATGGCATGGAATTCCGCCTCCGCCGCGCAGTTCTGTCCCTTGCCTCGCCCATCTTCAAAGACATGTTCAGCCTACCGCAGGCTGAGCCCGAACAACAGCTCCCTGTGATCACCGTCAGTGAGTCAGGCCTCCTCCTCGACCGGATGCTGCGGTTCTGGTATCCTGGAGCCCAACCAGCCGCCGACATGCTCGATGGGTTGCGAGACGTGCTGGCGGTGCTGATCTTCAAGTACGACATGCATTTCCTCGCAGTCGCGGGGCAAGCAGCACTCCAAAGACACATCGAGTCTGATCCTGTGGCTGTCTTCGCTATCGCGTGCAGCCTGGAATGGAGGCAACTGGCGATATCGGCCGCCAAAGCAAGCCTGAAACTTCCGCTGCGCGTTTTTAGCAGCGGTGCGTCCGCAGGGTTGAAGCACGTTACGGGAGAGGCATACCACAACCTGCTTCATTATCATTATCTCTGCGGGGAGGCCGCTCACGCCGTGACCGCCGACTTTTCCTGGGTCGTGAACCCTGGCAACTGGACTTGGATCAACTGCCCACATTATGAAGGACGTTCCGGATTTGCATGGTCCTCGACGGGCAAACGCGATGTTCGGGCGTGGTTTGCGGACTTCGCCGCAGAGTGGGGCGAGGCTCTAAGAGCCACTCCGGCCATAACAGGGAACGAGGCTGCAATCATCTACCGAGCTCTCTTTCGAACTGCTTTCTGTGGGAATTGCCGGGATTTGGCATTCCAACAACTTCCTTCCTTCGTCTCATCTGAGATGATCCCGAAGATCAACGAGGAGATTGAGACGGTGTGTCGGTCCATACCCCAGGCATTATAGCACGGGGCTAACAGACTTTCTCAAGGTGCAGATCAAGCTCACGTTTTGATTTGTGCTTCAAAGTCATTTCTCCCTTTCGCCACCCAGTTTGACACTTTTCTCGGCTTCCTTCCGTTTCGGCGGCCTGAGCAATCGTCGACCCCGAAGATGATTCAGGACACCCATGATGGGCTGAACTTTCGATCTCTCCTACACTCTTTCGTTGCTACATTGTTCTCAGCATTCATCTATGTAGTTCCGGCTATGGGTCAAATTTAAAGCCATGAGTATGCTACAAACATGTGGCGCGCATCGAATTGGTTCACCAACTGGACAACTCGACCGCAAAAGCTACAGCGAGTTTCGCAAACCTACACAAAGTCTCAGCATACACTATACAGCCAAGGGAGGGAGGAACTCTACTCACTCTTTCATATGCTCAAATGAGAATTCAGGCGATATATCGATCCTATCTCGGACACTGTGTATATCTTCAAGTCGCTGGGTCAGAGGGGCTTGGGGCTCGAGAACGAAGAAAAGAAAAAC
Source organism: Mycena amicta (assembly GCA_029282125.1). NCBI lineage: Eukaryota > Fungi > Basidiomycota > Agaricomycetes > Agaricales > Mycenaceae > Mycena > Mycena amicta. The sequence goes on along the minus strand of JARIHP010000100.1, from coordinate 42,979 downwards.
CCACTTTCGAAATTCTCATTCCCCATTAATCCCTCCGCGGCATGGCACGCCTGGTACCCTGCGCGATTCCAAAGCAGATGGTCACTGCCGGCGCTTTTCTTCATCGGTTCTCGGACCCAGGGAACGTCAACTAGATAATGGGGTCTTCGTGAGCGATTCTGCTCTAGCAGGGAAGGGAAGGGCAGACGCTTACGGTAACGATCCACGAGCCGGCAGAGGTACTCAGATAAAGCCGCATCGACCCCGCTGGTGACGACGTTGATAACTGGTGTTGTGCCTGCGGCGACCCATGCCTAAGCCGGCAAAAGTGCGTGGTAAGACACAGTACCTAGCGACGGAACAGAAAACGTACGCACAGTCATATCGTACTGCTGCATGCCTTTGATTTCCTTGCCCGCGGCTTCATACGAAGCGACAATGTCTTGCGATCCAAGCCCACCGCCCTGACGACGACGGTCAACTTTCTAGAAACTGGGTGCGCTGAGATGAAATACCTCTTCAGCAGAGTAGAAATGGAACTCGAGCGGCGAAATTGGCGTATACCCACTGACGAGGAGGGCTATTCGTTCGGTTAGTGGGATTTAGCGGGGTTAGAAAAGACATTGGGATTCACCTCTGTACGCCTCGAGGATGGTCATGACACCAGAACCGTCGTCGTCAGCGCCGGGTGCTGAAAGGAACGGGTTTTCTTGGTTGATGCTATCGCAGTGGGCGCCAAGGACAGTGATTCCATCCGTGCTGGAGGCCGAGTGGGGTGCAATGCGGATGATCTTGAGGGCCCATTTCAGCAACGCGTGCGTGACTCGGAGCTTGAACAACCACTGACCACAGATACCTGCTTCCATTCATGCTTGAACGGCTCGACCGAAACCATCTTTTGCACCTCTGGCGTCCCCAACTCCGCGGTATACCCCCGGATCTTCTCAATCAACCACTCTGAGCTCGCCTTGCCCGAATCGGACTTGTAATATCTTGTCGGGAACGCGTTGCTGAAATGTTCCAAGTTCGCCCGCATCTCGTCGATTGAGAGGAGGGGCAGGATACTCTTCACCAGCGTGGAGTTTGGGGAGGGATAGGTGTAGTGCCGCTTTTTGAAGACGGTGCCAAAGTTCGGGGGTGCTTTGGTGCTTCAAGCTGTTTTAGCAAGAAATCGACGGAGGGAAAACCCGAACATACATATCGAGATAACTGATACCCAGAGCCTTCATCTGCAGCTTCTCGCGCTCAGTTATGTACACCGGCTCGGCATCCAACGAGAACTGGACGAGACGGAGTTCATCCAAATCGAGGTCAAACCCTTCGCGATTCAGCAGTCAGTAAAGGCTGAGAATTGTGGCCCGACCTGGCACATTGTAGTGGTTGTCGAACTGTGTGTCGGCATACTGGAGAACAGCCTGCAAGTTATCTTGAATAATCGACTGTGCCGACGCCAACCGCGCCGCAGCGATAAGCCAAAGGAAGGAGACGACCGAGATGAACATGGTGGACAGCGTCTGACGAGCGACGCGTGAGCACGCATTTTTCAGGAACGACGTCGAATGGATTGATACAAGCCAGATTGTTGTGACACGGCAAATAAGATATGTGGTCTACAGTGCGATTACAAGGGGTCTACGTCTACAAGTCCGTAGGGTTTAAGCATTAAAAGATAGATAGCAGGATGCGGCAGGCGTTAGGCGCGACAGCATTTTTCTACCAGTCGTGGAGCGTCTTGCAACCCGGCTTAGAGAGACCAAGACCACCTCGTAGCAGACCGGGCAAGACCAAGCCGCCGATAATGGTGTTCTCGACGATGGACTCGACATCGTGCGGGGTGATTCGGCCATACCACACCGAGGCTCCACCGGGAGTATAGATCTGAAAGCGAGAGATGAGTGCGCTGCAGGCCCAAGAGGAGACGAACGCGGACGATGGTTAGCCCGGCGTATCGATGCCCTCCGACATGCGAGTTGTACAGAATCAAGGCGCGTTTGGAGTCCTGGAGTGACTTGAGCGTGGTAACAACGTGCTCTTCGCGCTCTTCGTAAGTGCCTTCGAATTTCTCCAACGGCAAGTCGATGAAATGCTCGAGCTGATTATCGACACTCCAGCCACGGCGCTCCAGAGAGTCGGTAAAGGCTGAATCGACTGAGTTGCAGGAGAACAGCAGAATTGGCAGGCTCGTACTCACCTCGCTCGAGTTTTGGGGCAGCAATGGCACAACGATTGTCTCGTCTTTTATGCGAGCCTGCAGGATTCTCAGACTACGGAATAGCACAAGAGAGCACGCACACATGGTGATAACAACTGCGTAGGGCAGGACCCAGGTCTGGAGGCCAGGCTCGTTCTCCTTCGAGCCTAGAATACGGGGGATTGCAGGGTCGAGAGCGTTCTTCCAAAGGAGTTGGGCGCCCTTGCTGGTCGAAGGAACCCCGGCGACGGCGACATAGTCCGGAAACACTAGCACCGTCTCGTCATGGCTGACGGACGCATGGCTGCCATTGAGGATAGCCACCTCCGTAGACGCAGACGTGTCGAATAACCCAGGAACATGGGTGTCGGAGTGCGAGTGCTGGGGTGACGCGGATGACTTGTAGTGGGCAGAGGAGATGTGAGAAGCAAGAGAACCTCTCGTGGAGGTGACGTCCCGTTCCCAATCCGTAGCCGCCGTGGAGATCATTATCTGCCAGCGAAACTTTAGCACGCGCTAGCAGCAGGCAGAGCTGAACGCACCTGTCGACGAAACGGACGGACAGACCCGAGCATCTGCGTCTCCATGTCCACCTTGAATCGGTCGGGGTATTCCGGGTGACCGTCCTCGCAAGGGTCAGCACAACCTCGACAAGGAGCCTCGGAGACGGGAACATCAGCTCCAACGAGCTGGGCTTGAATATTGTGGGGGTCAATCTGGTGGTTGAACGCCCAAGCCTTCAAACGTCGCAACGAGCTCATGGTGGAGCGGGAGTGAGTGAGGAATCCCAACGGCCATCATCATTTGCGCAGCCCAAATCGTTGTCAGATAATTCCGGTCAGATAAGATAGCAAGACTACAAGATTAGACATCGACTTTTCTTTGAATTCCCATAAAAACGAGGTGATTCCATCGCAGCATCCACTGCTTGCTCAAATGGATCGTTGACTCCTTTCATTGTCAGCGCAGAACATTCAACATATCTTGCCGCCCCGACCTCCCGCGACAGCCTCAGCCCCTGCTCCGTCGAAATAGGTCGTTGTCGTAGCGCCGCAAGAGCGTTGACGACTTCGATATTGTCCCTAGTGTCCGTCTGAGTCGCAACGAGCACAAACGGAACCTTGGGACAATGGTGGTGGATCTCGGGAAACCACCGGCTCTGAATGTTCTCGAACGAGGTGCGGTTTCGAACGCTGAAGCAGACAATAAACGCGTCCGTCTGGGGGTATGACAGGGGTCGTAAGCGGTCGTACTCGACAGAGCCTAGATAGTGACTTTCAGCAATGTAATCATCTCGGAAGAGTTAGTACATACCGCCAACATCGAAGAGTCCAACCGTGAATGGATCTTCTCCTACCATCTTCGTTACCACACATGAGTCGAGCACCTAGAGAGGGTCTTAAACTTGTACATTTGTCGCTAATGGACATTCCACGTACATTAGGAATGTAGTGGGCGGGGAATATACCCGTTGTGTGGGAAATGCACAGGGCAGTCTGCCACTGAATCAGTCGACGACGTTTCCCAGACCAACAGCGTACCTTTCCTACGCCATGATCTCCCACCACCACGAGCTTGACAGTCTGCATGATTTTCAGTGCGGCCAGACCCACAGAGCCTTTAAGTAGTTGAGGCTTGCAATTGAAGGCTGTTGCTGTCGTGATTGACACGGAAATTGCCTCGCGCTGTCCAAGGCTGTCCAGGACAACTGTGCTACCATCGTGTACTGCGCAGTTCAGCCACGCGAGTCGTCTTTCATCATTCCTACGCAACTTGAAGATATCGAGAAACCTTTCCACACTGTTCTGCCTGAACTTGAAAGAGCCACATCGAATCAGACGGGAGACGAATAGTTATTTGGATGACTTGGCTTACTATTAGACGGACCGTTGCAAGCGGGTAGTACTATAGGTAATGCCAATGGCGTACCTGGTGCATCGATACATTAAAAAGCGTAGAACGCAGGCATGTGGAAGCACACGGCCGAGGTCGAAGGAAGTCTGAAGTATAGTAGTACCATGAGTTGAACGGCTCGGGTTCACTGTCATGCTTGGCTGGGCTTCCGGCGCGTTGGACACTAGGGAGGTTGCATTTGCGGCGTTGGCGTTGATGGAAACGCCCACAAGTGATTATGTCACAGTCACGTCACGCATTTTGTTCTCAACCCCTCCAATTTAGGCAATTTTCGAACCAGCAATATGTAGCAATATAATGTAAACACCTAGTTCGAGAAATCTGGGCGGACTGGCATCAGAAAACATGTTCAACATCTTTTGCGCCGCTTCTCAGCAGCATCGGTCGCGGCGGCGCCCCGACATTGAACCGCTTCCGCCAGTCAGGATCGTAAGGGATTACCCGAATGCTGCCCTCAGTGGTGGCACCTTACGATATGTCAGTCTAAGCACTAGGATTAAAGCAAATCATGCACCACTCCCCAGCCACGCCGATATCCCATCGCCAAACGACAAGTCGATGAACGGCACCTTGTCTCCAGCACTCTCAATTTCCACAAACATACTATCGACAAACTCCCTGCCCTCACCCGGGTCCAATCCCATCACCGTCTCGATATCGCGGAGCACATCGGTGATGCGGAAGACCCCGCACGACAGCACGCGGAACTTGTACTGCAACTTTTTCGCTGTGGGCACGTACTCGACCTGTTTGATGACGATGTGAGTGCGTCCGCGGGCGGGGTTGCGGTGCAGGCCCAGGGCGTGGATGAGCCCGAATTGCGTCGCGTCGTGGTTGGAGTTGCACCAGAGAGACCAGTCGGTGGCGCGGGCGGCGCCGGACGGGTCTGTGACCGCCATGCGTTCAATTTTTTCGAGTGTGGCGGCCCTCTCGCTGTGGGGGTGAAGATGAATGGAGAGCTGAATGGTGGGCGTAAGTTCGGCATACCGACATTCGACTCTGCATTAAGAGTAAGTGGAGAGTGGTATAAGCGCGAAAACACATACTTGTGGTGCTTCCAATTCGACTTCTGGCACTCCTTCGAGCTTGGGAAAACAACAATCAGTGTCCGTTAAAAAGCAAGCATCGGGGGAAAAAAATCACCAGTAGTAGATGTACTTGCAGTTGTTGCATCTCATGAGCGTTACAAGGGGTTCCCTGGCACCGCACGTCCGGCACCCCTTGGCGACGCGCTGCTGTGCCTTGAAATTCATCTTGCGATTGTCCAACCAAGTCTCCCCGCCGAGGGCCTCCAGCACCGGACCAGCGGGGAGAAGCATGTGTCGCAGCAGTTCTTCGCCCATCAGACGCGGGTTCTTGCGGAACCAAGTAACGAGCCATTTTTCGCTGGGTTGCATAGGTATTCGAGTAACACAGACATTCCAAAAAGAAAAACGCACTGAGTTTCGGCTTGGTCATCGGCGGCAATATTCCGCAGCGCGCGCGCGAGGAACGTGCGGGTTTGGATGAGGTTTGGGAGGCCGCCGGAGCCGGAAGTGTTGGTCATGGTCTCGAGGCCGCGCATTGCCCGGCGCAGCATCTTGGCGGCCAGGATGTCGTCTGCGCGCGTGAGCACGAGCACCTCACCGTACATCTCGAACACCATTCTGTGTTTGAGGCGATGAGTACTAGGCAGCGTGGGGGAAAACGAAAGTTGCGCCTACGGATTCTTCAACCACATCTCTTCTCCCCGCGTGCATTCGTCGTCCATAGCGGCCTTTGCATACGGGAGTGCATCTTGGTAGCGGTTGAGGCGACTGGCAGATTGAGCGTTCAGTTTGTTTGATCTTATGAGATAAACGCTAACGTACTCCAGATGCACGATAATCTTGCTTCGCGCGTTGAGAAGCTATTATATAGGAGTCAGTTCAATCCAAAAACGTGAACCGCAACCAGAAGAAGACGCACACTAAGATACTTTGACTGTTTATAGTCGTTATTCCCTTTAACATGCCCCAAAGCGCGGAGGACGGCCTCGGTACACTCCTCCATGATGCGTATGAACAGCCCGAGTGCCCAGATACATTCGTCCAGAATATCGTCCGGCACTACCCGATTTTTTAACAAGTGTTCCGACAACAGAAGGGGGCGGGGAGCGTAGGGAAGTAAAGTACAAACCATCCTCCGTCCTCGCAAAATACGCAAACCTAAACAAATTCGACACCTGCAGATTAAAAATCAACGCAAGCTTGAGGTGCATCGCCAGCGGTTGTTTGCTTGCGACGACAGAGGCCGGGTTGGACGGAGGGAAGAAGAGCACGATGTCTTCGTAAGTGGAGGGGTTATCCCGCATGTCGAGCGCTGTTTGTTAAATGTCAGTTGTGAGCTGAAGCCTGGGGAACTTGAACTGCATAGTAACGTACATCTCTCCGCATCCGCTCGAACAGCCTCGAGTTTAGGCAAGACAAAATTGTTGGGGAGCTCAAATCCGTCGAGGTGCGCGCGCGGTTCGCTGTGGAAATCATGGTCTGCGAGGGCAACCTCCATGGTCGAAAGAAAGGAGAGTTCTGAAAATTGATGAGGGTGACCGTCGTACACGTGGGGTGACTGACGCGTCGCGTCGCGTCGAAATGTCGTAGCCCATATACGATATGTTCAGCGCTTTAAGGTTTCAAGGTATACTATTCCAAGTCGAAACTAGTCGTACAAAGTCCGAGTCTCGAAACTATCCGTACACTAAGGTCCGATTATAATTTACTGTACTATAAGCTTGTTCGACGAGTCAAACTCGAAGAGAAGAACCGCCGGCCCCGCAATCGTGTTGGTGCTGTCCACCGAGTTGTTGCTAGTCGTGACGACGGCATATATCTGGCCGCGAAGATCGTTCGGGATGACGACCTTGCCATTGTCGATCTTTGCGTACTCGACCGACAGACCCGTGTAGAACGCGGCATAGAGGGCAGTGCCGTCAGCCACTGCGGTTGCGGGTGTGTACTTGAGAGCGATGGATTTCCCGGGCGCGTACGACTTTGTTGTGACGGTGAGCGTGGGGAACGGCTTGAACGGGAGCGCGGGGTTCGTGGACGGGCAGCTCGTGATGAAAGCGGCGGCAATGGTGTAAACTTCGTTTGGGCCGAGAGGGACCTTGGCGAGGAGATTAGACCAGAGCGAGACGAGTTTGAACGAAAAGAGACGTACATCGAGGGCTCCGCTCCAGCCAGCGACTTTGTTGACGGCTGCAGCGACCCAGCTTGCATGGCGGCCTTCGGTGGAGAGTATGCTTGCGGCGGCGGTGAGGTAGGATTTGTCGGTGATGAATTGAGCGGCTCCAGCATACGCCGATGTCCCGACGCCCTCGATGACCTGGCTCATGGCGGCGAAGGATTTGGGGTCGGTGTAAGGGCTGGCGAGACAGAATTAGTCGACGGCGGGCGAGGTGCATGAGTAGAACGTACAAGCTGTAGTTGCAGGGCTGAGTTGCGTCGGCGCCAAGTGCTTTGCTCAAGAACGCTACATGGGCCGCCTCGTGTTCTGCGACCTGGGCGAATCGACCACGGGCGTAGGTGGGCAATCCAGCCTTCTCAAAGTCGGCCTCGCTGAACTTCTTGAGCGCGCCAGAGTAGAAGGCGTTCTCGAGATGCTCGAGGGTGAGCGCAAAGTTGAGCACGGCCTTGTCTGGTAGTGGGATAGGTGAGAACGAGCAGAATGCACAAAGGCGAGATAGTGCGCACCATCGACGGAGTCGTCGCGCTTGACCTCGGACTGAGGGATGGCGGCGACAGCGAGAGCGAGAGTCAAAGTGAAAATCGTCGTCTTCATGATGATGGCGGGAGAGAGAGAAGAGGACTGTTGGATCAAAGGCACATCCGCTGGGCTCTTTATACTGCTTACTCGCTCCAGCAAGCCGGGCATCTCGGCCGCATGTTCGGCTGACATGGTGCTGTCAGGCAAACTTCAGAGGAGTCGAACGTTTTCTGCAAGTCTCCATCGGGCATCTCGGGCGGGTCGAATTCCACGCGTTTTGGTCCAAATATTCAGGGAAATGCGAGGCTAGTTGCTGCAAGAATAGTAGGAGGGTAGAGTCTACCCGGTAAGACTTGCAGCATCCAAAGATTCAGGAAAGCAGAACAAAGCGGATGCGATCGAGGACAAGGTCGTCGTCACAGCTCGTCATAGTCGCGACCCAGAATCGTACGACTGGTTCGTCCACGAGTTTGCATGAAGCGTATTCGGTTGGCATTCGAGGAGCAACGGCGGATTCTGGTTGCGGCTGGGTTGAGGCAGTACTACTTGCTGGCAAGTGAACATTTTGGACGTCTGGATTCAGAAGGCTGCCAGGTGGTGCCCGAGAACGCCGGCCATCTAGTCAATGACGAGCCTTCTGCGACCCCTCGAGCTCGAGGGTTTGGCAGTTGAAGGATATCGATACGAAATAAGTTGTTGCATGACGCGCGTGACACCGCCGACTTGCTTGCTTCCAGCTGCATGCTCACAAGGCTCGCTGGAGAGCTAATTCCAGCAGCAAAATGTCCTTCAACTGTACGTTGGTTGCTTCTCACACAAACGAAAACTCACATTCCCAGTTTTCCGAGGCACTTGAATCGCTCTGCAACAATACCCATGTTTTGGCCTCGGGCGCACGAAAGGACGACCTCCGCGCAGTATTTCACCAGCTCCTCAAGCCATGTTTGTGAGCGGACTTTATACTTTTTTCAAAGCCGTCTCTCATCGACATTTTGGCCTCTAGGACCGCGAAAACCTCCGTCCAAGTCGACGTGTCGAAGCCCACTCGCGTCAAGTTTCACGACCATGCGCGGCTCGTCATTCCAGACTACTTTGCGGGACTTGGTACGCGTTCTTCTCCTCGTTCTCCAGTCGCCATGACGCAACAGGCTACATCCTGTCCATGCAGGCGTATGGCTCACAAAATCTCGTCCAGCGTATCAGACTGCTCGCGCTGTACGCCAAGATTTGCAAACTATCGGCGACGCATGTGAATTCGCGTCCACCGACGACGGTGCAGCTTTTGTGGGTTGACACCGTGCGTCCTTCGTTCTTATTGTATCTCGTTTGACCTTGTGCAGCCCAAAGACCCGCGTCTGGTCCTTGGCTCCAGCCTTGCCTGGTTCAAGGCGCGGAATCACTTCCAACAAGCACGTTCGGTCCGTGCAGGCATTCTACACGACCTTTGGGATGCGCCTGGCGCCCTCATCCACCCGACGCCGATGCAGTCTCTGTTCCCGAACCCTGTCGGCTCCTTGTTCGGGACCTGTTGGGGAGATTGCGCCGAGGCAATATCGCTTTCCGCGTGCGTATTTCGGCTTAGAGACTGTTCTTTCAAGATCTCTCAACCATAGACAGACTCTGGAAACAAGTCTCTTCGCGTACACCATTGAGGACGCTGGCGGTCAATGTCGCGTCTATGAATTCACCGGATCCAGTGTCAGGTCGTAGTGCGAGCGATTGGCTCTTGGAACATTCCTCTATCCGTGATCTCCAAGAAACATTCAACATCCTCACGCGCGCCAACGCGTTGCGGTCGATGTGCAAGAATTGCGAGCACTTGCACCGCGTTATTGGGGCCGATATCGTCGACTGTGCTCATCCTGCGGACCTTCTACCTTCAAAGCTACATTCAATGGATTACGCCGGATGATATCCTCGCCGACTTGAAAGAAGCATCGTTCATCACGAGCTCGAATAAGCCGTACGCACGTCGGGCGGATAACCTTGCGCAAATTCAATAGCGTCAAGGTCAAAGCGGAGAACAAGAAGCAGTATCAGGAATATCTTAAGGAGCCCAATGGACTGACGGAGGACCTTGGTGCGTGTTTCTCTTTCTCTCTCTCGTGTAACGGTAGTCGCTGACGCCAAAGCAGATATCGCGATGGAGGAAGAAGAGCTTTCCGTGGAGTAAGCGTAACAACTCGGAGAACATAATACCAGAATAGAAGAGATCCTCACTGCCCTGCGCGAGTTTGGTGGTCGAGAACAACAGCCCAGTTGCAGCATTGACGTGCTCGAAAATGTGAATGTATTTTACGGAAAGCAACGTGACCAACTGGTACTGTACAAAACGGCTTCTTATGTATATGTACAACCAAAACCAGCCGGTCTAGTCAAATCAACTCAAGCGGCTAGCAATAACAAGAGACAAACCTCTACGAAAACATCGCTTCCTCGGCCCACGCACCCGCACCACCCATCGCATACAATTCCTCTTCCGCACCAGGGCCCCACATGTTCCCGCTGTCCTGGCCTTTGTGTGCCTGCAAGTTGTTAGTAGAGTAGACGGGGGGGAGGGGGGAAGGATACGCGTTACCTTTGTGATAAACTCGCGACTCCTCCCCATCTGCATGTCGAGGCTCTCCAATAGCTCGCTCTGCGACTGGGCGCTACGCAGCACCGCGTCGACTTCCTCTCGCGTGAATTGCGGGGGCGGGTCGGAGAACGTTACGGTGCCCGAAGCGGAGATTTGTGCGTATATGTCGCCTGCTTCGATCTACAACGCGATATCAGTAGGGAGACAGAAATACAACGGCACAAGCAAACGCACCATGCTTAAAAGCAGTGCCCGGACATCATCTTCGCTCGGCATCCCCACGAGCCTCGCAATATCCGCCAACCCGAGCGCGACATACGTCGCCGTTAGCTTTCGGAGCGTCCACCGTGGCGCACGGTCCACGGCCTGCTGCACCAGCCCCAAATTCTTATCTGACGAGAACAACTGCTTCTCCTTGTCCAGCAAGCCATGCAGCTTCTCCGTATTCTGCGGGTATGCGTTGATGAGTTCGGTGTAGACCGAGGCCTTGAAGATGCGGGGGAGCGCTGCGTGTGCGTATTTCGGGAGTGCGGTGGTCTCCCCGCGCGAGATGAGCTGGACGAGGCGGAGTTTCTTGAGCGCTTCGAGCTGGAGGGCGGCTGGCGCAGCGCCGGGAGCCGTGACGCAGATTTCAAAGTACTCTTCCGCCTCAGGCCATTTTTTGAGCATCGCGAGGGCGACGCCGCCGAGGTAGTGGTAGATGAGATTGTCGTTGTAGGTTAGGTCGGAGAGGGAGGTGGAGACGTTAGCGATGGGGTTGCCAAGAACGGAGAGGGCCGCAGAGGGTTGGTTGGCCGCGATGCATGCCTGTAATAGATGAACATGTATCATACAGGGTACGAGGAGAGCTCTCTCACTTGGAGGAATATCGGGTGAATAGTGGTGAGGTATGAGGTGTCCGGTGGGTAGCGATTGAGGAGATGGTACAACGGTCCAACGGCCCACGATATCTAGTTCAAATCAGCATGGTCTGCAATCTTGAGAGAACTACACGCACACTGCCAAGATGGCCAGCATATTTGACTATCCCTCGGGCAAGAAGCGTCACTGCGAAAAGGTCAAGTGTCGGCAACGACGGACAACAATGCGAACCTCGTTCGGGGGCAAGACGGGCTTGTTCGGGCAAGAAGGTCATGCAAAAAGAGGTGATGACATTCGGAGGGATGGGTGCATTGGCGATGGTCAGCCGCGCAGACCTGGATGTCGATGAGGACGCAAACTGGGGAAGGGAAATGGCCCACAAGATATACAGGACTCCCAGAGTGTTTTGTCGGAGGTCTAAAACCGTCAAAGGATCTTGGCCGCTCGCGAGAGGACTGGATAGGATCGTATCTCTCGACTCCTTTGGAAGACTGTTCTTTAGAGTGTGATTCAGTGCGGAGAGGTTGTTTGTGGTCGTGATTTCGTTCAGGATGCGGTCGAGAGATATTTCAGGGGCCATGGTGGGCGCTGCATAAGAGCAGGATCAGCTTCAATCGAGCGCTCGGTGGGACGCGCGATGAAAGAGCCTGGGCGCTTGTTTGTGCACTCACCAAAGAAAGGACTGCAGGAGGATTAAAGACCCGTCTCGTCTGGGAGAGCTGAATGCTTCAGCTGGTTGTTTCAGCTGGTTGTCTACGTCGGTGCCGTTGGTCGATGCGGCTGCAAAAGAGAAGGACGCGTGCTGTGACTTTGGTCACTTCCTGACTCCTTGTTGCGAGCCAACACACTGCAAACATTGAAACAATTTACTGTGCTTGCTTGGACGTCCCATGCCTGGACTGACGCTGCCATACGAGCTCATAGCGGAGATTCTATCCCCTCTACTTGATGTTCCCGACGAGCTCTTCGCCAGCTGCGTCGGATCCCCATTCTCGACCTACGGCCCTTCCTCCGCGAACTACCTCCTCGTCTGCAAGTCCTGGCTGCACGCTGGGACACCCCTGCTCTATCGGGTCCTCATCATCCGCTCTCGAGATCAGGCGAAAGCTCTCGCACGGACATTCTCCCAGCCTCATAACAGCCACCTCGGAAATTATGTGAGAAACCTCCGCATAGAGAGCGGGTATGGGACTTCTATCAAGACCATCCTCGCGTGCTCGCCGAAAATTACGCATTTGAACTTGACGTTGGATGTGTGGCCGCCCGATACGGTAGACCCAACGTCCAAAGGACTCAAGCTCATCAATCCAACGGCGCTTATGCTTCAGCACCATGGCTCTATCTCCCGTTCTCCGCGAACGAAGATGGTCACTCAGCTGGCGAATGGGATAGCCGATGCAATTCCAGGTTGGACGCGACTTGTAAGACCCCGCTCAGGCCCGATATATACTCCCAGCTGATTCGGCCTCCCAGACAACGTTGCACTATGATTCCATTGGCATGGACGACTCGCAGAAGATCTCCCGTCCGCTGGTTGACGCCAAACGTCTAACCACTCTCTTCGTGTCCTCCACTTCGACCGCTCACCTGGCATGCAAACTCTTGGCCAATACATGCCCACTCGAGGTAATTTACATCACACAAGCGCCGACTGCTAGGAAGCGGAACTGGTTGAATAACCAGCCAGTGCTGCGGCAGTTAGTCAAGTTTCAGATCGAGCCAAGGTGGGTGTGCAAAAAGGTGTCTGCTGCTGGCCCTGATAATCAAAGTAGCCCAGTCGTGCTTCCCCCCGTCGAACGGAATCCTTTTTACATCCCAATGGACTCAGCTACAGAGGAGGACCGAAAAGCCGTCTGGTCCCGTGTCCAGTTCTTCGCGATGTTCGTGCAAGAGCGTGCATTGGATGTTCCGAATCTAGATCTACCTCCCCTCCTTCCGTTCCTCCATGTCTCAAAGCTGTTCTATGTGCATCCAATCTCTACACCTTTACGCCCAGGCTCATACCCCAATAGAAACTAGCCTTGCCACATCTCCTTGTTCACATCAAACTAGCATGGCGAGGAAATAGCACTGGGATGGACACAGAGGCGTCCTTTCAACTTACTCTTGCAAACAGCCATCCAGTAGAAACTATTTCTAATGGCCGATCATATATTCCGATGTCCTGGCGGACCTTCACTCTTGTGGCGCAGCGAATCGGATGGTCCCTCCAGCAATGTGACCTTCGCACTGGCTACAACTCTGAGGTCGATCGCGACCCGATGGCGGTCAACATTTTTTCGGCATTTTGTGGAATTGCGGACGCTTGTGTGGAATTGCTTGGCAGAATTTAAGCCAACAGGAAACAACTCAACCCTGGAGATAGAGGCGCTCCCCAAGCTGAGCCATCTGCGGATTGTAGCAGCCGACCAAACATTCCTCGACTTGCTCTCAACGTTCAGGTACGCCCAATTCAGCCTAATACACTCACTCCTCATCAATATGGACGACAGATTGCCCTCACTCAAAACCCTCCTCTTCGTTTGTAAAACCCTTCAATACGAGCCCTTCCTCCGCGCTCATGGAAGTACACTTGTGGAGCTCGAGCTCCAGGGGAAAGACCTCCAAGAATTCAGTGTTCCTGTACTCGAACTCTGCCCTTGTCTCACAAAGATAACTATAGAAAGCTCGGTAAGGATACGCAGCGTGAATTGGTGTAACTTAGAAAGGCTTACATTCATGCAACAGCTTCTCAGATTCTACGATGCAGACAACCTCTTCCCTCGTGTGCAGAACCGCACCCTTGTCAAGTTTTGCCTTATGTGGGGTTGTCGGATCGTGTACGTCTGTCTAAGCACGAGACTCCTCCACCATCATTGCACTGACCCACTGCGAATATAGTGCCCCGAAAAACTACAACACCTGGGAGACCCTCATAACGACCTTTGACACCAACCTCCTACCTTCGCTCAAAGAGATTGAACTAGTCAATTTCGAATGGCCGAGAAACCAGAGGCTGATCAACGACAGCCCTTTCATTCATTGGGCGGACTTGTTGCGCAAGCGGGGTATTCATCTTTTGGACAGACGTGGCAAGAGGTGGCGAACCAGGTATAAATTTGAAGGCGGCTAGGTTGTGGTATATTTTTCGAGAAAGAGAACATCTACTCTGCCACTTCCAGCCGTAAAAACCATTTACATAACTACTTACTAGCCGCATCGAGACCCGCACAATCTTTCTTTTGACTGACACCCGCAGATGCCAACCCCCAATAGCTATCATAAGGTGTCCGAAACCTTTGTCGTTTCTGTGATATCGATGGTCACAGTAAATTCACTTCGATCTGAGGATGCCCATCTGCATCACCCTATATATAGCCTGTAAGCCCAAAGACCTCTCTTGATATACTGTGTGGCTTACACCGAGACTCGGAGTTGCAGAAACCGGAAGCAATGAAGGATGTGATGGGAACATTGAGGTATGAGTTTGATTCTGGTGAGCGGCTCGAAGAGCGGTGCGGGAGTTGAGCCTGCGATCTTTTCAGTTTTTCTTTTCACCCGCGGAAGAGTGGGCAAACCCTGCCAAGAAAGAGTTTGCAAACACTGATATTGGAGGATAATGAGCACTGTTCGGCAGTTCGCTAGTTAGAAGACTACTTACATTGGGATCTTATTGCGAATAACGCCATCCATATCACTGAAAGTATATTGTGAATATCAGAGTTCAAGACGAGATGAGCGGCGACGAACGATTTGTCTTCATTGTCTGAAGCTAAAAACGAGGGTCAGCATGACAAAGGTCCTTGGATGATGCAACATACAGCCACGGCAGTGGCAATTCCAGACACACTATCCTCTTTGTTAACAGGGAATAAAAGGGTATGGAGTTATTCGAACCTCGTCAACAAGCCGGTTTCTACAACACATGAATTTAAGCGACAGACAAGTTTGAACTATGGACACACCAATGGTCCATGTAATAAGCTGGTTGATGATAACGTTGGTCTTTTTGAACCACTTCTCCCGGTCTCTACGAAGAAGGATAACCAGGGTCAAAGCGATAACCAGGTCCGTCGCGGCACTGAGGCTGAGCACGAGAATCGCGACCGTACCCCATTTGTCGAGATACTGTGGCAGCGACGTGGCTTGTACCCCGCCCACGAATAATGCAAAGGCGCCGGCAAACCACACAAGAGACAAAATCGCAAAGCAGATGGCGATGGGCCTGTTGTTGGAGAGGATGTAGATCCGGTTGTTGGAGAGGATGTAAATCCGGTATGCAAAGAACTGCTGGACTGGGGCGAAACCGTTTGATTAGTTTGCACTGGGGATGTACGCAGAGTAAGTATGCGCACCTGAGACGACGATGAAGCCCGACAAAAGAATTCCGATGTCTAAAGTAACAGGCGGCTTGAGAAGTAGACTTGCAGGGTTGCCATAATCAATGATACTGTAGCTGTAAAGTACATGGGAGAGACACGCGGCGTGAGCTGTTTCGACCAGCCTGTTATGGGATGAGCTATAAGTCGACCATCGGAGGAGGCTACATACCATACGAAGACGACCTGGACCAATTAGATAAGACTACCTGCAGGAAATGCGACATACCAAGAGCTTGATTGAGAGGCGGTCCTGAAGAAAGCGCTCAAAGTACATGTATACTTGAAGAGTCGTCATTCCAAACAGCACGCTGGACAGGATGACGCCGATTTGCAAGGCACCTGCGCTCAAATGAGCTTTGTAGGCTGCCAGTCATCGTCTTCTTCCCCTTACAGTATGTGCTTCTTTCATGGAACCATGTGGACAACCTGGGTGTAAACCGCCATGTTTCTTCGTGGTGGTGGCTGGAGAGACGAGGGAGCGGGCTCGCGACGAGTCGCGTTGAACTGCGATAATTTAAGCGTGATTGATAACATGAGTGACCGATGTGACTGATGTGGCTCATGTCCAAATCGGGCTTCCTTCCAACAACAGCCTTGGCGCACACGAGCCTAGGATAGGATAGGATAGGATTAATACACGGCACGGTCCGACTACCGAGTCGAGTTGGACTCGACTCGTTACCGAGTTGACTCGGACTCGCGGCAACACTAGCTCTAAACGAGATATAAAAGCCCGCGTCGCTTCTGAAGAATACCAGTGGGTCTCTATCATGTCCTCCGAACCAACGCTAAATGAAGCTGCCGGTTCCGAAAAGGACAAGATCAAGCAAGAGCCGGAAGATCTCACAGAATACCCTCATGGTCTCAAGCTCGCTCTACTGCTGCTTACCCTCTGCATCTCCGTCTTCCTCGTAGCTCTAGACAATACTATCCTCGGTGAGTTCTGCTATTTTCCGGGGAACACGGCACTGAAACTTGTTAGCGACTGCCATCCCGCGCATAACTGACCACTTCAATTCTCTCGACGATGTCCCGTGGTATTTGAGCGCGTGAGTAGCAATGCGCTTGCATATATCTGCTGACTCTCGTGCAGTTATCTTTTGGTCAATCGTGACTTCATCTGTTATGTTCACCACTCATAACTCGCGCAACAGACCAGCGCCTCGACCCAGCTATTGTTTGGCAAATTCTACTCATTTCTTCCCGTGAAATGGGCTAGTCCTTCATTGCGCAGACGTCTTCCAATTCTGAATGTTCGCAGGTGTACATCACCGCTGTCACTCTTTTCGAAGTCGGTTCGGCCGTCTGTGGTGCCGCACCGAGCTCCAACGCTCTCATCGTCGGGCGCGCGATTGCAGGATTAGGTACGCCCACATTTTTTTGGGACTACTTGCTTTGTCTTGACTCATTTCTTTCTCGTGTAGGGTCAGCTGGCATTTTCAGCGGCGCGATTATTATTATCTGTGAGTCGGACTGTCTGTTGCACGTCTACCTTGGCTCACGAAAAGTTGTAGCGCATTCGGTACCGCTTGTAAAGCGTCCTGCGTATCTCGGCTTGATGCAAGGCATGTATGGCATCGCGTCCGTCGCTGGCCCACTTATGGTGTGTAATATCAAACTCGTCGAAGCGTCAAACTAACGATTCCAGGGCGGGGCCTTTACGGATAAGGTTTCGTGGAGATGGTGAAGACTTTTGCGCCATTTATCTTTCCGTCCACTGAATGGCCTATCTTAGGTGCTTCTATATTGTACGCTCGTCACCCCCCGGAACGCCAGCTGCTTACTAGCAATCCGCACAGAACCTTCCCGTCGGGTCAATAACCCTTCTGTTCATGACCTTCTTTTTCAAAATGCCGCCGACCAAGCAACAAACCCCGACCAAGACAACAGTCTGGGCGCGGATTAAGCAGCTTGATCCATTCGGTACTCTCACGTTCATCCCAGCCATCGTCTGTCTGCTGTTGGCGATGCAATGGGGAGGCACCAAATACCCCTGGAACTCGGGCCGCATTATCGCGCTCTTCGTTGTTTTCGGTGTCCTTCTCATCGCGTTTTCGATTATCCAAGCACTCGTGGGTGATGCAGGGACGGTACCGCCCAGGATCTTGAAACAACGCAGCGTGTGGGCTGGCTCAATCTTCGCGTTCAGTCTTGGTGGCGGATTTTTCCTGCTGGTGTATTACGTCCCCGTGCGTTTTTCCTTCTTCATTGCAATCTTTCCCATCGACAACTTGTGCCAGATTTGGCTCCAAGCGGTCAAAGGCGTCTCAGCGGTTCACTCCGGAATCGACACCATTCCAATGATTGGGTCTCTCGTCTTCGGGATTCTCTCCTCAGCGGTAGTCATTTCTTCCGTGGGATTCTACGTGCCCTTCCTCTACCTCTCCACGATCTTCATGTCCATCGGCGCGGGTCTCATAACCACATTCAAAAGCAACACAAGTACCGCGCACTGGGTGGGCTACCAGATCGTCTACGGTCTGGGCGTGGGTTTCGGCGCGCAGATCCCCGTCATCGCCGCGCAGACGACGCTTCCTGCGGCGGACATTGCCGTCGGCTCAACTTTGCCCATTTTCATGCAATCCATTGGCGGCGCTTTGTTCCTCTCCGTCGGCGCCAACGTATTCACCACCAAGCTCGCAGGAGGGCTTGCGGCACGCGTTCCGGGGGTGGACCCTTCGATTGTGTTGAATGCAGGCGCAACGAGCTTGAAGAGTGCCGTGGATCCGCAGTATCTGCCAATCGTTCTCGAAGTGTACAATAGTGCACTCATGCAGGCCTTCAAAGTAGGGATAGCGATGAGCGCCGTGTCGATTGTTGGCGCGTTGACGATGGAGTGGAGGAGTGTCAAGGCTTTGAAGATAGATGATGTGCCTGCGAATACCACGTAGCACTTGTTATAGAGGACCTGTCGTCGTAGTGTGTAACACTGGCATCAAATGGCGGCAATTGCACGAGGTTCTCCATGTGTGGACGAGGGAGAGAACGTGTCGCAGTTGTCGGCAACTAGTTTATGAGGGCGAGTATACAAACGGGACACGACCAATCGACGGACACGACCAATCGACGGGACACGACCAATCGACTGTGCGTGCCATCTCCGGGAACACTGGATTCGACCAGTGGGATAACGAGGTGTTAACGCGCCTGCCATCTAAAGTTACTTATTGTGGCAAAAGAGGGCGAAAGAGAAAGGGAGATCAGACCGTCACGTGCACATCACGCCGCTCTGGCCACAACGGCCAGCACGCCTTGCACGCGTGCATATCGCTCCGATTACCAGCTGCGATACATTGAATCTGCTACACCGTGACGACGACTCTCCTTCTGCAGTCGGTCAAAATCACTCTCGAAATCAACTCGACGACGAAACGGTGGATGTAAAAGAGACAAGAAATATTCTCACTCCGAGTTTCCGACGAGTCGTTGTCGTTGTCGTTCTCGTGAAGGAGTACGCACCCGAGATCGACGCAATGTGGGTGGTCGGTTCGTTTGAGCTGGTGGCGATGCTGACATACCAACGGAGCCCGAAGGCGGGCCAATACGCTCAAAAATGTGCCAAGTCCACTGCGTAGGTCCCAGGCGATATTCTGATGTTATACACACAACGTAGTACTAACAAGATAAAAACTAGGGAATAAGCTGTCGGAGACATCTCAGGATTTCACCTGATGAATAATATTCGTCCAATTTGTGGCGTTGGAGCGCAACCTTCATGTCCAATAAATCCCGCACTTCAGGATAATCCAACACGAGATGGTAAAGGCCGATAAACTTGCTTTCGTGTTCTACGGGTAGCGATATGGTGGGGCGCGTGTCCGTTTTCGGCGGGCTGACATAAATGTAAGTGAATTCGGTGATGCCATGGTCCTCCATCCAGACGCGGCCCAGGTCATTTACAGTATGCGTTTTGTCTGCCTCCAACGCCTGGAATACGAACACGTGATTGCTTCGGTCGATGTAGAAAGAGTCGAACGTTCGAAAGTTGGACTCGCGCACCCGGTAGAGCTGGTGTTCGTGGAGTTGTTCCAGTTCGGAGGTGGGGGTGCGGATGATGGCCAATGCTTTGGGCTGCTGCTTGGCTTTGGACGCCGGTTCTATGGACATCCTGCCATCGGCCAACAGAATTTGGCCACAGTCCTCCTCCTGGGCCTGCCACATATTCGCTGTCGCTCCGCTGCGGGCATGGGGCAATTTTCGAACTTGCGAAGGGGCCACCAGCCACCCTCTCCGATAAACCAATGATGGTGCTTGTCGAGCAAGTCCGCGGCTGTCGTTTTGCAGCCAGGACTCCCCGACCCGACATTGATGACGTACAGGAAACGACGGGCCGTATGGAGGTTTGTGTCCAGTTGAAGGACGAGCAGGTCCTGCAGGTAACTGGTGGGAGAGGCCATGCGGAATTGGGTCCGGTCTCTGTCGTCCAAGGGCAACGGCGTAACGAGCAGGTCGCCAACCTTGTCGTCGAACGACCAGTTAAGGGTTGGGAGTTGGATAGCTTGCATGATGAGCTCCGTCTTGTCCGCCAGTTTACCCGCCACTATCTTGACTTGTTCGTCAAATGCAGAGAGCCGGTGGCACGAGTCATAGACAAGCCGGGCTGAGCCCCCGAATTTCAGGAAAAAGGCGTGCATGTCTGCACCTGTACGTTGCTTGATTTGCAGGGAAGATCTAGCACGCGTCAGCACAGCCAGATATTGTTATCTGAGGGAACATACCCAGCGAACAGCTCATCCAATGTCCATGGCTGCATCAAGCAAAACGAACGGATACCTGAGCCTTGATTCTTCACAGCCCACTGAGTGCAACTGGGGCCTGGGGATGCCGCCTGAACGATGAAGAAGCCGCTGTCGATCACATCCTGTGGGGGGGCCTTGTTATTGACGTTGGAGTCGACAAGAACCCAGGCGCTCTTTCCCAGAGCGAGTGGTAGCAGATTTGGGTCGCGAAGGCAGAAGAAATGGGCGCCAGTATACACCAGAACGGCCTTTGGGTGCACCATATATGCCGTAGGAAGGTTGGCCGCTACGCGAAGCCAGAAGATAACGGCGAGGAAGGCTGTCTTGCCTGTTATACATTCGATAAACAGAATTCCATACAGAGTGGACAACGGACCCATTCCAGGGAGCCCCGTAATGATGAGCGCAACCCAGCCTCTGTACAGATTGCCTTGGTGGGGGTCCAGGAACGGGTTTGGGGAAGACCGTGGCCTCTGATATGTCGGGTATGCGTTCCGGAATGCACAGCTCGTCGGTGTCCGGGGAATAGTTCTGGTTCGGCGGGACGTTGACCTGGCGCGGCGGAACATCGTCCACATCCCTGCGGTCATCGACACTGAGGGAAGATGTCAAGAAAGAGGATTCGGGAGGAACCCATACGGTTTACGCTGGCGGGAAAGTCCGCTTCATATGGGCTGGGGCCGCTTCCCTCTTGCGGTCCAAGTACCACAGTAGCGCCACGAGGATGTTGTAATACTCTTGGCGGATCAGGAGGCGGGTGCTTGCAGAGGGCAGGAAGTCTGGGTCCTGAGCGCTTGGTATGACCCACACATGCGCCGGCGTCTTGACCTTCGGAACGTCATTCGGGGGGCGGACGACGGGCATTCTCTGAGGAGCTGGCGGGTTCTCCACGGTGAGGTGAGAGAACGCTGAGTCTGGGATATTGGGCAGGTGTAGGGTGGGGCGAAGTCATTATTAGCCCCTGTGTTTGGTCACACTCCATCAGTGGCAACTTTATCGGGATTAGCAGAGCACACGTGTATGACAGCTCCCTCAGAATCGTTAACTTGAACAATAGCTACTTAGCTACGCCTTTTCATCCCCAACCTTACGCAGACACGGTAAAGTTCCCTGACGTCCCAGTAAAAGCCGAAATGGACCCAATCAACGGCTTGGAGTCGCCAAAGTACTGCAGACGGTAGGTTCCAGCTAATCGTTATCGGTCAGATAGATATTTTGTATAAATAGAGTAAAAACGTACCAGGCGTACCGGCCTCGATCGTCCAGTTTAGAGTGACTGTGCTCGTCCCCAAAATGGTGCTAACGCGCAACCACTGGTACGTTGTCGACGGATGCGAGTCTGAACGGACAGCTTTCCACGCGCCGGCAGTGAGCTGCTCGACGCTCAGGAAGGTGCCCTCCAGCCGGAGGTTATTCTATGTCGCATGAGCGTTCATATTTCTCACAGAAGCCGAAAAAAAACACGCACCCTCGGGTTCGCACCTACAAACTGCGCAGAGACGGTCTGGCCGGCCTTGTACGGCGTGCTGGACACATCTACCAAGACGCTACCGAAGCTCTTCCCGAACGGGGCCGCGTCAAACACGACTCCCGTCTGCAGGGAGATAGCGGAAGACTGCAGCTCTGGTGGGGCGGCGTCCGTCGCGGGCGTTCCCTTGGGCGAATCGGCGAGGAACGGGACGAGGGACGTGTATTTGTCGATGTAAGCCTCGAGGGTGTCTACCTGGATGATTTATCTCGTGGCAAATAGAAGAGAGATGTGATTACATTGCCCGAAGATGGTCGAAGCGCCTTCATACCGCTGGACGGCGTACTCTTCGCGCGTGGTGATATAGTGTGCATACGTATTGGCGGGGCCAGTCACAACGACATAGGCGGAGTTGTCGATGATACCGTCAGCAATCAGGGCGGCCCGGATGGCGTTACGCAAGCGACGACCGGCCATGGTCGTCAGTTCCCCTGCAGATCCACTGAGCATCTTCAAGCGTGGATTGAGGGAATCATACCAGGTATGACCGCCATGACAAAGTTTCCAACCTTGAGCATCTGGATGTCGACGGTGCTCGGGGACCAGGCGTACGGCTGGGTAGCATAACCCTTTTGAAAAGACGTCAATCGTACAGAGGAGGGATATGAAACAATAAGCTACCGTGTTGAGCAAGATGGGCTTGGGTGCCTGGCAGGCAACTTGAGCGGCAGACGGTGCTGGCGTGATGAAACCCTTGACGATCTCCCAGAAGGGGTTCCTAAACATTGCTTAGCAGGTGCTTCGTTCGAGAGAAAATACACACTGAGTCGTCGAGTTGTCGCCTTGTACGAAGTCAAAGGATCCAGGACCGTCACTATACACGGGTTAGTCCCATAAAGATTAATCCCAGTGTACTCACGTCGTTCCACCCCGCAAAGGAGAACCCCATCGCAGCAGGGCAGGTCTGAGCCGTGGTCCCGTTGGGGAGGGTAAACGTATGGTTCGCCATGTCCAAGTAAATGTGGACGCTGCGGACCGTCCCGCTAATAGAAGAGAGCTTCCCGCCCAGGATCGTCTGGGCCGCGTTCACCTGGGTCTGCGCAATCATCTGGTTGGAATGGAAGCCGAACGCGTCGAGGGTGAAGCCGGGGCCACGACCATGACATTGCTCAACAGTACCGCCACAGGTGGAGGTGTTGGCCTGGCACGGCATACCGTCGAATACCTCGCCAGGAGACTCGCAAAAGGCGCCGAGGCTGTGAGGGGCGGTTAATAGAACTGTGGTTAGGTATTAGATGGACGCACGTGTTGGGGCTGGTGTCACCGACGTTAGCTTGGGCAAAGCCAGCGACGAATGTCTGATTGCCAGGCATCGCGTTGGGTTCAATCGAAGCTAAAATGAAACTCAATAAGTTAACAGAGCGAAACGAAAACGTCGGACTCACC
The DNA here is from genome assembly GCA_029282125.1 of Mycena amicta. Lineage (NCBI taxonomy): Eukaryota > Fungi > Basidiomycota > Agaricomycetes > Agaricales > Mycenaceae > Mycena > Mycena amicta. Next base: position 19,719 of record JARIHP010000100.1, on the reverse strand, counting down.
CTCGTACAAATAGGCCGCCATTCCCTTGTTGTCCGTGCTTACGAGGGTGTTGTTCTCGTAGATACTCGTGCCATGTACCGCGAAGAAGGAGAGGAAGCCACGATCTGCGCCAAAGCTGAGCAGACTCATCGTCGTGTCCTGATCGCCGCCCTGGTCGGTATAGAGTGCGCGTTCGGCTGCAGGGTTCGCAAGATACGCCGTCGGGCTCCGGTTGCGGTTCCCGCCAGTAACAGTCGTGTTTCCAACCGCCAGCGTCCCGGTTTTGAGCGAGGCATGCGCGCGGTCAACAGCCAAAACCACACCAGTCACGATAGCGTCGTATGTCTGCTTCACGAATCCCAACGAGGTGATTTGAGGGAGCAGGTTCTCGAGGTAGCCGCCGACGCCGCTGTGCTGATGCGTACTGGAGAGCGCAAAGTTCTGCGCGGTGTAGAGTGTACCGTATTTGGCTGCCAGCTGCGCGAGGATGGCACGACGAATACCGGTGTCGCCCATGGCAATGTCGGCATTGATGAAGACGATGCGGTTGGTGGTGTTTGCGGTCTCCCCGACAATGAATGCGCGCGCGCGTTGGCGCTGATGCAAACCGGAGTCCGTCTGCGAGAGGGACGCGTAGCTAGACAACCTCAATGAGATTCGAGGCTCAACAATTCGACCTCTACGCACCCCATTTGATTCGTCTCAACCTTCAGAACGCATGAAGATCAAGATATTTGAGCTTGAGAGCAACAGACATACCACTTAATAGGAGAAAAAATGAGTCTTTGGATAGTTTTGCATGGGGGAGAAAACATACCTGGCCCAGTAATATCAGCTATCCCCAGACCAAGGAGGTACTGGGTCTGCGCGACAGCATTGTGGACCGTGGCGGCAAGCACCAGGAAGGAGGGAAGGAGGCGGACCATCCTGCGTTGAGGGAGGAGCAGAAGGAAGCGCAGGGTAGCACATATGATATATGGATGAGAACGAACTCGAAGAACAATGATGCGGAGCCAGCTGAACTGGGCAGCACATGGTGCCCTGAAGTTCGCGACGACGTCCTATTAATATTGCCTCCGCGTTGGTGAGAGAAGGAGAGCACGAGATGGTGACTGTAACCGAGCAGCCGACGCCGCCCAAAAACCGAAGGTAAGGATTCCAAAGCTAGAACATTATACGAGATAATAATAAAGTCTACGAGGTCTCGGGCTTCTTGCTCACAACAAGATACATCGGCGTGAACAACTAGCAAGCACGTCAGTACCAAGGCATCGTGTAGAAAGAAATGAGCACACCTTTTGTTGACCACCACGCACGAGCGACAATGCTGCGACCTTCAACGCCTCCCCGACATCATACGTCCCCTTGGGCAGCAGGCCAAGTTTCTCCGCCAACCAAACGACATTCTGGGTGACCAGAATCCCGCTCCAGCTCATCCGCCAGACGGTGATGTAGTCCCATGCAGTCTGCGCCTTGCGGATGTCGCCCTCGAGCGGGTAGTACCACGGTACGGCGTCCGGACGGTCAGCCAAGTCTTCCTCGTGTTGGATCTCGAAGCCGACGTTCTTGAGCGCCTCGCGAGCGAGTTTGATGGGTCGCATCTCGGGAATGCCGTTGCCCAGCTCGATCTCGTGCTGAAGGTCGGCGTGGGCGGGGATGGACGCGTCCCAGTCGTCCGTCATGCACCATTCGTAGACACCGAACTGCGGGTACAATGAGTATGGTAGATGGAGAAGAGTGGGGAGAGGCTCACAGTTCCTCCGGGCTTCAAAACCTTCATGATCTCGCCGTAGACACCCTCCCACGACGGCGCATGGCATGTTGCCTCGATAGCGTATACTGAGCAACAAGGCTCAGCACACGAACAACGAAGGAGAGCAAAAACTCACCAGCATCAAACGCGTTCTTGCCAAACTGCTCTTCGAGCTTCATGAAATCCCCGCGCACAAACGTCACCTGCCCGCTCAAGTCTGCGTTCTTGGTGTACTTCCTGGCGCGTTGGACCTGGAACTCGTTGTTATTGAGTCCAACGATCTCCACGTCCGCAAAGCGTGCAATCTCGCGGGCGGGACCGCCGACACCGCAGCCGACGTCGAGCACACGCATGCCTGGCCGGAGCTGCATCTGCGCCGCGAGGTAGTGCTCGTGCCGGGCTAGAGCAGCAGCGAATGCCTCGCCCTTGTAGAACCGGCAGAAGTGGAAAGACTGAGCCCAGCCGTACTCGTACAACTCGGTCGCCCCATCATAGTATCCTACAGAAAAAACATCAGTCAACGGACAGAGAACAGAGAATGATAGGTATACCGTTGACTACGTCTGTGTAGCTGTCGAGCCGGTTCTCGGTGTTGGTAGCGTCCTCAGTGGCGATGTCCTTGTTCCAAAACTTGGTGTAGTTGGCAATCCGGTCGCGCTGCCGGCCGTCGGCCATGCTTTTGGGGTCTTGTGTGATGACGGACATTTCGAGGGCGTCCTAAGAGAAGGGTATATTCAGCGTCTGGGACGGAGCAAACAACGACGAGGAAAAAAAAAGTTCAGAGACTTGAATGGTTCCCGAAGGAAGAACGCCCACGGAAGGTCGCGTATGTTTGCAGTGTATGTTTTCTATCATGCAAAGGACTGGGAAGGGTACTCACAGGTGGTGGTGGAAGGAGAGACGAAGGTGAGAAGCGAGTGGAACGATGGAGGAAGACACATTTTTAAAAATCGTATCATCACCGTTTTAGCCAACCGACACGCTTACGTCACGGAATCAAAATCCAGCGAGCCTCAAAAATCAGTGGGAATCTACTGTAGGACACACAAGTTCAATGGACCGTCAAACAACAGACTCAGCACCCAGCCAGGCGATACCTTTCAATCTACAATCACCCAGTCAGTGCCAACGTTCACAGACGCTCGGTGTGTGTGTGTGTGCCTGCTAGCTGCAAGCTAAAGACGTAGGACTGTCTTCCAGTCAGATTATTTACGAGTTGAGACTGAAAGAAAACATACACAGTCAATCTTGTTCGCGCGCGTAACCGCCCGCGAGTCGAGACCACTGGCAGCACTGGATCCGGACAGTAAGTTCGCAATATTATAGTGGTGAACGCCCGTTTTGCGGTGGAAGAGCACGAGACGAAAGAGGACATGGCAGCATCGTTGAATGTCCTGGTCTGTGAAGGTAGAGTGAGGGAGAGAGAGGGAGGAGGATCTGGAAATTACTCTGAGCCTGCCAGTGGCGGCGAGAGCGTTGGCCCAGGTCGCCACCGAGTTGGAGTGGTTTGCGACCGCAACTTGGTGATCTTGCCAGTCAGTGTCTATGCATCGTTCTTGATTTGCAGAGGACGGTGCGCCCACCGATGGGATCGAAGAGAAGAAAGATATACAGCATGCAAGTTCGTGCTAGAGCCACCGCACCTGACGCTGGTATCGTTACCGCGGCGCTGCGTGGCGGAAAGCGACGTGGTTACGACACGGGTCGAGTAGTTCGATGGCGGTCGAATGCGCAAGCCATTGCCGGTCTTTGGGTCGTCTGTTTGTAGAATGAGTATTTTTTTGAGAGCCGGGCTGCATCGACCGGTGTCGAGCAAATGGTATGGAGAGGACCACGACTATGCAACCTGGCTACGGACCTCATTCGCCCATGGCGCTAGCACACGGGTCAGTATATTATCTGCAGAGCAGCGCGAAGACAAGCGCACCGTAGCAGCTGGGCCCAAGCTGTTTGAGTTCGTCCCTAGAGAGCCCAGCAAGGCAAAGCAAACGACTTCCTTGCTGGGCTGATTTATCCAGTCAAGAGTGCGTCCTGTGTGTATCCTATCGCCAAGCAATGGCTCTGCTAACGTTTCGAAAAACCTGCAGGATGCATCTGGATGGGCATCTATGGGCAGCTCGCGTTCCCGACACTATTTCTGACGGCGGTGCGAGAGCGTTAACGTGCGTGCACAGCGAAAATGGAGTTTATAGCGTCGGTATCTGGAAGCGAGGGAACATCCCACGAAGCGGGTGTGGGAATCCTGGCCGTACACAACTTGAAACCAATGTCGTGGTCGCCTCGCAAGCTTGCAACAGCAACATGGCGGAAGATGACAAACTCGTTGCTCGGCGCGTCACAGCAGCGACCCAGTATCTCCCTGCCAACTCCGCTCATGAGCAAAAGCAACACACTCCCTTGTGTCGAACTCCCTGCTGCAAACGACAAGGAGACCGCAGTCGTCGTCTTTCTCCATGCAAGTTCAATCAACTATGAGAGTTTCCAAGTTCTATCCTTTCTCTCAAGGGCTCTGGCGGCACACCGGACGACTATCCGCGTGAAGTGGCCCTCGCGATTCAAGCAGACCCGGCCATGAGCCACGTCAAGTGTATTCTCCCTGCTGCGTGGGTTATGGTCCTTCCCTAAGTACGTAGTTGCGAATCAAGCTGCCCACAGACCAACGCGAAGCATCACTGGGAACATGGGCGTACGGATGCCCGCCTGGTTCGACATCTTCACGTTCAACCTCCCGCTTGAAGTACCTCCAGCCGGGGAGGAGGACGAAGACGGGATCGTACAAAGCATCGCGTCCCTCGACGCCCTTCTGGCGACCATCGTCGCGTCCGGCATCGACCCAAGCCGCATTGTCCTCGGCGGAATCTCTCAAGGCGCGGCAATGACGCTCCTCACGGGCTTGACCACCTCCAAGAAGCTCGCGGGGCTCATCGCGCTGAGCTCGCGCCTTCCCTTGCGATACAAATTCAAAACGGTCTGTCTGGCACGCGAACGGTGGCTCACACTCACTCACTCACTCCGCGAGCAGATGGTATCTCCGCACGCACGCAGCATCCCGATCTTCTGGGGCCACGGAACCTCGGATCCGCTCGTCACGTACCAACTCGGACGCGTCTGCGCCGACTTTCTGATTCAAGAAATCGGGGTGCCTGCTGGCGCGCCGGAAGGGCTAGACTTTCACACGTACAAGGACTTGCCACATACCATCTGCGATGAAGAGCTGCTCGATGTCGTACAATGGTTGAAGCGGATTATCCCTTCGTGATGTAGGAACAATCACATTCTTTATTAACGATAGGCAGCCCGTGCTCGGAAGGAAGCATAAACATCACACAGGGGGCATCAATTGAGCACTGTGTTTTGAGGGCGAATTAGGGCACCTCACTGGGCACTCAAATAGTGCCCTAGCCTGGCAGTGTTCTTCGTCTCTTTGAGGCCTATCCCAGGCCCAAGCTGGGCCATGAGGCATGGGTCGAACAAAGACCAGGTCAGGCATCAAGCGCTCTGACAAGTGCCATGGTAGGTGCCCTATTTCGCCCTAAAAACACCGTGCTCAATTGATGCCCGCTGTGTCATCTACAGTACATCGGCACCCACAGCTTGACTAACGTCTGAAAGTTTTCTCTGGACTGTCGGATCTCCACCGTTGTGCCATCTACGTCGAGCCAAAGAAAGTTTTCCCCTGGACTGTCGGATCTCGACCGTTGTGCCATCTATGTCGAGCCAAATCTTATAAATTAGCTCTCGTCTTGATGATCGACCGACTGGCACCTCCCGCTCATCGCCAATGGTCAACGCCGCCTCTCTAGCAGCCCTCGCATCCGCAACGCTAGCGAGCGCCCAGATTCTGGCCCCCGTCAACGGAAACAATTACTCCATATACAACCTCCACAATAATCGATGCGCCGTTTTAGTTGCCTCTACAAACGACTACGTCCCGGTTACCATGGGCGCTTGTGGTGGAGAAACAAACCAGCTGGTTCGTTTTCCTCCTTTCCTTTTCCTTTATCATGGGTTCCGAGTCCTCCAGCTGATGAATGCAGTGGACAGCGCATGTAAACCCTACGGACGCGACCCTCGTCTCCTTCTCTAACGTCGCGATGCCCGGAAGCTGGCTGTCGTATTCCACCGCCGAAATCGCTGGCGGACCGGACAGCATGCATCAGCATGCCATGGTGCACTACTCGCCGTACGAATGGTATATTGGCAAGAGTCCCGCGTCAGTTACTCCGGCGATTATTTTTCATCGCTGAGTTACTGGCAATTTAGCATTAGCGCGACCAACTCGTCCACTAGTGGAGTCTTGACCTCGTATGTCCCGCGCGCAGCTGCACCGGGGCAGGTTTCTTTGGTAATTTTGTTCCTTGCCTTGCCTTGGCCATTGAGCTCACTACTACTACTCAAAACGCAGCTCGTTATTGAACCTGTGGACGCGAATTTCGGGGACTCGTTGCAGTTCTGGCAGCTCAAATAGGTTCGGGGAGGCGACTCTCGAATGTATGCCAGTGTAAGAACCGATGTCATGAATTATCCCAAGCGTATTTGGAGACAGGACGGTGGCTCGGCGGAGGCTACAAATTTCCACTAGCTGTAAGCTTATTTTGAAGGTCCAATTGAAGGCTTCCGATCTCCCGCCGGCGGATCCCAACATGACTGCGAGTGGAAGAACGTAAATCCATAGTCAAACGTCGAAACACAGATGCTTTCAAAGGCACAGAAGAGAAATGACGCGTATACGGTGACGGCCCGAGACAGGACAGGTAGATCCAGAATGGAACTTGAAGCTGATAAGACGACTCCTGCCAACCTAACTTAAACTACTAGTAGAGGATGCATTTTCAGTCGTCTCACCAATCAAGCCTTTCTCTTTCCGCAGCTTCTGCAAGGTGTTGTGAACAGTTTCAGGTCGAACCCGCGTAGGATTCGGATGTTCTCGCGCCTATGAGGCTATGACCTCTTGAAGGCGCGACAGCGCGTCGAAAGGCTTTCCAGATCGACGAGAACGTTGTGAATGGTCTGGCTCGCGACTTAAAGTCGATCGCGTCGGTGAATGCGTAACGCGCGCCGGCGTAACCCGGAGTTATGGCAAGCGCCTTGCTACCCGCTTGCGATGGATGGAGTCAGGAGTCTCAATACATTTGCTGACCCCAGTGGATATGACTGTATGTCACGGAGGTTTGGGCTTAAGCGAAGTTAGCGAACTGGCGGATGAACGGCCCGGAGGAGATGATTACGGAGTTTAGACGCGCGGGAACCTTTGCAAGGTGATAATCAGATACACTACGTTGACCTTCAGAAGCTTCAAGCTTCAAGGAACGTCGATTCCGAGTAAGTAGTCAGTCGTTTACTGCAGCTGACAGATAGGTACAATGGCCGCTAGCGGCCACCAACTGTCTTCTGGACGAGTTGCGTATAGACCAGACCTGGTCTGTCTGTTTAGAAGACAGGCTGGTTTGAGCCTAAGTTGCGTAAAGATTCTTGACTAGAGACATCCTACTAATCTCCTACTAGTATTGATGCTTTAACCGGGCCTGCTTCAACTAGGCACCACCGGCATAAATCCCCACCACTGCGACGGTTCGCTAGGGAGGGCGGTGACACTGTCGAGTGTAACGATTTCCATCATCAACTAGATAAGATTAGACACAATGGGAATGAAGAGACCAGGGACGAGAGAAAACATACTGGGGACGGTTGATCTGGGCTGAGGGTCACTGAAAACGGCGTATTGGCAGTTAGGACACCGCCTGGACCGTTGGAGAAGTACAAACTATTCATTTGGAATCGAATTAGAAATGCTTCGACGACGCAGACGCAGACTCACATGCTGCGATTCGCGGTCGGCGCCGGCTGCAGGAGGAACTCGAGCGGCTCGGGGTGCCCCATAGATTGTTGGAATAGACTCGCTTGGCTGCCGCTGTATGGAATTTCCGCAGAGACGTATGAGAGGTAGATCGGCGAGCCGGAGGGTGCGGCGACGGAGGAGAAGGCAAAGTGGATTCCGTCGGGGTTGGTAGAGACCGCGGTCCACTATAGGTTGAACAAATAGTTGAGGCCGCGTCAGAAGAGAACTCACTTGTTGGCTGGTGGACCCCGTACAAATCTCCATGCCGATCTTGGCGTAATTCGCAAGCGGCGCGGGGCGCGGCACCTACATTCAGAGTAGCGCAGCGTGTCGTCCGGCCGTCTTGCATGATGTACGCGGTGCCGTCGGTTGGGATGGCGGTCATGGTTGCAACTGCATAGCTAAACACATTGGCGAGAGCCAGAGCCAGAGCGGATTTGAGCATGTCCTTAGATCGGGGTTGATACTAGAGCCTGAGATGCAGAGTTATAAGGCACGGCAGTTTGATCCTGCTTTGTCGGTGTCGTGAAATAAAGCTGCCCTGATATCTGTTTGGCAGCCGAATAGACAGTGCCAGTGACGTTGACGGTGAATCCAGCCTCAGGTACGCGATTGGAATCGCCGACGGCGCGAGGTTCACAAACAGAACGTAGTGATGGTTGAGACGAAGTGCTTACGGTGATTGTGCCATGTTCTGGACCGGTGTCTTTGGCACCGACCCCATCAACAAACAGTGTCAATCACTCCACGTTTTCTTCTTCCTACTATAAGCAGACCGTACAATCCAACTTCCTCTTCACTCAACCATATCTGGCTTCCTCTTAAAAAACAACGCTGTAAATCTGGCAAAGAACCAACACAGGGACTTACGCGGTCTTTACGCTTCGCAGCCAAGAATCTCCCTCTGCGTAAGTCTTGCGTCGAAGCGCACGATTGGTCGAACTTGAAAACCAATCGAAAATGCTGCTGACGGAGCTGATGGAACACTCGTTCGACTTCACAAAGAGTCGAGTAGCGCTTGGCTCGCAGCAGTACATCATCGCTCAACGTACAAACCTCAACTCTCCCATTTAAAACAAGAAATAAACATTCTCTATAAACATATCCGTGCAAGAAAAACTGCAAAGGATCGAAAACAAACAGTAGAGAACCTGAAGTTAATCCAGTCCTCCTACAAGGCAAACTTCGGCACTCTACTGAGCTCAATCCGCACCAAAGACCTCTCCCGGAAAGCAAGAATTTTTTTCTGGAAAAGTATACATGGTGCTCACCGAATTGGAAGGTACTGGAAGAATATCCGACCTATGATGGAGGATCGTGAAAAGTGCTCCCACTGTGGAGAAACTGAATCATTACAGCACATCCTTATTCAGTGCGAACGCGCTGAGCTCGCGCCTTCCTCTGCGATACAAATTCAAAACGGTCTGTCTGGCACGCGAACGGTGGCTCACACTCACTCACTCCGCGCGCAGATGGTATCTCCGCACGCACGCAGCTTCCCGATCTTCTGGGGCCACGGAACCTCGGATCCGCTCGTCACGTACCAGCTCGGACGCGTCTGCGCCGACTTTCTGATTCAAGAAATCGGGGGTTCCTGCTGGCGCGCCTGATGGCCTGGACTTTCACACGTACAAGGACTTGCCGCATACCATCTGCTATGAAGAGCTGCTCGATGTCGTACAATGGTTGAAGCGGATTATTCCTCCCTGATGTAGGAACAATCACATTCTTTATTAATGATAGGCAGCCTGTGCTCGGAAGGAAGCATAAACATCTACAGTACATCGGCACCCACAGCTTGACTGACGTCTGAAAGTTTTCCCCTGGACTGTCGGATCTCGACCGTTGTGCCAACTACGTCGAGCCAAATCTTATAAACCAGCTCTCGTCTTGATGATCGACCGACTGGCACCTTCCGCTCATCGCTAATGGTCAAAGTACCACTCGCCGCGTCTCTAGCAGCTCTCGCATCCGCAACGCTAGCGAGCGCTCAGATCCTGTCCCCCGTCAACGGAAACAATTACACCATATACAACGCCCACAACAATCGATGCGCCAACTTGATTGGTCCCTTTACAAACGACTACGTCCCGGTTATTATGGGCGCTTGTGATGGAGAGACAAACCAGCTGGTTCGTTTTCTTTTTCTTTTCCTTTATCATGGGTTTCCGAGTCCTCCAGCTGATGAATGCAGTGGACAGCGCATGTAAACCCTACAGACGCGACCCTCGTCTCCTTCTCTAGCGTCGCGCTGCCCGGAAGCTGGCTGTCGTATTCCACCGCCGAAATCGCTGGAGGACCGGACAGCATGCACCAGCATGCCATTGTGCACTACTCGCCGTACGAATGGTACATTGGCAGGAGTCCCGCGTCAGTTACTCAGCACTCAGGCGTGATTATCTTTCGTCGCTGACTCGGATTTACTGGCAATTTAGCATTAGCGCGACCAACTCGTCCACCAGTGGAGTCTTGACCTCGTATGTCCCGCGTGCAGCTGCACCGACGCAGGTTTCTTTGGTAATTTTGTTCCTGTTCCCTCCATCCTGCTGATCTCACTACTACTCAGCTCGTTATTGAACCTGTGGACGCGAATTTCGGGGACTCGTTGCAGTTCTGGCAGCTCAGATAGGTTCGGGGGAGGCGACTCTGCATGTCGAATGTGTGTAATAACCAATATCATGAATTATCCCGTGAAAGCAAGCGTAGGAGGAGAGTTCGGCTACAAAATTTTTACAGGTTGAAGCCGATCTCCGACCGTATATATGACTGCGAGCGCCAATGGTTGAACGTAAACAGGGCACAGAAGAGAAATGACGCGGACACGGTGATGGCTCGAGACAGGACCGAGGTAGATCCAGAATGGAAGCTGATAAGCATAATCAGATACACTACGTTGACTTTCAGAAGCTTCAAGTTTAAGTAGTCAGTCGTTCACTGACAGATAGGTACAATTGGCCGCTAACCACACCGCTGTCTTCTGGACGAGTTGCGTAAAGATTCTTGACTAGAGACATCCTACTAGTATTAATGCTTTAACCGGGCCTGCTTCAAATTCAACTGGGCACTACCGGCGTAAATCCCCACCACTGGGACGGTTCGCTAGGGAGGAAGGTGAAGCTGTCGAGTGTAACGATTTCCATCATCAACTATGTAGTAGAGATTAAACGGGGATGCAATGAAGAGACGAGACTCGGAGAGAGAAAAACATACTGGCGACGGTTGATCTGAGCTGAGAGCCACCGAAAACGGCGTGTTGGCAGTTAGGACACCGCCTGGCCCGTTGGAGTAGTACAAACTATTCATTTGGGAATCGAATTAGAAATGCTTCGACGACCCAGACGCAGACGCAGACTCACATGCTGCGATTCGCGGTCGGCGCAGGCTGCAGGAGGAACTCGAGCGGTTCGGGGTGCCCCATGGTTTGTTGGTATAGACTCGCTTGGCCGCCGCTGTTTGGGATTTCCGCAGAGACGTGGGAGAGGTAGATCGGCGAGCCGGAGGGTGCGGCGACGGAGGAGAAGGCAAAGTGGATTCCGTCGGGGTTGGTGGAGACCGCGGTCCACTACCAGCGCATTCAGATAGTTGCTGGAGAATGGAATACGGAAGAGAACTCACTTGTTGGCTGCTGGACCCCGTACAAATCTCCATCCCGATTTTGGCGTAATTCGAAGGCGGCGACGCACTCAAGGTAGCGCAGCGTGTCGTCCGGCCGTCTTGCATGATGTACGCGGTGCCGTCAGTCGGGATGGCGGTCATGGTTGCAACGGCACAGCTAAACACATTGGCGAGAGCCAGAACCAGAGCGGATTTGAGCATGTCGGGGTTGATACTAGAGCCTGAGATGCAGAGTTATAAGGCACGGCAGTTTGATCCTGCTTTGTCGGTGTCGTGAAATGAAGCTGCCCTTGATATCTGTTTCGCAGCCGAATAGACAGTGCCAGTGACGTTGACGTTGAAGACCAGCATGTTCCCAGGTGAATCCAGCCTCAGGTACGCGATTGGTATCGCCGACGGCGCGAGGTTATGATATCTCGCGAGTTGGTATTGTTTTGTAGACGCGTTGGACCGCGATCGCGACTGAAATAGTAGGCGAGCAAGGTGCGGGAGCCACGACTTGGTGGTGGAGATCGACATGGATGTGTGGTAACCTGCAAGTTCATGTCACGGTGTCTCCGCCTGTGACCCTTTCCGTCTCGACGACCACAACTCAGATCGTTCAGTAGCCCTGGAAGCTATTCTGGCGGTCCTCAGCCACCGACTGGAATCGAAAATTCCTTCTCCGTTCTCGACAAGAATGCCATCGCGCACATTATCCCTGAATTCTCTTGGAATTCTCTTCAATTCAAGAAGTTCCCGACTGTCGTGAGATTGCGATCCAAGCCGCCGAGTACTCCGAGCTGGCTGGCCGGAAGACTTTTAAATGGAAATTTTGTTGCTCAAGATATACGCGCGGAATGTTGCGCCTTGATAATGCCATTCTCAGGCCACCACGCCACAGTGCTCTTCCCACCTCAAATTGCTGGGCGAATTTCAACCCGAATGCTCAGACAGATAATTTGCGCGATGCTCAGTGCTTCAAATCACTCTTCTCTTCGGCCGGCGTTATTTGTCCGAGCGCCGAAGACAACAGTTCGGCGCCTAAATCAAGTTGTTCTAGGCGCTCGGTCTTCCCCTTCGCTGAACTGCGTCGACGGCATACCCAGCGTTCGTCGGTGGCACTTGCCTACCCTCTTAAAGTGGACGCGAGATCTCACCTGACCTTGCTAGGTTCTTGCGAGCAGACGTTTCGGGTCTTTGGGCGTTTATTTCCTGCTTCTTTTTTTAGATGACAGAATTCAACAGCTTTGCGAACAGAAACAGCACAACCACCTTCTTCCCGCCCCCCACTTCCACCCCCACTCTCGCCGTTACACATCCCAGTGCTATCGACTATGCGTCGTTCCAGTTCCACCAGAATCCGTTCAGACGTCGTTGCTGCTGCAAGGCTCACGCTCGACGCAGTCCAAGCGACCACCGACGTCTTTCCGCCTGTCAAATCCGCCGTGTCGACCGTTATAGTGCTTTTAGAGATGAGCGAGGTGAGAGGCTTGCGTGCCTTTACTCTTCCAAGTCTTCTGACAGCCAGTTGCAGAGAATCAAGTCCAACAGGAAAGGATGCGAGCGCATAGCACAGCGCTCGTCGCAATTGGTGCAGGATCTTTGGCGACAAATCAAAGATTTCGATGTTGAGCTGCCAGCCGAGGTGAAGGGGAGCGTGGTTGAGATCGAGAAGTACGTGGCCGCTCCGTCCACTGTGTCATTCAAGTTACTTATTTTGTCTACAGGCTCTTTCAGAGAATCCAAATTTTCTTCGATGAGCTTCAAGAAGAGAACATTTTGCAACAGTGGGCTCGCCAAAAGCGCAGCAAATCCAAAATCGACGAGTACGAAAAATTGCTGGACCAGGCCATATCGGATTTCAGTGTACGCGGCTCTTGTTATGCCTGAAAGTGCGCTCAAGTCCCGATATCAAGTATAACTTGCAATTAAGCGTCCATCGCTTACATATGGAATCTGCTACCGCCAACGAGAAGAGACACGGCGCTGTCCTGGCCGTCTCGCAGATGAGCGAAACGGAGCGCTTGGTATGTCAAATCAATTGTGCCTTCTAGCTCTCATTTACGAGGTACTTCTGATAGCAGCGCCTTACAGGCATAGAAGGTGAGACTTGTTTGTTCCGATCCATTGCTTGAGATCTGACCTTCTGTGGGGAAAGTCAACGTGTACAGACTACAGCTTTTTTTTTTTAGATCCCCGACCCATTATCGAGTCAAGTATTGACGCGTGGCGGTGGCGTTGAAGTTATCTTATCTCGGACCTGATGCGAACGACGAGCGATCCCCGAGGCTTCGCCGCTTTCCTTCGCCCACTCTGTAGAAGTCTAGAATATTTTCATAGGTATATAAGCTGTACTTTTCGCTTTACAATCTATCTGTTCTTCTCTTTACCTCGTTCAACAGTCTGAATTGCGGTTAATTCACGCCAATCTGAATGATTTGGCGAAAATTTTGATTCAGTCCCAATCCTAACAATCCTAACTGTTCTGACCATGCTGGCCATGGTGCGGGTACACAGCCACCTTGACCGTTGAAATCCGTGACTTGAACTACCTGCACGGCCAACTAACTTAGAACGAAAGAACCCAAGTGCTGATATCGCGCCGTCAGCTGGCTGGTCTCCTGGTCGATGACTGCATTTGTTTGTCTTTGTGTGTATCTACTGCCGTCGACTTGGGTCAAGAGGTGTTGTTTGTTTTGGACGGATCGCGATCGCGACTGAAATATACACGTGATCGTTACCTTGTCGGTGTCGTCGGTGTTCGTCGGCCTAGACTCCGGAGTCGAGCGCTGAATGTGGAGTGTGGTTCTGTGGCACCAACCCTTTCCTCGCAGTCGATGGCGACGTCGACGCTGGGAGTGATGCGCATGCCGACAACAACGTGTGAGCGCAACCGTCACACCGCTTCTCGACGCTACTCTCATGCCCCGCGAAAACAGCTTCAGCGACGAAGGTCGCTCGCTGACACCAGACATGGACGAGGAGATCGACCCATACGCAGAGAGAGCAGCCTCTCCGCACTATTCCACGGCTCCCACCAATCTCCATACAACGCGAACCAGAGAATCCGTGCGCTCGCACAACCTTTATACCACTCGAACACGAGAATCCGTGCGATACCCGCCGACATTCGTCTCCCCAATCGACCGTTTCCGGCGAGCGGTGCGCAAAGTCATCGCACTGCACCAAGGGACCAACATCCTTGTTCGTCGAACAGCCGGCGCCGAGCCTGGTGTCGACGTTCTGCGGGATACGGCCGACGCAGAGTACGGCAGCATCAAGGCGAATGCGGTCATTGACGTGGTGGATTACTCGGCCGTCAGGAGCAATGCGCGGCGTATGGCAAACCGCGAGTTCGTCCAGCTCATGGGTGACCTGGAAGCGAGCGAGCCGGAGCCGTGGGTCAAGGTACGGTGGATTAATATTGGTGGGGTGAGCTGGGACGTTATCAAGGCCCTGTCGATACGCTATGGTGTGTGGCCATAAGCTAACAGAAAAGGTCAATTCTGACACCGACACATAGACCTGCATCCTCTCGCGCTAGAAGACATCTTCCATGCCCATCCCAAAGCGCGTTCCAAAGTCGACTATTACAACCAACACCTCTTCATGCGTCTAGTCTGTCATGAACTCGGCGAGGACGAGCGCAGCCCCGACCCATTGAAACGCTCCGCCCCAGCCCCAGTTACACAACAACAACGTCGGCGGCCAGTCCGAGAAAAGTCGACACAGGCACTCGCGAGGACGGCATTACAAACGGTTACTGCGCCAGCACTGCGGTCTCCGGACCAAGAGGATCCAGCGCTGCAGGCGTTGAAGAAACAGAGCAGAGTCAGCGTGAACGTTGCGCCCATGTTCGTCTTTCTGCTTCGCGATGGTGTGTCCTTCTTTCCTTCAACTCAACTTGAACTAAAATGCCTTGATGCAGGAACCGTAATCACGATGCACCCCACCACAAACCTCTCCATGACCGAACCCATCGCCGCGCGCCTCCGACAATTCGACAGCGGGCTGCGCACCTCGGCTGATGCGTCCCTCCTCGTGCAGAGCCTCCTCAGCCTCGTCGCGGACATGGCGCTCGAAGTCGTCAACGCGTACCAGGGCAAGATCAAGCACTACGAGCGCCAGATACTCACCCACCCGACCATCGAGACCGTGCGCGATCTGCACATCCTCTCGGCGGATCTGATACTCCATCGACGCACGCTGGAGCCGATTGTGAGTGTTGTGACGGGGTTGAGGCGGTATGATGTTGCGAGGGTGGCGGCGCTGTTGGATGATTCTGTGCAGGGGGAGAACGAGGGGGATGAGGACAATGACAAGGAGAAGGAGGTGGTGGGGTATATGAGCCAGAAGGCCCAGGTGTACCTTGCGGACGTGAACGACCACATGGACTATGTGCTCAGCCAGCTCGACGTCATCGCGGGCATCGGGCAGAACTTGGTTAACTATACCTTCAATGTGGGTTCCCATTCCCGTTTTTTTATACACCGTTGCTGAACCCTGAACAGCTCACCTCATACGAGATGAACGAAGTAATGCGGCGGCTCACCCTCGCGTCCGTCATCTTCCTCCCTCTAACCCTACTCGCGGGCTACGCGGGGATGAACTTCAACTACCCCAGCACGGGGACCAACATGTGGTTCATCCGCAACCACAGCGATGCGATGTACGTTTTTTTTTACCCACCCACACTCAAAATCTTCATGATACTGATACTCACAAACACACAGATTCTGGGCTATCGCGCTACCCGTCCTCGCCGTCACGATGCTCCTCTTCCTGGGCCCGGATATCCGCCGCATGGCGTCGTTCATACGGAAGAAGGTGTTGACGAGGCGCTATGTCAAGGTCAGTAGTTTTTGAGTTTTGGTTTAGCGTGAGGAGGCTTATGTGCGTTGGCAGAATCTTTTGACGATGTAGTTTATTTGGGATTATTGTTGGGAGCAGTTACCAACTCATGTGACCGTATTCGGCGGACATGTCTGAAACGCAGCTGCCATGATGATCATAAGAAATTTGTCTCGACCTCCATGGCTTTGGGCCCGCTGTTCACATTCCATGACGCGCAATGGGGTCTCTACCTCGTCCTCCTACAGCTCCCGCTCGTCGTCAAACCCTCCCCTCATCGCCGACTCCTGTTCATCCCAGTGCTGCTCCTCACAGTATACACGCTCTTCTCCAGCAAGGGCCGGTTCCTCGACGACTACTACATGTCTTTAAATTGGCTAACATATTTCTGGACCGCCTCGGACTATATTCTGCTTACCGACGTCCAGCGCGAGCTGCGGCAGGTGCCTGTCCACCCGCAAGATAAACTGACCAACGGCGTCGAGAATGGTTCGTTGTGGCGACGCGTTTGCTGGGCGAATTCACTGTTCCTCAGTCCTCGCGGGGTCGGCTGGGCTCACGAGCCCACCACGAGCCTCCCAAAGCACCCCCTAGCCGATATTCCCCGCACGCGATTCATTCTCCGCCAGCTCCGCACCGCAGTCGTATTATTCCTCCTCCACGACCTCTGCAACCTGCATGTCCGGTCCAACCCGATGTTCTACCCGGACGGTCCCGGCTGGCGCGCAGATGGTTGGCCATGGCGCTTTGTAGTGGTGTTGTCCTGGGGCCTCTCGGCGTCCTCGGCGATGTGCTTGCTGTATACGCTGATGAGTGTGCTTGCGGTTGGCACGCGCTTGTCGCAGCCGGACGCGTGGCCGGCGCTTATGGCGAGTCCGGGTGAGGCGTATACGATTCGTCGATTTTGGGGGTGAGTTTTTTTTTCTTTATTCGAGTCCCTGCTGATAATAATGGACCTAGCCGGACATGGCACCAATTAATGCGTCGGTTCGTGTCCGCCCACGGACGACAACTCGTCAACGTCCTCGGACTCCGCCGCGGCAAGAACCCCTCCGCATACACCCAGCTCTTCCTCGCCTTCTTCCTCTCCGGAGCCATCCACTACGCCGCCGAGGTCATGGCACTGCGCCACTGGGGCGGCGGCGCCCTCAAGTTCTTCATGCTCCAGCCCTGCGCGATCATGTTGGAGGACTTTGTCATCTGGCTGGGTCGCCAGGCCGGCTGGGAGTCTGGATATTGGTGCTATGTGGGGTATCTGACCACGTGGGCGTGGTTCGCTTTGGTTGCGCCGATGTGGCAGGAGCCGCTGGTTTGGGCGGGACAGATGACAGAGGGCTTGCCTGTGAGCGTGATCATGGGCGTGTGCAAGGGGCAGTGGGTCCTGCCGCCGTTTCCCAAGTTGCACTAGACATAGACACAACTTGCATTTTGGTCAAATAGCACAACAGAACATTTCCTTTACACATTTCCAATTCCTACTTTAGTCATCGAGACGCAAGAAGCGCCAGAGTTGCTCGACTTTATTGTCGTCTGCATCCTCCAGATAAACCTAAAGGCCAAAATATCAGTATCAATCAAGCTGCAATTGTGCATCGTTACCTCGGAGCGTACTGCATTGCGATCAACAGTCCAGGCTTTGCCCTCGCGGTCTCTGGTTCCATGAATCTAACGAGAAGAATCAGGGCAAGAAATTAACCAGAGGAAGATGAAACGACGAACAGAAAAGGAATAATCGTAGTTGTCGCTGGGAATGAGGACGAACTCGGCACCTCTGTCGTCGGGAGTGCCAGTGAAGACCTGGAAGATCGTTAGTAGGCGCGCGAGAACAATGAAGAAACCACCGACTTTATTATCCCCATTGCGGAGGGTGGTGGCGAGGTCTAGCCCGACATTGCGGATGGTGTATCTGCGGTCATCAACAGGCCCGGGCCGCACGATCCACTTGATGAAGGCTCATCGTGAGCAGAAATGTTTTAAGTTGAATGACAAAGGACAAAAGATCACCTCGCCGAACGGGCCAGGGTACTCGCGGGTGTACGCGACGAAGATAGGGTCTTGGGGTTTGTAGACGCGGAGCTGGGTCTGCGTTGCTGCGTTGATCAGCTGGTAGCGCCCAGGCGCTACGGGCCCGAAGGAATGAGCGACTTTGGTCTATACCAACATGTGAGTCCAAGCAATATTAATGATCAACGGTCGCTGACCTTCTCGACGTCGAGGCTGCAGGTGATACCCTGCCCCGAGATGAGTGCGATTTGGGGAGTCGTGGGCACCGCGCGAGCGAGCGTCATGACGCCAAGGCTGAAAGCAAGAATCTTGAAGAACATAGTGGGTCTTGGTAATGCACTTGTAAGAGCACTGGGAGGCAACCACCAGGTATTTCATCCCTTTATATACCAGTGGCATGGGCGCCCCGATTTCCAGATCGCGAGGGAAGCGCACATTTGACTTCACTGGCAACAGAACGGAATTAAAGTGAGATCAGGCATTTGCCGCGGCGAACCCGGGCCCAAGTGGGGAGGGAGACGGTATTTTGGAGGGGCCGGTGCGGCTGAACCAGACAGATTCTTGAGCGAAACCCCAACGACCAAGTTCGACATTGCTATTTGAGGAATGGTTCAAAAAACATGAGGCGAATAGTGGGCGGGGCGTGGCTGTGTGTCATTTGTGGACATTAAAAGTTGCGCCGGCGGGGGACTTGCAAGTCGAGCGGTCAAGCCAACTTGAAGAAGTACTATGAGATCGTTAGGATCCGGAGCAGCTGTTGTGTGCCATGTTAGTGCGTATTGATACCATACAACTCAAATCCCAGCCTATGCAGTATGTACCCGAGTAAGATACGTAGTGTGGTCGGCCAAATTGAGAAGGAGGTTCGAGTCGCCTATGGAGCAGCGGGAATGAGACGACGCGGTGGGGTGAAAGGAGATAGAAGTGTTGCCGCGGCAAGGAGACTGTTCGCCGCTAAACCACCGTACATCAGCAGTAGTTAGAGCCTCGAGGCAGAATCAGACCTCTTTCCTTCGTTCCTTCGTCAGTCTGAGCTCAGTTCCGCCGTCTCCAGTGGCTCTCTACCTACCCACTGCGGCCCACGTCGCATGAGAGTGTCGCTACTGTCGTATATGGCAGCGTCGATGTTGGTTAGCGATCGCGAAGTGAGACAATGCACAAGTACTCGGTCGGCGCGTCGGCCTCAAAGAGATGGGGTTTCGTCCGGAACGCAGCGGAAATTTGAGCGGAATAACGCAAAAAAGGCGATGATTGGCTGCTGCTGCTGCTAGAGGGCGGGTGAACTCTGGAAGAACGCCCGGTTAACGCTGATGTTTGACTGGGACTACGTCGTCGTTGGTGTGAAGATTCTGTAGCGGATAGGTTGCGAAGTTGGCGCTGGTTGGAGTTCGGCTTTGAAATGTATTGCCACCTATAGCTACGTGTCGATCGCCCATACGCTGAAGGCATCTCATCTTGCAGTCCAGAATTCCTGCACAATCGACTGTGCACAATCGACTGTCTCTGGCCGAGGGACGGAAAGAGAAACTGGTGGCTTTGTTGAGAGTCGGGGTGATCAATGATGCCATCACTTCCTTCTCATCAACCGCGGACACTGGTGCTGGACGCCGCAGCCTTCCTCCGCACACCATGTCCTTCAAGAAAGCCGCACTGTTCCCTCCCACTCCCAGCACCGCCCGTGGTACCGCCACGAAGC